>LPNX010917535.1:132492-163039 GCA_001517045.1 Pseudotsuga menziesii
AAAAATTCCTGTTACTGTTTCTGTGATATCTCAGAAATTACTAATCCTATGTGTCTGAAATTTCTCACTGAGGTAACCTCACATGTTCCTGATCCACAACCATAGGTTTCATCAGAATTGGTTTCACCATTTGGGATTTATGATCCTTTTCCCAAGGTGACCTGTTACAGGACTGTTCAGAATAGTGAAGTTTTACGGCATGCCACGTGTCACTGGTTCATCTTCTAAGTCTGAAATTCGAACCACAGAAATTAAATTCCATTCCCTTTCTGGAACATCTTCATGAATTTCATTTGGACCTCTGTATCCCAAGATATTTCAGATCTCCCCAGGTGACCTGTTTATGGATGATTTCTGGAAGAGGCTGGAACCCTAACTTGGAGAGATCATATCTCCCAGAATATAGCGAATCAGAGGCTACCCTTTGGACACAGTGTTAATAATGATTTTATATTCGGCCCCTGTAATTTTCATCTTCTAAGACTTCGCCAATCGCAGAATATAGCGACTGTACCAAAACTTAGCAGTTTTAGCATTTAGGGTTTCTCCTAGCTCAGGGTCAAACTAGGGTTTGACTTTCCTGGAGTTTCACCCAACCAAATTTATTGATCCAGGTCTCTAAATTTCAGTTTTTATGAGGAGAAAAATCCTATTCTGGTCTCACCCAAAAATTCCTCTTCTTTAGAAATCCCTAATTTCCACATCGAAACTTAAAATGCTTGAAATTGAATTCCGCATCGACAGAAAGATGCACCCTTCAATGGAGAGTCATCTTAGCATACTTTTGCTGAAAATATGTGGAGGAAGATCCACAAAATAGGAATCCCTAGTTCCTGTAGCTGCACAATGTCTTCTTCTCAGGTTAGCTCTGATTCCATGTTAGTTTTTCATCATTTAAGCTAGCATTATGATAAGATCTTTTCACTGAGAGAATAACAAGTACAGCAATCACATAAGCACATCACAAGAGACAAGAGACACAAAGATTTTAGGAGGGGAAACCATAAATGGAGAAAACCCCTCAACTTCCTCTAAGATAGTATCACCACAAGATGTGATCCCAAAACAGTAAGATGACCTCCCTTCACAACAACAGCCTTCTGTCTTCTGTCAAGCACAAGAATTTCCTTCTCCAAAAGTGCGCCACACTTAAGAGAGCAAGAGAGCTAAGTCACAAGTGATAAATAGAGAGACACACACTCTCTATTTATATTATTCCGTTGACTTGAAGTGCAGTCAACCTAATAATTACTACTCGAGCCTACACCTTAATTAGTGTATAATAACTCAAGTGCCCCTAAACTGTGGGGACTTACCTAATGACTTGATATGACTTATTTACATTATTAATCCTCCCGATCGGAACATCGGGGCAAGACAATATGACTCAAATACATAATAGAAACATCCCAGAATAAACATCGGGTTACAATACATAAGATACATGGAAGAATACATTCCGAAGTTACATATACATTAACAGGCACCTGGTCCGTTACCAAGAATTTGTTCAGTCTGGGACTAACACTCAGCCTGGGGTTGAGAGCCATTCTGATGTGACTGTGGTGATGTGTTTATCCCACATGATCAGATATAAGTGCAGAGCCTTTCTGACATGATGTGCGATGAGTTTCCTATCATGGTCAGATATAAGTGCAAATCCTTTTTGACATGATGTGTGATGAGTTTCCCTATCATGGTCAGATATAAGTGCAGAGCCTTTCTGACATGATGTGTGATGAGTTTCCTATCATGGTAAGATATAAGTGTAGAGGCTTTCTGACATGATGTGTGATGATTTTCCTATCATGGTCAGATGTGAGTGATGAGCCCTTCTGACATGGTTTGCGATGAGCTTTTGACCATGGTTAGATGTGAGTGCTGGGCGAGCCTTTCTGACATAGTTGTGATGTGTTTCTGACCATGGTCAGATATAAGCACTGAAGAAGATGAAGACCTACATGGAGGCTAGGCCTACAGCCAGCTTGAAAAAGGGTTGGCTCTATAGAAATTCCTATGACGAGAAGAATCGAGAGATAGAACTCGTGATGATGACCAGTGATGATCCAGTTACGATCCAGATCTAGTGATGATCCAACAGTGATGATCCAGTTACGATCCAGATCTAGTGATGATCCAATAGTGATGATCCAGTTACGATCCAGATCCAGTGATGATCCATATCTAGTGATGAAGATGACTTGAATATGAAGATAATCCAGATGATACAGAGAAGAAGACTTGTGCTGATAAATTGTGTTGAGAGAATACCTTCCTAGTTAAGAGGGAGTGTTGATGTATTTGTAAATTCAGAATGTATTCAATTGTATATCTTATGTATTGTACCCCAATGTTTATTCCTGGAAGTGTCTGTAATGTATTTGAGTCATGTCATGCCCCGATGTTCCTATTGGGAGATTCAATAATGTAAAAAATTCATGTAAAGTCATTATGGGTAACCCTCCTATTGATCAAGGGTTAAAGTCCCCGTAGTTGTGGGGCCCTAGGGTTATTAGACTCTCCTAGAGAAGTCGGCCCTAGTGATTCATTATCAAGTCGGGAATTAGTATAAATAGAGAGTGAGCCTCTCTATTTAACACACATTCATTCACACTCAGTTGTAGCACATAACTAAGAGAGAAGAAGTTGCTGGGACAAGAGAGAGAGAGACTAATGCTGTCGAGAGATCATATTACTGTTTTCGGGGTTTTTCTTTTGGTGTTGATTCTATCTCTGAGGAATTTTCAGGGTTTTCTCCTTTATGGTTTCCCCGAGAAAAAACTTTGTGTTCATTGTCTCTTATGTTTGATTGCTGTGCTTGTTATTATCTCAGTTAAAGATCCTAAGATAATGCTAGCTTGAATGATACAAATCCAACATTTAAATCCTTGCAACTGTGTTTCTTTTATAACTCAATATGAACATGTTAAATGTTGTGAATGAATGAATTTGCTTTCGCTGTTTGATAATCATTTATGCATCTGTGTATTTTTTATTTCATTTCATTTTATCTTATGCTTATGGGGCTAAAATGCTCGGAATAGCTAGAAACTATGTTACTCATGTCCTATCCACCGAGAAGAGGAGTGGGGACGTGATAGTGTGGTATCAGAGCACAAGGTTGCAGCTTTGGGCTTCAATGGGCCATGAAGAATCAGCCTTTGAGTCAGGATGAATGAGTTAACAATAGAAAAGTATGAGTTTTTCTAAGTATTGGAGAAAAATCTCCTTTGTGTGGCGGCTAAGAAACCTGAAATGGAGCTGCAGTGGTGGCTAGGTCGACTAGAGAAGAGTTGATACGATGAATGCATTGTCTGAAGGGAGCCACAACGATGGCGGTGTTCCCTCCTTTCTGCTGACACAACGGGTGACAATAAAATATCTTTTTGTTGGAGACATTTACCCAACATGCACACTTAATTTTTTCAATTTGGCCTTGTTAAACCACTATCCTAAGTTTTATTGACTTAATCGGCATTAGATGAGCACACTATGGAATCAACATGAGCACACCCACACCTACCTTCAATCAAGGAGGCCAACTAAGCCTTCTCCTTCATTCGAGGAGGCTAACTGGGCTTCCTCCTTCAAACAAGGAGCACTCCAGGGGTGATCTAAGTGTCATAAATGCACCTAATTTCTAACTGAGGGTTACAATTAGTTAAGCTAAATGGTGAAGGTGCCTCCACTCATTATATTGATGATTTTACTAATATTTATGAACTGGAGTCAACTGGGGCGCCTCCAACCACCTTTGATGACCAGTTTGACTTCAGTTAACCTCATCGGGGTTCATTGGAGTTAATGATGTGCTACCACTTGTTGGTTGGAATGTAATGACATGTTTTTGAGCTACTTTCAGTTAGACTCAATCATCCATTGCACTCTGACTTCAGTTAGGACTCAGTTGATTCAATCAAGACTTGATCAGTTGGTTAACTAGGTGTGCTTACTATGGCTTACTGTTAGTTAAGCTACACCCATTCATTCAATTCGAATTGTATTGTCATTCATGCATCTTGCATGATCATTTTATTGTATTATTCATTCTACATTGATTATATAGAGCTTCTACTTCCATTGCATCACCATTATGCCAATTTTATGCTTAATTATCTGAAATATTCTGTGAGACTGTGTTTTAGTCCCTAGATTATTGTGACAGATTAATATGGCATCAAAGCTCATGTTGGGACGAAGCTCAGATCTCTCAAAAACATGGTTTTTGACAAATCTTACATGAAAAATTGACCAAAAAGTTCAAAATTCTAGCACTACACCAGAATCCAAGGCTTACCACTTAATACCCCAAGTTAAGGAATTGTTGATCAAGATTTCTTGATCAACTATGCTGGGAGTAATGGAAGCCTAAAATGTGCAGGCTGTTCGACCTTATGCTGCCCCTTTTGTTGCGATTTGCAGGTTTTAACAGGTGAAAAGCATTTGCTACAGTAGTTTGAGATGGCTTATTTCGTCGAACACTTGACTCCGTTCAATTTCCATTCATGGAAAGGAGACATGAAGATCCATCTACATGCCAGGGGACTCTACCGAGTCACTATGGACACTGAAGAAGAGCCTACTCATGTGATAGACAAAGCTAGATTCTTGAACAAGAAAGATGAAGCATTCAGATTCGTGTGCCTCTCTATTTCCAGGGATCTTCTTTTCCATCTCTTGGGATTGAAGACTCCAAAGGAAATTTGGGACAAATTGGACACCCTGTATGGAAAATAGGATGATTTGAGAGTTTACCATCTTGAAAACGAGTTGATGTCTCTCCAACCTTCCAATTTTGAGACCTTAAATGATTTTTTCACAAATTTCAAGCACATTGTCTTACTGTTGAAGCAGTTTAAGGTGGAGAAGGAGGATGATCAGCTCATCCTTGCCATACTCTCCAAACTTGGAGTTGATTATTCGGTTTTTGTCTCTACATTCTGTGTGGGGAATCTCATAACCCCTGGATGGAAGATGCCTTCACTCAATGCCTTCATTGAGTCCCTAACAAGTGAACATGATAAGCTTGTCCATATGGGGATCATCAGATCCTCCCATGATCAAGCTCTCTATGTTTTAGGGCCCAAATATTTGAAGGGTAAAGGAAAGCAACAGAAGAACCCAAAAACCAAATTCAAAGCTTATAATCCTAAATTTGAAAACCAACAGCATAAATAGCCTTCCGGCTCGAAGAAGAAAAAAAACAAAGGGCATCATGGAAAGGAAAAAATCAAGTGTTCATACTGTGGGAAGGGCTTCCACCTTGAACATGAATACATGAAAAAGAAACTTGATGAAGCCACTTCTCTTCTTGAGAAAAATCACATCAATATTCTGAAAAGATTTCGGAGGAGAGATCAACAAGATTGGGAACCACATCATGAAAGATGTCATGCTCTCATGGAAAGCAATTCGAAGTCCAAAGCTCTCTTGATAGATTCTGGAGCTTAGAATCACATGATGGCTGAAAGAGACTCTTTCGCATCTTTGGAGACCGAAAAATCCATTCCCATCCACATGGGAGATGACTCCAAAATCATATCCAAAGGACAAGGCACTGTAGATATTGAGCATGGTTATTTTTTAAATGTTATATATGTACCATCTCTTGCATCAAACCTCCTAAGTGTTTATCAAATGACACATACAGGAGTTCCCAAGAGAGTCTCCTTTATCCCAGATGATGTAGAGATCACATAACTTGCATCTGGAAAACTTGTAGAAAAAGGCCTTCCAAACCATCATGCAAAATCCTACTAGTTCTCCCATTTTGTGGTGGATGCAAAGCCCACCACATTGCTGACTCATGGAAATGAGGTTAGTAGAATGTGGCATGAGAGGTTCATTGGGAGCTAGTTTCTCTTCCTCCTGGGAGGAAATTGGTTCAATGCAAGTGGGTGTTTCAGACTAAGGTTGCAACTGATGGAACAACCTGCAAATATAAGGCAAGGATGGTAACCAAAGGTTTCTCCCAGGTCCAAGGTGTGCACTACCATGAGACTTTTGCACCGGTTGCAAAAATGGAGTCCATCCGCCTAGTTTTGGCAATTTCTGCATTGAAGCACTGGGAAGTGCATCATATGGATGTTAAGTATTCCTTTTTGCATGGAGATATTCATGAGGAGATATACATGAAGCATCCTGAGGGCTACATTTCTGATCCATATTTGGTTTGCAAACTAAAGAAGTCACTATACGGGTTAAAATAGGCCCGAAGAAAGTGGTATTCCAAGATGGATGCCTTCCTTCTCTCGCAAAACTTCCAAAGGTGTAAATCAGATCCGAATGTGTATATATGGAAATATGATGGTAATTTGATTATTATTGTTTTATATTTTGATGACTTACTGATTACAGGTAGCACAGTTACTTCTATTTCAGTTATCAAAACTGCTCTCCATAATGCATTTGAAATGAGTGATTTGGGGCCCTTGAAGCAATTTATGGGGCTCGAAATAAAAAAAAATATTGATGGGATAATGGTCACTCAGTCCAAATACATATCAGACCTGATAGTAAATTTTAACATGGCTGAATTTAAGGCTGCTCCATTCCCTTTCCTTTCAGGGATCAGCCTTGAATAAGGAAAAAGCACACCTCCCATGGACTGCACTATCTATCGACAACTGATAGGTAGCTTGCTCTACTTGACTCATTCTCGGCCTGATACCTATTATGTCGTGAATGCTGTGTGAAGATACATGCAGAAGCCTCATGATATTTATTGGAAGGAAGCCAAGAGGATCCTCCGGTATAGTTAGGGAACAAGGACCTTTGACATTCACTATGCAGCAGACTCCAAGCTAGAGCTGGTTGGTTACACAGATTCCGATTGGGCAGGTGATTCTATTGATTGGAAGTATACTTCTGCATATGTCTTCATGTTTGGTGGTGGCCCCATTTTCTGGTCTAGAAAAAAGCAGGCCGTCATAGTATTGTCTTCAGCAGAGGCCGAGTACCGAGGAGCGGTGAATGCTTGCATCCAAGCTGTTTGGTTGCAAGGCATTCTTTCAGAGTTTGATCTTGGTAGTACTTTTTCCACTGTCATATTTTGTGACAATCAAAGTGCTATTAAGATATCCACATATCCAGTTACCAGGAAGAGGACCAAGCATGTAGAGATACACATGCACTATATCAGGGAATTAGTGCATGACAGGACCATCATTTTGCAATACTGCCCCACTGATGAGCAGATTGCACACATCTTCACCAAGATATTTTCAGAAAATAAGTTCACATATGTTTGCTGATTGTTGGGGGTGAGTTCATCAGGGTGATCAGACTACTTTTAGTGTTCATCTTGAGGGGGGGGGGTTTTCCCACTGGGTTTTACCTCTTTTCCTCACTTAGATTTATTTTTGAGCATTGTTTGAGTTACATTATTGTATAGGGTGACCTATGGCCTTTGTTACTGGGGCCCTAGAATTTCATGCATTTTATTTTTACTCCTTTTGAGTATAGATTAAGGGGGGGTGTTGGAGACATTTACCCAACATGCACACTTAATTTGGTCAAGATGGCCTTGTTAAACCACTATCCTAAGTTTTATTGACTTAATAGGAATCAAATGAGCACACTATGACATCACCATGAGCACACCCATGCCTACCTTCAGTTAAGGAGGCCAACTAAGCCTTCTTTTTCATTCGAGGAGGTTAACTGGGCTTCCTCCTTCAAACAAGGAGCACTCTAGGGGTGATCTGAGTGTCATAAATGCACCTAATTGCTAACTGATGGTTACAATCAGTTAAGCTAAGTGGTGAAGGTGCCTCCACTCATTATATTGATTATTTTTATTAATATTTATGAACTGGAATCAACTGGGGCGCCTCCAACCACCTCTGATGACCAGTTTGACTTTAGTTAACCTCATCGGGGTTTATTGGAGTTAATGATGCGCTACCACTTGTTGGTTGGCATGCAATGACATCTGTCTGAGCTACTTTCAGTTAGACTCAGTCATCCATTGCACTTTGACTTCAGTTAGGACTCAGTTGAGTCAATCAGGACTTGATTAGTTGGTTAATTAGGTGTGTTTACTATGTCTTATTGTCAGTTAAGATACACCCATTCATTCAATTCGAATGACCTCCTTGGGAACTCGAATTGTATTGGAATTCATGCATATTGCATGATCATTATATTATATTATTCATTATTCATTAATTATACAGAGCTACTAATTCCATTGCAGCACCATTATGCCAATTTTATGCTTAATTGTCTGAAATCTTCTGTGAGACTGTGTTTTAGTCCCTAGATTACTGTGAGAGATTAATACTTTCTGAATCAACATAGATTTCAAGAGGTTCTTCCCTGATGCGAGGGGTGTAAGTTTAAGTTCAAGCCGCAACGATGGATGGGAATTCAGGAAGGAGCCAATGAGTGTCGGCCGGGTTGAGCCGACGAGCGACGGATGGAAGATGAGGGAAGATCCACTACGATGGAAGTCTCGGTGAGATGCGAGTTGATGAACATTGGGTGAGTCAATCCGACGATAATTCAAAATTTTTTCTAAGTATGGAAATCAGAGGAAAGTTGTAAACTTGTCCGATGCATGGAGGCGGATGGAAGATGAGGAAGGAGCCGCAATGACCGATGGAAGATGGGGAAGGAGCCGCAACGATGGATGGAATATGAGGAAGGAGATGACGAGCGGTAGGTGGAAGTTTGAGCTGCAACCACCGGTGGAAGTTCAGGTTTGAGCCGATGGGTGTTGGCTGAGTCAAGGCGATGAGCTGCAGACGGAAGTTAGTAATTTTTGTGCAACGAAGAAAGGCCTGCAAAGGGTGAAAGTAGAAAATTCTTCCGACGTAGTGGGTGAAAGCCGAAAATATTCTTGATGTAACAGAAGGAGACGTCGAAAGGATCGGGTGATGTTGCAGATGCTTATCGGGAAAAATTGGGAAATGGAGCTGACACGTCGGAAGGAAAATGAATATTTTACCAAAACAAGAATTTTTAGTAGATTTTTCAGTGGGATTTTAGGGGTCAAAAAGATGGGAAAATGGTAGCGTGTTTATAAGGGGGAAATCCCCCTTGACCCCCGTCGTCCCCTTTAGATAGTCATTGTTGTGAAAGAAAAGTCTATTTTTGAGAAAGTTGTCAATATGAGATTTTTTTCCAGATGAAGGTAAGTAATTATGAATTCATGTGAATGCTATGCATCTAACAATTTGGTTTATTAACACATTTTGCAGAATTATAGTCACCCTCAAAAGGGCAACATTCCACATAGTGCAGAACAGTAAAGTTGGGTTTTGGTTCAGCCATGAGAACCTACAACATGTATGATGATGCACAGAACCCCAATGAGTACGAGGAAGATGCTATGGGGGGAAATGTTTGAGTTGGAAATGCTGAGACATAGTCTAATAGGAGAAGATTTCAAGATACTCCCCCAGATTTTGCAGCCACCATGAGAAGCCTAAGGGTGGAGATGCAAAGTTATAGGGCAGAGAATGAAAGATTGGTTAAGGCTCAGAAGGAGAAGAACCAGCTGAATGCAACCATGCTACAAAGTTTGGCAGACATCCAGAGGTGGATGAAATCTGGGGACCAGACAATAAGACCAGAAGGTAGTAAGAGTGGCACTAGAAGAAGGAAAATATCTCCTAGTGAGTCATATGAATTTGAAGGATCCACTAGAGGTTCAAGTTCTTCTTCTCATGTGAATGAGAGGAAGAGGCGTTACAAGAACCATTCATGTGATGAGTTTAAGAAGGCAAGGCCTCCTACCTTCAATGGTGAGATAAAGAATGGATAAGAAACTGAATCTTGGCTTCTGGGGATGAGAAAATATTTCCAAGTCCAAGAATACTTTGGAAATATGAAGGCTAGGGTAGCCATATTCAATTTGACTGGAAGAGAATCCATATGGTGGGAGCACTTCAGGAAAGTGAAAAATATTAATGAAAGGCATATTGTGTGGAAGCAGTTCCAGAAGTATTTCAAGCAGAAGTACCTCTCTAACAGGTACTATGATGATAAGATTAAAGAGTTCCATGAGTTGAGATTGGGACAACAGACTATGGAAGAATATGCAAACACATTCCTGGAACTTTTTAGGTATGTCAAGTACATCAAAGATGAAAAAGTGAAGATCCAGTGTTTCCTAAGTGGATTGCCTCAGTCTTACAAGGACAGAACTGAGTTTTACGAACCTAGAACTCTTGAAGAAGTAATAAGGAAAGCTAAGTATTGCTATGAGCAAAGCAAAGGAAAACCTGATTATCATAAGACATGGAAGGAAAAGAAGAATGAGAAGTCTAACCAAAGGAAGAAAGGTTTTAAACCTTCTAACTTCAGGAATCAACAGAAGCAACAATCCCAAGTTGAGAAGTAGCTAACCAGAGTGGTGGGAGAAAATCCTGGAGAACCACAATAGAATAGAGGACCACTCCAATGTTGGAAATGTGGAGGACCCCACATGCACAGGAATTGTCCACTTGATAATGAGAATGCAAGGTCAGCTTACAACATCCAAGAGACAGAAACAGTGGGTCAAGTAGCAAGGGTTGTCCCTAGGATTTATGCAGTACTGGAGGACCACCATGAAGATCACCAGTCAACTGTGGTTGAATTTGTAGGTAATATTGTAGAGCAATCTATTTATACTTTGATTGAACCTGGTTCTACTCACAGTTACATTACCCCTAGAGTAGTGGAGATTTGTGCTTTTAAGAAAGTAAAGCATAGCAAATCTTGGTTAGTTCAACTAGCCACTGGAACTAAGAGAAATGTTAGTGAAGTGGTAGAGAAATGTCCATTGTTCATGAATGGATTGGTCACTTGTGTTGATCTGAATGTTATACCACTTGGTTCCTATGATGTTCTCATTGGAATGGATTGGTTAGAATCTCACAGGGTAAATATTGACTGCTACAATAAGACTTTTGAATGCATGGATGAAGAAGGGAACCCAAGAGTTGTAAGAGGAATTCCAAAGGTGATTTCGGTTAGGCAAATTTCAACAATGCAGTTGAAGAAGTGTTGTAGGAAAGGTTGTAGAGTGTATGCAGCTCCTGATTTGGAAGCAACCGAGAATGAAACTATTATATTAGAAAACTATCCTATATTGCAAGAATTCAGGAATGTTTTTCCTGATGAGATTCCAAGGCTTCCTCCAAAGAGGGACATTGATTTCACAATTGAACTTGTTCCAGGAGTAGCACCAATCTCCAAGACACCCTGCAACATGAGTACACTAGAAATTCTATGGTTGAAGATGCAACTACAAGAGTTGTTGGAGAAGAATTATACCAGAACGAGTGTGTCTCCTTGGGCAGCACTAGTTTTGTTTGTGAAGAATAAATATGGTACACTCAGGTTCTGTATTGATTACAGATAGTTGAACAAAGTCACTCTGAAGAACACATATCCTTTTCCTAGGATTGATGACCTCTTTGATCAAATGAGAGGAGCAAAGGTATTTTCCAAGATTGACTTGAGGTCTGGTTACCATTAGGTAAGAATCAAGGATGAATACATTCACGAGACAACCTTCAGCATAAGGTATGGACATTATGGGTTTGTAGTGGTACTATTTGGTCTCACAAATGCACCAGCTACATTTATGTGTCTTATGAATAGCGTCTTCAACAGGTATTTGGACAAGTTTGTTCTTATTTTCCTTGATGACATTCTTATTTATTCTAACAATGAGGAAGAGCATGAAGAGCATCTGAGATTAGCATTATAGTTTCTCAGGGAGCATCAGTTGCATGCAAATTTGAGTAAGTGTGACTTTTATAGAGATAGGATTCATTATTTGGGTCACATTATCTCATATGAGGGTATATCTGTAGACCCTGAGAAGAGGGAGGCCATTATGAATTGGCCCACTCCAAGAAATGTGATAGATGTAAGATATTTTATGTGACTTGCAGGATACTACAGGAGATTCATTGAAGGATTCTCCAAGGTTGCACATGCAGTCACTTCCTTGCAAAAGAAGGGAATACACTTTGAATGGACACCGAGGTGTGAAGAAAGATTCCAGCAGTTGAAGAATATTCTCACAGGTGAACCAGTCTTGAAGATTGCAGACCCAAAAAAATATTTGTGGTGTGTACTGATGCATGTGTACGAGGGCTTGGAGGAGTCCTTATGCAAGACAACCATGCGATATTTTATGAGTCGAGAAAGTTGAAGGAGCATGAGAAGAACTATGCCACTCATGATCTAGAACTTGTAGCCATAGTCCATGCTCTAAAGATGTGGAGGCATTACTTGATGGGAAGAATATTTGAGCTAAGGACAGACCATTGTGGTCTGAAGTACTTGTTTGATTAGCCTACTCTAAATGCTAGCAAAGCTAGATGACTGGAGTTTTTATGTGAGTTTTATTTCTAAATCAAGCACATAAAAGGAAAAGTGAATAAGGTAGTTGATTCACTCAATAGGAAGGTGCAGGAAATGCATGTGGCATCTCTTAGTATCTTCCAATCAGATTGTTAATCATACTGCTGGAGATGAATTGTATGAGCAGGTAAAATAAAAATTGCAGCAACAAAGTCTTGAGAAGAGGTATGAGGGATATAAATTGGAAGAAGATGGACTTCTTACCTATAAGAACAGAGTCTATATTCGAAATGTAGCATATTTTAGGAGAATCATTATGGATGAGATCCATCAAGCTCCATATTTTGGTCACCCAGGATTTCAGAAGACAATTGCTACAGCCAGAAAGCAGTACTTTTGGCAAGGAATGAAAAAGGACATTCATGAGTACATTTCAAGGTGCATGAAATGTCAGCAGGTAAAGGTTGAGCATCAACACCCTGCAACTTTGTTTTACCCTTTTCAATTCCAGAATGGAATGGGAAGTTATTTCCATGTATTTTATTATAGGATTGCCAATAAATTGGAAACAACGTGATTCCATCATGGTTGTGGTGGACAAATTGACAAAGGCAACACATTTTATACCGGTTAAGTCTACACACAAGACTAATGACATTGCAAAAATATTCATGAAGGATATTTTCAAACTGCATGGATTTCCTAAGGCAATAGTCTCTAACAGAGATGTCAATTTCACCTCCAATTTCTGGAAGGGTTTGTTTGCATATTTGGGTACAAATCTAAATTTCAACACTGCCTACCATCCTCAAAATGATGGGTAGATAGAGAGAGTGAATCCTGTACTTGAAGACATGATTCGCATGTATGTGATGGACAAACCAACCAAGTGGGAAGATTACTTACACTTGGTAGAATTTGCATATAATAATGGACAACAAGCATCCTTGGGGATGAGTCCATATGAATCTTTATATGGCAGGAGGTGTAGGACACCAGTGACATGGGATAATCCAGTGAACAGGATTGTGCTTGGACCAAAATTTCTCAAGGAGATGGAGCAAGAGGTTGTAAATATCAGGCAAAATATGAAAGCAGCCTAGGACAAACAAAAAAGATATGCAGATAAGCATAGGGTGAACAAAGAGTTCAGTGTTGGGGATCATGTTTACCTCAGAGTGAGGGAAAGGAAGAGTTCCTTGAAGCTTAGAAGTTGTACCAATCTGTCACCTAGATATTGTGGGTCATTTGAAGTTCTTTAAAGGATAGGGCCAGTTGCATATAGACTTGCATTGCCTACTAGCACTAGAGCTCATAATTTTTTTCATGTTTCTTTGCTTAAGAAATATGTACATGATCCTAACCATGTGATAAATTGGGATGTGATTCAGGTGGGACCCGAGGGAGAGTTCCAAATCGAGCCAATGCACATCCTCGACGGGAAGGTCACAATGCTTCAGAACCGGGCCATAGGGTAGGTAAAGGTGCAATGGGAGCACTACGGTCCTGATGAGGCTACATGGGAGATGAAGGATGCCATACGATTGGAACATCCATTTTTGTTTGAATATGATAAACACTGAGGGCGGTACTAGTGTAGCATTTTGTTCAATTTTGTAAAGCACTGAGGACAATGCTATTGAAGGTGGAGGGGAATGTAACACCTCGGTTTTGACCCCATTTGCATTAATGTATATGATGTAAATATTATATGGAATCATGACAAGGATCTCAAGGCCAAGGCCCTGTCATTGATTAATGTTGGTATATAGGCAATCATGGTTGATTCCTATGGTTTATGTGCTAAGTCAAACATGCTTGTAAACATCATGTAAATGTGCATTTTAATTAAAAATACCCACCCTGGCTATGTGAATGCAACATTGAAAGAGAGGGGGCATTATTTCCTAAGGATAAGTGGAGGGAATACTTAACCTCTGATCCATTGGGGAGAAGCCAAGTATCAAGAGGAGAACCCATTAACTACTAACCACCTTTCCTTGTCTTATTCACCAACCAATTTAATTCCCATGAGTTAGTTGGGAAGTTATTTCCTTGGGGAACGTATGCATGGAAGCCGTCAGTTCTGGTAGGGCTGTCAGTCCTTGACCACATGCATGCCCAAAGAGGGTGGGGGAATCGCATTTAGTTCCCTCACATGGGAAAAAAAACCCATTCTACACTCACACAGGAAGCAAGTTTTTTGGAGGCATTCACGTTCGGTTTTCCTTTCACGATTTGGTTTGTGTGTGTGGTTTCCTTCACGTTGGGGGGGGGGCTATTTCCCTCATTTTAATCAAACTGGGAAATTAATTTTTTCTTCCCCATGTTTTTTTTGGGAGATGGTGTGAATTATGCATGGATTTTTTTGCAGTTTTCTTTATTTTCCCCATGGCTAAGAAGTGTTTATGTTGAGGTTCAGTGGTTGGGATCACTACTGGACATTTTTATGTGGTTTCCACATCTCCACGATTAGTATTTTCTTGTTCTTAGGGTTGCACAACCAGTTGGGGACAGAGCCATGAATTTGGGGTGCGGTTGAGTTGTTTTGGCCACGTTAGGGCCATAAACGACACTAGAAATAGAATTGCACAGGTTGAATTGTTCTACCCAATTTCCATTCCCGATTTTGGCATATGTGATGTTTTCCTTCAATCCCAGAACTGATATTGCTGTGTGTACATCGTTTTCTGGTCTCTGAACCGGTTTTGGAGTGGAAATGGGGTTTGAGCAAGCTTGATAAACCTAGTTGAAGAAGGAACTTCACAGACAGAGCTAGAGGGTTGGATTTCTTCTTTGCACACCTTGAATAGCACTAGAAGGGAAGGCATAGCCTGAGATACTATGTAGCAGAGAAGGGGATGCTTCCTTGTGTTGGGTGTGTAGATGTTTTAGAAGTCAGGCTAGATCTAGTACAGGTTTCCATAGCTCTTTGGTTGATCTCACTAGCTTAGCAGTCAACCTTTCCATCTCCTGTATATCCTGATAAACCCAATTGTGTTGGCTTAGATGAGTGTTGTGTATCCTTGGCTACGTGTGAGCCTGCTAGTGTTCCCTTATTCCTTGTGGGAATCATGCCAATCTCGGGGATGGTAGTGTCGTTGAGATATTGATGAGCACACTGGCCTATGGTTGGGTGGAATGTTGCGACAACGTAGCTGGTTGTAGGAAAAGCTTCTTCTAGGATAAGTATCTCTTGTGTTTAAATCCTTGCAATTGTGTTTGTTTTATAACTCAATATGAACATGTTAAATGCTATGAATCAATGAATTTTATTCCGATGTTTGATAATCATTTATGCATTTGTGTATTTTTCCTTTCATTGCATTTTATCTTATGTTTATGGGGCTAAAATGCCTGAAATATCTAGCAGCTATGTTAGTCATGTCCTTTCCGCCGAAAAGAGGGGTGGGGATGTGACACTTCATCACACGAGTCTCTTTGTGCCAAGATATCATGCCCATGTCGATCATGTGTCTATACTTCCTACTATTCATTTCAGTGTCCCATTTGACACGCAAAATGCAAAGTATACCTCAAGCACATATGCCTATAGGATCAACTTCTACACCTTAGGGTGTCCTCGCAAGAATCAACTACAAAGAAAATTGTTCCCCCTTAGCGGATACCATTCAAAGTGTATCCTCCCTAATCGGCTTACTCACCAGTGAGGATTCATCATCCTCCAATGAGGACCAGGACCCACCACATCCTTTACATAATTAGTCACCATGGGGATCCTTATACCTGCATCAGACACATGTCCATACATCTAATTCCACTACCACCCATATATGACTCGTAATCCCAACATAAGAAAGGCCCTACCTATGCAAGAATTAAACCACATTGTCTATTTACATTTAAAAAATAACAATGTCTCATGTTATGTTTTCTATCCCCATCGATGGAAAACAAAAAATATCCTTTGTTTTCAATACATATTACCAACTGCCCTAACAACTACATTGGCTTTGCAGATGGCGCAAGTTGTTGGTCGAAGAATTGGGCATCGACTGCTTTGGCCATTTATACCCGTAACCAAAATTTATACCATGTACGTAGAGTTTTCTTGGGGGAACTCACTAACAACCAAGCAAAATATGATGTCAATATTGATCTCTTAACTGATGCAATCCATCTCAGCATAGTCCATTTACATGTATCCTTAGACTCACCAACTAGTTGTCTCCCAATTGAACAATTTGTTCCATATCTTCAATCTGATCCTATTCTGCAAGTTCTTGTGGGTTCACATTCTCATATGACAGTTTGAAACCATTAACTTCACACATGTCCCAAGGAATTCCAATACATTTGTTGACTCTGTCACCAACAAGGTGTTGAATTGTCACTTAATACATCAAGTGTTTACCAAACCCCTCACAAACAAACAAAGCATATATACGTCTACATATTGACCATCATACAAATCATGTGTAACCACCTGCAACTATACATGGTAAGCATCAACACATACATAAACATATCATCACATATACATCCATCATATAGATACATCACACATACATGAGAAACATGGAAAATGCCGCCAAAATGGTTATATATATATATCATCAAAAATATATGTGTCATGTACAAACATTGTTTCCATAAGGCCATATATGAAAACAATCGTCTACCTTATGTGGTATACATCACAAAAACCATATCCCATAGGCTACATCAATTACAGATACAAATTGGGGATTTTATCCCTATATCAATTCAACATAGAGAGTTCCCTACACTCATGTTGCTCCTCCAAATAGCTAGATCACATAATGTCAAAATAGATAGGTTGCATGGCCTTACTCGCATCCCTTCTTGCCACTCTTGGTTCTGGTCCCTGATCTAGTCCTGGACCTGGAGGTGGTCTCTACCCAGCAAGGGGACCTTATCCTCCCTACACCACCCTCATTAAATGGAAAGCTATGGCCACCCTCCACATAACCTAGACTTAGCTAGCCCATAACCAAGGTAATTTTTAGGGGCAAAATTCCACCATTTGGCTATTTTTGGGTTTTTTTTTTCAAAAACTAAATTCGCTATCTGGTCAGTTTTAGTGTCTAATATCACCTATACTGCATAAATATGTTTTTTTTATCATAATATTCACCAAAATTTACACATTTTAGTATTAATTTTATGTTTCATATTTAATATTCGCCTACCTATCTATAAACATGTTTTTTTCAATGCAGAATAATCACCTAGAATACTATACTTAAGTATAATATTATAATCCTTAAAAATTACCCTACCCCTAACTCCATTGTCAGATGAAAATTATGGGCTAGATCATCATCCCCCGGGTATTCTATCCCTCAATCGTCAACACCTACTTTTAGGGCCCCTAACCGCCTCTCTAGGTGAACTAGGATAGCAATGGTCCTATCTCCCATAGTTTCTCCCCCTGCGTGAGCATCCCCACCCGAAACATCCCCAAAAAATCTGACCTCTTGGACCTACACCCTCCTCATGACGTCAACGATGACGTGCCCCGTGAGGAGGTCAGACTAGCCCATCATCTGCATCACATTATAAGATACCGCAATATGTGCATAATCAAAACATGTATATAAATATATGTAATCACAAAACATAAGTGTACCTTTGGCATCCCATCCATGGAGTGACAGAGGAAACTCTAGATCCCCAATACAATCCATTATATTCCATGGATACCACTCCATTGGACCTATACACTGCCGCCACACATCCAAATTAAATCAATTCATGTATGTGTGTGTGAGTGTGTGTGTGTTCCTGAATGCCCGTCCACTAGCCTGAGGTATCACCTACCCTCAATACATCATCCGGGGCTCCTGCGACCCCCTCTTTAGTACCATAACCAACAACCTCAAAGGATATCTCTTGAAAAAATAGGAGCATAACACATGCCCATGGAATAATTGCTTATGACCTCCCCCTCCTCGAGCATCCCTTAGTTTCTCCATCAGGGTGTGGAGCAACATTGCCCCCCCATGCTACTCAATGACCTACTATCACCTTCTCCACCAAGAGTAGTTTCCCCTCAGTAGCCCTATGTGGGGAGGACACCCACAAAATCCTCACTGACAACAGTCACCAAGGTTGGAATTTGGATTCATATTCACCCATCATACAATTTTTTTTGACATTTTGTATTCTTATACTGCCCATCAAAAATCATTTAGTCTAAAATTGTGGCTTTCAACAATGAGGTTTTTATGAGAAATTAACCCTTCAACAATAAAGTGTTAATTAAAATATTACAATTATGTAATGAAGTTTTAAGTTAAAATTTTTTTAACCCTTCCATGTGAATGATTACTTTAAAAATTTCTCCTATCGTCATGAAATTTTGTATGCATATGTTAGCACTATAGTTGAAAATTGTAGATTGTTTGATTAAAGGGATTGAAAATGATCATATGTTAAAAAAAAATTGGTGGAAGCGCTCTTTAGGTTAATGGGTGAGCATGATATTTCATTATGGGTAGTCGGATGAAAAGAATGGGTGATCTACGGTGGTAGATCATTCCACTAATGAAACATGGAGGAGAAATTGAAATCATCTCATCGGTGGAATGGAGGTAAAAGGTGTTAAACAGTGACGGCTCAGATTTAAAGCGCTACAGATCAATGGTGGTGAAGCATTCCTAAGATCGGAGATGCAAAGATAAAAGAAGTTTAGCAATTCGCGGAATGGGTTAACAGGTGGAAATATTGGATGGATAGGAAGAGAGCGGAGATAGATCTATAGTAGGGAGCAATTCTGTGGATTGAACTAGCACGGAGAAAGTCTAAATTCAAATCTGTGGAAAGTGGTAGGTGCCACGTTGATCAACAGTTTCGATAACACTCAGGCTTTGATCGATGCAAGAGGTACATTTTGTGAATGGAAGTTGCTCGATCAATCAGTTCTGAAATGATTTGCGGAATGTTAAAATTTTCCAAATTTGGATGGTCCTGATGAAGGCAGGTTGCAGATTGAGGGCTAATATTGATTCCGCTGAATCAAGTTGTGCAGGGTGTTAGTCTCGAGTATTGGTGTTGAGATTTTTCACATGGACGGATTAGATTTCGAAGAAGAGAAAATCTACGGTGTATATTACAGGAGTTGCACCATTCTTATGAAACATAAAAATTATAAAAAGAATCTACGTGGAGTTTCAAAAGTTTGTTTTTTCTGAGCTGTGGAATTGACGATAACCCTGACTGTGCGTAAAGTGCCAACGTGGACTGGATTAGAAAACTATGCTAATTAACAAGGTAGGCATCCTGTAACTTTCCAATTACTTCTGAAAATGGATAAAATGGATGAGATAGAGGTAGTAGAGGTGGCAGATAGTGAAGAATTAGGGGTTTTCTGTTAGAAGGATGAGAAGAGATTTGAAGACAGGAATGCTGAAATTTCTGATACTATTTTGATGAATGAAACAATTGAGACAACTAAGAATAAGTTGAAAATTATTAAGGACTAGGGTAGTGACACCCATGGTGTTTTCAAATCTTTCTTTTACTTTTTCTCTGTCGACCAGACCCCCAATTGCCCTGAATTTTTCAAGTGGTGTGTGAATAACTATTCTACTGCTGAAAGATTCATTATGAATAAACCTAAGTCTAGGATCCTTTTCCCTGTTCAGGCCTCTGTTAGCTACAAATCCCTATCTGTCTCAGATGATTTTATTCCTTTATCCCAAGAGTACAAAGAAGAAAATATCATACATTTCTTCCAAGAGTCTACATCTAAGAGTAAAGAAGCCTTTTTAAAGTCACGTTTGAAGCCGGATAGTCATGAGGTTCTAGGTTTATCTTACCCTATTAACCTAGTTCTATTTAATGAAGAAACCTAGTCTTGTATTACTTTAGCCAGCCATTTTTTGGGGTTAGACACTAATGATTATGCTACATAGTGACTATTGAGTTTGTTATTTGTCTTAAGTACCTGCCAAATTGAGTCTGAACTTCCAGGTCAGTCCTTCCAGTCTTTTTTCCTTAAATTTAATGAGTTCCTAGCTGAGAACATTCATTCTCAGTTAGTCAACTTCCACCATACCAGAGTTTTCAGATTCCATTCCTTTTTGCTGAAAATGTTCTTATCATATAATGAGGACATCTTGCGGTCTCCTGAGTTGGTAATCACAGATGAAATAAGTGAGAATTATTGCAAGTTTATGAATGGTTTGATGGAAAAAAATTATAGCATTTTCTTTTAGGAAACATTGCCGAGGGTATTTCCAGAGATTAAGGAAATATTGTATCTTTCCCCTAGTAAAATTATAGGAGATTGGTTCCTTTCAGAGTCTGAAATAGTTATAAGATTGTATGGATTTGTGCACTAGCCTTATATTCTTCCAGCCTTTCTGACAACCAATATCTTCTCTTTGGAATTTCTTAGAAAAAAGCTTACAGTGGAAGAGGAACACATATTAAACTTTAGGAAGAGTTTGGATATGAAATTTACCTGGGAGAAAGGGCCATATGTTTTCAAAAGTAGAGATGCTTTACCCATAATTGATAATCTACTGAAGAGCACAGGGTTTTCTTTGGGAACTACAATCAACTATGATTCACACCAGGTAATTTCCAAAAGAAGACATTCAAATAACAATAATCCTTTTGAACATACTGAAGTAGTTGGACTCAGGGAGGAAGCTAATTGGGAAGATCATCTTGACAAAGCTCCAGATAATGTCATCATGGAACAAGACTTTGTATCTTCCTTACCTGCAAATAATTCTCCCCCAATGGATCTTTCTAATATAGTTGCAGTTACTAGTAATATTTCATCCTTAATAAGTTTTTCAGGAACTTCAAAGAAGAGAGAGCATTTGGATTTCATGGACATTGAAGAAGTAGACACTGCTAGTACACCAAAGAAGCATAAAACTGAACAAGAGGGACAAATGGTGCAAGTGAAGAAAAGCAGTATGAAGGGTAAAAAGAAACAAGAAAATCCCAAAGTAACTGGTTTGGAAATTCAAGAATATGTGTTTGATGGATTAACCCCAAATAAGTATTCATCAAAGGAGGAATGGTTGAATACCTATAGGGAAAAGGTTGATAAAACCTTTGATGAGACAGTGAAATTATATGAGGAAGTAAGACAGTTTCCCAAGCCATATGTAACATTGAAAAATGTAAGGGATCATACCAAAGATACCCTGAGTTTGGCCATGACTATTGGCAATAAGGTATCAGAGGTGAATGTGAACTTAGAAAATATCCCTACCACAGATATGATACATTTTCATAGAGAAACAGGTGATATTTTATATACAAGACTGCTCAAATCTACATTGCAGGTATCTAAATTGGAGTCAAATAAACAGAGAGCTCAGGACCTCCTAAGGAAAGAAAAGGTTGAGAACAAGGCCCTTAGAATCAAAATTAAAAAGTTGCAGGATGATTTGTTGAAGGTTGATGGGCAGTTAGACAAAGGATCAATGGCTCAAAAGTTATTTAATGAAAAAGAGAAAGAGGTTCAAGTGATGAAAAAGAAATTGAAAATTCCTTCCACTCAGCTTATTCAAACTTCTGAATTGACAGAGTTTGAGAAGGAGAAAGAAGCATTGAACATTGAATTGACTGATTGTAAAGCCAAGCTGTTAAAGCTTGAAGAAAAAGAAAAGCAGTGGGAAAAATATGCTAAGCTTCTGGTAGAAAGTGAGAAGGACCTAAAAGCTAAGCTGGTAGCAAAAGAAAAAGAATTACAGGAAAAATCTAAAAGAGTTAAAAATCAATCTGCTGTTTCTTCTGTAGAAGTAGATACAACCTCTCTTTCTGAAGTAATGTCCCAAGTAAAACTGAAAGATGTAGAGCTCACAGGGTTAAAACAACAGAACCATAATTTAGAACAAATATCTATAAAAAAAGAAGAAGAAAAGAAGAAACCGAAGCAGAGATGTCAAGAGATAATAAATAAGAATACCAAGATGACAAAGTAGGTGATTGGCCAAATGGCATTGCAAGGGTCCAGACATATGATTCGAGATGAAATTATTAAAGAAACTGATAAATTTATACCACATTTAGACTTTATTGCAGATCAAGAGAGTGCTCTGAAAACAACCAAACAGAATATTATGATAGTAAAATAAGAAATAAATAAGAAGCCAATGGAAGTAGCTCAGAATGCTATCAACTTTCTAAGTACCTTATCAGAAGATCAAGTCAGAAGGTTTGATATCAGAGACATAGTTGTTATTATTTTTTGGGCTAGGAAAGTAATCGGAAAGTACAGAATGCTGGATACTGTAGAGAAAAAAATTGATATCATAAGTCATAGAATCAAAGAAGTAATTAATTTATTTACTCCACTGGTAAGAAGGAGAATTCCTTTCTTCTGGGAGGAAAAATTACCATTATTGTCTCAAAAGGAGTATCTGGATATATTAGTCAATTGCAGGACATATCACAACAAGTTTGAATATATGCAGCAGGCTATGTCTAGAAGAGTTGTATTTGATAAATTGGCTGAAGAATTTGAGTTATTATTTGATTTTAAAGTCGCATGTGCCAAAGTGCCTATTTTTTCATATGCATAAAACATGGAGCTTAGATTTATGGCACATGATATGGTTGTTGCAGATTTGACTAAGCCTGAACATTGGAGAACAGTTCAGCAGTATGGATCAAAAAATATAAGATACATCCATGAAGATATCAAGGAGGACAGCGCAAGAGGAGTTCAATGAAGGATATTTTATGAAAAAAAATTATTTTTTAAAATTCATTAGTTAAGAAGTTTTGTTATCTCATAACTATTTTGTAATAAATAAATGCTTCGACATATGTAATAAATGGTTGAAACCATTAGGCAGTTAGGTTTATTGTTCATCTCAAGGAGCAATGTATAAGTACGCAGATTTTTGATGAAGCAAGGGTTGGAACCCGTGAGATTTTGGAGAATTGTGTATTCAAGTTCTTTCTTTAATTTACAGAGTTGAAAGTTGGTGTTTTTCAGAGATTCATGTGTTATTTCATGTTGCAGTATGTACTTTCTCTTCTCATGTGAATGTTTTTCCAGTTTTATCTTTCCATTATGTTTTCCTTCATGTCTGAAATGAGTGTATAATAGTTTAGAATTCATATTTATTATGCTCTAGTCGTTCTTTTATGATGTCCACCAAATATTTCTTCTAAAGTTGATACATAATTCATTTTACAATACTCTGTATTAATGGTCTTTTCATGTTCTTCCTTTTTCATCAGAAAATAAAATTTTGACTGTGACTGAGTAGCTACTTTACCTCTATTTAAAAATTCCATACAAAATTTTTGTTTATCTATATTCATATCTTGACTACATAGCCCAATGGTCATGTGTTCAGTTTCAACCAATCTTACTTATTACAAACTGTTTTGCTTATATCTATCTGGCCTTGTTAATATTTTGTGAGAGATCCCTCTCAAAAGAGAAAAAAGCCACTTTTCTCTTTAAAATTGGTTTTTGTTGTTACCTGGGAATAGCCTTTACAACCTTTGGTAATTTTCCAGTGCTAACAAATTGACGTCGTTGCCGGGGACAAAATGAATATCAGCCCTGGGACTAATGACAAGGATTGCAAATTTTCGAAGAAATAATTTATGTGGGCAAGAAGAAGTTTCCACAACCAAAATAAGGTTGTACATTTTTCCTGGCGACTTCAAATTCATTTTGAACAGTATTACATAAAGACATCCTAGATTTCAGGAGAGAAAATATAAGAGGTAACCTTAATACTGAAATTTTGCAAAATGTGGAAAATCCTAAAAGATCGCTTAAAAATAAAAATAAAGAAAAAATAAATAGTTCTTAGTTTAGTGCATCATCATCTCAAGATTTTCATAGTATACAAGAATCTGAATGGGAAACTAGTGTTGAGATATTTCTGTTAAAATCAAAATCTGAAATTGACCTAAAGAAAGTTGAGATTAACTGTAGTAGGCTAGAATCATATCTTCTTGATTCCTTGTGGAAAAAACTTCAAAATCCAATAAAAACTGAAGAAACTACATCTATTGTTCAAAACACTCAATTTCATACTTCCCAGCTTATTCAGAATCCTCCAGTTTTTCAATCTTCACCACATTCTCCAAATCCACCTAGACCAATGGTTGCAGCTAGGTTTTCCCCATTAGCCTTACTTGCGGTGTTACATGAGCTTCCTTAAAATTATTCCCAGAGGATTTCATTGTATGATGGAGAAGGAAATGTTACTGCAAAATACCATGTTGGAAAATTTGATGATTTTATAGATTTGGAAGAGGTTGATTATGAGGATATCAAGATGAGGTTGTTTGCACAGAGTTTGTCTTGGGAATCCAAAAAGTGGTACAAATATTTACCTGCTAGGTCTATCTTAAACTTTGCAAAATTCCAAACTCCATTCTTGGATAGATGGGATGATAAACAGAGTCCATTACAAGTCCTGTCTCAATACAATAATCTTAAAAATGGAGGTTTTGAATCAGTCCATGAGTTTTCCAACAGGTTCATGAGAGTCTATAATTCAATACCTACTGAAACATTCAGCTGGTACTGCTGAAATCCATTATGCAGAAGCCTTTGGTAATGACTTTGCATTGTTGTTGAGAGAAAGAAAATCAACCACTCTTCCTGCTATGTTTACAGATGCCTTAGAAGTAGAAGCCAATATGATGGCATGTGGGAAGATAAAAAGAAAGAGTAGATGTTGAGAGTAGGAAAGGTAGAGAAGAAATTCCCTCCACCTCTGCTGCTTCTTCATCTAATGATATCAAATTTAAAATGATGTTGAAAACAAGGGAAAATTAAATGGATAGGCTGACTATGGATACTAGGCAAGTGAATTGAGAACAGAATGAACCCCAGATCAGAAATCCTAACTTTAGAAGGCATATTCCTCCTCCACTCCCACATTATAGTCAAAGAGACACAAGGAATCCAAGAAACCAAGAAGATTAGCAAATAAGATCACCTTTCCCTGAAAATTATGTTGTTGATGATGATGGTGCAGAGTCTATTGAAGACCATATTAATCATTTTGGTGATTTAGATTCTGAAATCTATCTGACTGAGGAGGAAAACAATATGTTTGCACAGGTGGATGATGATAAAGATTTTGAGGAGGAATTGGAACAGTATCAGAAAGGGTATATGCATGCTATAGATGATGTACAAAGAAAGATCAAACTGAGAAGTAGAGATGTTATTATAAATAAAGGAAGGTTAAATTCAAATCATCCTTCTAGTAGTCAGATGAATACATAAAAAAGAAATGAAAAATAAAAAGAACATGTTGTACATAAAGAGATTGAGAACAGAACTGAGAAAACAAAAGAGTTAAAACAAACAACACCCATGGATGTATATAAAATTTCTTCCATTTTTAATCTACAAAGTGAACTTGCTAAGTTGAAGATTTCAATTCCTTTTAATGAACTGCTCAGAAATCAGGAGTATAGGGAGACAATAACAAAAATGATCAGAAATCAGGGAGAGACTCAACCAAATATTTTGGAAGTGACAGATGATAATCTTACCATTATTTTGGGGTTGAAGATTGATAATATGGATGATGAGGAAGTACCACCTTTCTATATGAGATTAAATGTGCATGATATGGTGTTGCATAATGCTATGTTAGATTCAGGTGCTTCACATAATTTGATGCCTAAAGGAGTGGTGGGTAGTTTGGGGTTAGATATTACAAGGCCTTATAAAGATTTGTATTCTTTGATTCCAAAAGAGTGAAATTTCTGGGTTTGATAAAATACATGGTAGTATCCTTGAATAAATTACCATCTAAAACTGTGGTCGTGGATGTTGTTGTGGCTGATATCGCTCCCAAATTTGGTGTTTTGTTGTCAAGATCTTGGATTTCAAAGTTAAAAGGAAGTTTGAAAATGCATATGTCTTATGCTACAATTCCTGTTCTTAATGAAAATAAGAGGTTGTACAGTGAAAAAAGATCATCCAGGAGTTCATCATATTTATGTTGTTGATACAGACTTAGAGTCATCTATTTTCTTCAATGATGTTTCTCCTTGTGCTTCAAAAGTTGTTGTAACAAGTAAATATAAAAAGGATAAAAAGGTGATAAATGAACATAAAGCTTTGGAAAGAAATCAAAAAGAAGAAGGGGTATGGACTATGTATTTTGATGGTTCGGTGGCTAAAGTGGATTATGGTGCAGGTGTATATATAATTTCCCCTATTAGATATTTTAAATATTTTTCTTACAAGTTGACCTCTGAATGTACAAATAACGTAGCAGAATATGAAGCTTTTTTGCTGGGTTTGCATGCACTGAAGGATTTGGGAGCTAAAAGAGCCAAAGTTTTTGGATATTCAAAACTTGTGATTAATAAAGTGAATGATAGTTATCAAACTAAGCATCCCAGAATGAGAGCTTATAGAAATGAAGTGTGGGATATGTTTGGTAATTATTTCACAGAACACATTGTCAAAGTGGTTCTTGGAAATGATAATACAGTGGCATATTCTTTAGCAATTGATTTTGGAAAATTTAAGACTCCTACTGCAGGTAAAAGAAAATATAAGGTTGACATTGTGAACAGGCCTTCCATACCAGACAATACCAAGTACTGGAAATATTTTGAAGATGATATGCAAATTAAAAGATTTCTGGAATTGTCTAGTGAATTTGTAAATACACAAATAGAAAATGAAATTGTAGATTCTGAAAATTTTCAAGATGTCGATGAAGATGAAGAAGGAGTTGCTGAAATAGAGAAGTTGAAAGGCTCACTAGGAAGAAAATATATATTCCAATTGAAGAGTAATCATATTCCTAGAGGTTTAATTCCCTTAGAGAATATTTTTGACCAAAATGATGTTGTCAGAGATCCTAAAGTCAAACCTGCTGAAAACGTTGTTGAAGATAAAAACATTGGTACTAAGGAGAATCCCAAAATTGTAGAGTTGTCTAAGAAATTACCTGCTAAAGAGAAAGATGAATATGTAAACCTAATGAAAAAATACACTGATGTATTTGCATGGAGTTACGAAGACCTTAAATAGCATGACACCTCCATTATACAACATATTATTCCAATTAAGCCTGGAGAAAAACCATCTAGGAAAAAAATTAGAAGAATTAATCCAATGTTATTGCCTTCCATTGAAAAGGAGATCAAAAAATTATTTGATGCTAAAATAATTGTAACCCTGAGATTATCCAAATGGGTTGCTAATTTGGTTCCTATTAGAAAGAAGAATGGTGAAATAAGACTGTGTGTGGATTTTAGAAACTTGAATAAAGTCTCTTTGAAGGACAATTACCCTTTACCAAATATGGACCCAATTTGGCAGAAAGTGGTAGGTTCAAACAAAATTTCTACTATGGATGGGTTTTCAGGTTATAATCAAATAAAGGTGCTGCCTGAAGAGCAAGAGAAAACTGCTTTCACTACACCATGTATGTTCATGTATGTAAAGATGCCTTTTGGATTAATGAATGCATGAGCCACTTTCCAACGTGCGATGGACATTGCTTTTGCATATGAAAGAGACAGGTTTGTAGTGATTTACATGGATGATATTATTGTATATTCCAGGTCTGACAGGGAACATATTAAACATTTGGAAAATGTTTTCCTTAAATATAGAAAATATGGCATTTCATCGAATCCAAGGAAGTTAAATTTTGCTCTAGAAGAAGGAAAACTTTTGGGCCATATTATTTCCAAAGAGGGTATAAGGATTGATCTAGACAAGGTGAGTGCAATTTTGAAAGTGGAGGAACCAAGAAGTAAGAAAGAACTACAGTCATTCATTGGGAATGTAAATTTATTGAGAAGATTCATTCCTAGTTTTGCTGAAATATTGATGAACATTACTAATATGCTAAAAAAGGATCATGAAATAAAATGGATAGTGGAAGCTAAGAAATATTTCAAGAATATAAAGAAAGCTATTACAAAGGCTCCTGTGCTGGTAAGTCCATATTTTAATAAAGATTTCTTAGTATTTTCATATTCTTCGGAGCATACTATTGCAGCTATTTTGTTACAAAAGAATGATCAAGGTGAAGAACAACCCATAGCATTTTTTAGTAAAATGTTAAGAGATGGAGAGTTAAAGTATGATATCATGGAAAAACAAGCATATTCTCTGATTAAGGCCCTAAAAGATTTCAGAATTTGCATTCTTCATTCACAGGTAGTTGCATATGTTCCCAGCAGTGTGGTAAAGAGCATACTTACACAACCAAATCCGGAGGGGAAAAGAGAAAAATGGATTGCAGTGCTTTTGGAATATGATATTGGAATTAGGCCCACAAAGTTGATTAAGGGACAAGGATTTGCTAAAATGATGATAGATTCTAATTGTGATTCTCTATAGCTAAATTTTCTATCTGGTCAATTAAATCAATTGGACACAGAAGTACAAGTGATGCCAAATTTTTCTATGTCTCCATGGTATGCTGATATTGTTTATGTGTTGCAGAAATTTACGACCTCCTGCAGGGTTAAGTAAAAATAGAGCAAGGTCTGTGAAGCTGAAAGCTGCAAAATTCTGTATTTTAAATCAATATATTTATTGGAAGGATCCCAGTGGAGTGTTATGGAATTGCCTCTTGGAGAATGAAGCTCAATAGATAGCAAAGGATTTTCATGAAGGAGATTGTGGGGGACATAATTCATGGAAGGTAACAACAAATAAAATTTTGAGAGTAGGATTCTATTGGTCTTCACAATTTTAGATGTGTATAAAGAAACCACAAAATGTCTTCAATGCCAGATTTTTTATGGAAAGAGGAAAGTGGTTCCACTCCTTCTTAATCCCATATCAGTAGAAGCACCTTTCCAACAGTGGGGATTGGATTTCATTGGGGAAATAAATCGAAATTCCTTAGGACAACTGTTACGAAGAGAAATTCCTATGGCTTGGGGTACCACAACAGACAGTTGGACTCCAGAAATCAATCTTTCCCAATATGCA
This sequence comes from Pseudotsuga menziesii, assembly GCA_001517045.1. Lineage (NCBI taxonomy): Eukaryota > Viridiplantae > Streptophyta > Pinopsida > Pinales > Pinaceae > Pseudotsuga > Pseudotsuga menziesii. The sequence continues at coordinate 161,717 of LPNX010917535.1, forward strand.
ATAGAAATAAAAACATCTAACACTAAAGGATCAAACCTCGTACCTTATTCCGGACGGTTGAAGTAGATCCCCGTTGAGCTTTCCAATCTTCAGCTTGAATTTTTATAGCACGTCCTCAACAACAAGTAAACAATACAAGCATACTATATTGCATGGTGTTAGATCTATTCTAGCATATATAAATCAATAATGTATAAGCATTTGACATATTCCAATGGAAACAATATTCATTCAAATACACATTACTGGACAGGAAAATATATTTCTATTAATATGAATCAAAGATTACAAGTGACAACCTCTGACGGCACGTCTGCGAACCGGAGAAACTGAATCCCCCACCTAGGCCTCCACCACCTCAATCCTCCATCACTCCGATAGAAAGCTTACTAGCAAAGGGAAAGCTTGGGAATAACACAACAGTGCTCCAAGGGACAAAGGGATGCAGACTCAAGCATAAGTTCTGGCAACAATGGACTATAGTTTCGGTACTCTCAATTCTCTCTTCTGCCTTTCAATGTCTCAAGGGTTCCTTATATAGATTTTCAAAGTGATACTGAAAGGTCGAATCCGTGCGATCTCAAGGCATATGGAAGGCCAGGAGTCATATGAATCGGATCCAAGACAAGGAATGCTCCAAAGGATTTTGGATTATGTACACATCCCGACGTACATGACTATAGAAGGAATATCCGTGTATGTACGTGGTTATCGGGGAAAATGCCACGTATATCATTTTTCTAATGTTTTTAAGGATGGTCAATGATACATCAAAAGACAAAAAGTGGTCCATAGGGGCTAATGAGTCTGCAGCGGGACAGGGGAAGGCCATACAATGTGTGATTCACCTAGTGTGGTGAAATTTGCTATAACAGATGCCCCCTAATGTATGAGATCAGAGGGGTCATACGATGGCCGAAATACATTATAAGTCCATCCCAGAAGTGAAGTGATGTAGGTACCCAAATGGAAGACCAACCACCCAATCAGCATAATACCATAATACAACTCTGCATATAACTGCAAGTACATATAGCAGTCCCGGATACATAAGAGTACAATGGCCATGAATAGGCATGAAACATGATAACACATAGATGTGGTCATCGCCATGTACAATATATATAGATCAGAATCTCCATGAGGAAGATATACAAAGGACCATGATCTCCATAAAGGCTGAAGATATATAACAGATCAAGATCTCCATAGTGGCTGGAAGTGTCTGACATATACTGGAACAAGTCACGAGAGATGAAATCTCATGAACACTGGCACGATCAAGGAGGTAGCATATAGTGGATGCCACCAATATGGAAGGTC
>LPNX010917535.1:164175-290390 GCA_001517045.1 Pseudotsuga menziesii
GCGAAATTCACAACCGATTCTTCCAGGTATTTACTCATGTTCTCTGCTTGCATTTCAATACAATTTTTATAATTTTCATGGTCAAATGAATTTTTAAAGGCCAAACTTACATGAGCGCCACGGCCCACGCGGGTATCGAGGATTTTTCCGCATATAGGGTTGGCTATACGCGGAAAAGGGACCAGAAACCGCGTACATATGCGGCTGTTTTGAAAACAGCCGCGTATGACGCCGCGCACTAAGATTTTCATGAATCTAATGGACATTTTGGTCACTTTCTCATGCAGGATGGTGCTAGAGTGGCGAGAATGCGAGCACGGTGATGTAGAGGAAGCAGTAAGGGCTGACAGAATGGCTCAAGAAGCTCTAAGAAGATGCGGACTCTACAAGTTTTGGTGCCTAGGAGGCTTGAGGGCCAAACCAGGACTACTACAGATGCTTGTAGACTATTGGGATCTGGACTCAGAGTCCTCCGGCTAGACGGCATGTCCCTCACCATTGAGGTGGAGGATATCTACTTTATCACAGGTCTATCACGGCGAGGTGAGATGGTGAACCTTCGTGCCCGAGGAGGGCTAGGTCATGGGCTGACTATCGACGAGTACATAGCTGTGTACTGCTACCCATAGATAGAAAAGGTGGGGAGCCAAGTTCCCACCAACGCTATACAGGTACTCGGCCTAAAAGCCATACTACTGACGCTGGGCAGGATAGCAGGCTTAGCATCACTCCATCAGGCCTCTCGGCCACTGATGTTCTATGTGGTGGAGTGCATGACACTGACCATCTATGACTGGAGCACTTCCCTACTGAGCAACATGAAACATCAGCTCAGCGAGTGCAAGGCAGGTAGGATACGGAACTTCGGGTTCAGCAGTATCTTGAGCACGTTTTTCTTCGAGCGGGTTCCAGTATTGAGCCCTAGAGTGGATGTTCCTCTCCAAGGGGTTCGAGATCCGGCCCAACGACGTTGGGAAGACGCGATGCGCAGACTAGGGGGTGGTAGGGTGGCCAACCCTTATCCAGCAGACTTTTTTCCATGGTGGTGATGATAGATTGTTGCCATAGAGGACTACCCTTATGCAGGGATAGACTTCCTGGGAGACCCGGACATGCCATTACCACCAAGATCAACATATGGAGACATAGGTAACGAATCTCGACCCTTACTCTTTTTAAAATTTTTGAAGTATTTAATTTTTTTTTTATGTTTTCTTGATTATATGGAATCAAAAAGACATGTTTTTTGGGTGACAATACATAGTGACATCTACCATTCATGTGCAGATGTGGGACCACGGCGACCAGAGGGCTTCCCACGTCATAGACGGAGGGGAAGAGGAGACGATATCACCAGTGTGGATGCGGAGCGAACGCTCCAAAGCATCCATACCAACTTCATGCGACTGACTCACAGGATTCCCATGGCGCAAGTCGAGGACTTGCCTGAGGCTATGTAGAGACAGGTGGTGGGTGTACCACGCGCATGGGTGCGTTTATTCCGGCAACTAGCTAGAGCCGTGGTGACATATCATGATCACAACCCTCATCCACCTCCACAGGACTAGACACCTGGGAGTGTATCTATTTTGTACTACCGTGTATATGATGGTGGCTTTCAAAGCCCCAATTTTGTATTATGACACTATGTATTACCACATTTTTGATGTATATATAAAAGTTTTATGGTGATCGGTTTATTTATTTACATGTGTAAAAATTGTGTTTATGATTAATTTATAATGAATGAAACAAATGCCAATATAACACATAGTTAGCATATGAGTCAACAATTTGATTAAAATTTCTTGGAATGTGTATATATGTTATGTTCTCAAATTGCCGTTCTAGCAATCTCACACGTAAGAATCTCCTCAATAACGTCGGATCTCTAACATGGTACAAACCATTTAGCTGTGACACTACTAACTCTGAATCAAGACGTACCTCAAGAGAGAGAACACCATGCAAAATGGCATCCCGTAGAAGCTTGATAATGGAACTATATTCAGCAACATTGTTGGAAGATGGCTGTAGACATACACCTCCTGAAGACAGTACATGACCCATAGGAGTAAAAATCACCCAAGCAGCTGAGGCTGAGTGTTGAGTGTGACGGCTTGCACCATCCGCGAATCCTATGTAGGTGGAAGATTCCATTGACATCTGCCACAAGAAATGGAAACTAATCACAAACCCGATCACGATAAACAAGACCTAACTATGCAAAAAAGCTGTACAATAATATACAACAAACAGGCTTGGCTAAAGATCATGCATAGTATTTTTTGAGATAGAGCCCATTTCTAGGCTCCACAAAGACTGTCCCTTCGTAATCCACTAACTCGTAGGCACCCTTCTCTAACACACGCTTGACCACGTAAGGACCACGCCACATAGGATTGAATTTCCTTGCCCCCAAGGGTTCTTTCGATTGATCCCACAAAAGGACCAAGTCTCCCTCACTAAACACTCTCGGACGGACAGACTTATCGTATTGGGCCTTCACGCGACGCTTATTAACCTCTAGAGTCACCAAGGCATCTCTACGCTGCTCATCGTGTTGCTCAAGGTGAACCAAACGCTCCTCCAAAGGTGAAGTGTCTGGTAAGAGTTCCACGGCTAACTTCAACGAAGGAATCTCGCATTCAACTGGCAATATCGACTCCACTCCATGAACAAGCTGATATGGAGAAAAACCAGTGGCAGTCTTTACCGCGGTTCGATATGCCTACAAAGCAGGATACAACATAATATGCCAATTTGTCTTGCTTTGTGCGATGGTTCGTTGGAGAATGGACTTAAGTGATTTATTCACTGCTTCAACTTGTCCATTCGCTTGAGGATAGTAAGAAGAGGAGTGCTCTTGCTTATACCCTAACTTGGATGCCAACTCTTCCATCATACGGTTCTGAAAGTGTGAGCCATGGTCAGTGACAAGCTCTCTCGGAATCCCAAACCTAGAGATGATTTGGTTGAATACGAAGTGAGCGGCTGTCTCACCGTCGGATTTTACCGTAGGCATTGCCTCAGCCCATTTTGTGAAGTAATCAACAGCCACTATAATATGATGGTGCCCCCCAGCCGAAGCTGGGTTGCAATCCATAAAATCGAGCCCCCACTTGGTGAAGGGACTGGTGGTGATAACAGGGTGTAACGGGGCAGGCTTCGAGAGCATGTTACGTGCGAACACCTGGCAAGGGTGGCACCTCTTGACCGCTTCAATACAATCCTTGAAGATCGACGGCCAGAAATATCCTGGTCTCAAAATATTTTGAGCTGTAGAAAGCCCAGATAAATGACCACCACACGCCCCTCCGTGGCAATCATTAAGCACTACCTCAGCCTCCTCATGAGTTAAACAACGTCGTAAAATGGAATCTACTCCATGGCGGTACAAAGTATTGTCCACTATGAGGTAGTTCTTGGAAACGTGACGTAACCGACATCGGTCATCTCACGAGAGGTGAGTAGGGGTCCTCTGCATTTGCAAATATACTATGATATCACCGTACCATGGGTTAGCCGTTGAGATCAAGAAAATGTGTTCATCAACGAACGTATCTTCACATACCGACTCCTCAGCCTTGCTCGGAAAATCCGATATGAGCTCTGCAAATATTAAATATTTCTTCGATTTTGCTGAAACAAATTCGAGATCAAACCCTCGCAAGATGACAATCCATTTATTATACTTTCCCCCAATCATCCTACGTGTGAGGACGAACTGAAATGGATTTACATGGGCAACAACCAAGGTCTGGCGAAGGAGAATATAATGTCTCAAATGCTGCACCGCATGTACGGTAGCTAAGGCAAGCTTCTCGACATGAGAATACCGAATCTCTGCATCAATAAGGTTTCGGATCAGATAATATATGACATGCTCCTGGAGCTCCTCATCCTCCTGAACCAAAACCATCCCAATCGTCTCTAAAGACGCGGCCACATATAATAGGAAATCACGGCTATAATCCGGAGGACTAATCCCCGGGGCCGACGCTAGGGCTCTCTTAAGAGCATCGAAGGACTCCTGGGCTCGCTCATCCCATTCAAAGGGAGTATCCTTCTTCAGGAGACACATGAAACCTCTAGTCAAATTGGCAAAATTGACAACAAATCTTCGTAGGAAGTTTGCCATGCCTTGCAAACACTGAAGATGACGAATATTTCGCGGGGGAGACAACTGAAGTATTGCCTCCACCTTCAAGGGGTCGACTCTTATACCCTCTTTTGAAACGATAAATCCTAACAAACGACCTGATTTCACGCAAAAGATGCACTTATGAGGATTTAATCTAACATCATAGTGCCGGCATCTTTCGAACACCAATCTCAAGTGATAAGAATGACGCATCCTCATGCGAGAATGAGCAGTGAGGTCATCCAAAAATACTTCAATAATGGACTTGAGATCGTGGAAGATCAAGGTCATTGCCCGCTGAAACGTAGCTTTGGCGTTTTTAAGGCCGAAAGGCATTTTCCGATACGCAAATGTTCCCCAAGGACAAATAAATGCGGTCTTATGTTGGTCCTCGGGTTTAATTTGAATCTGATTATACCCGGAAAATCCATCCATAAAGGAGAACACCTCGCTACTCGCACACTCATCCAAAATCTGATCTATAAACGGTGTGGGGAAGTTATCCTTAGGACAGGCACGATTTAAATCACGGAAATCAGTGCATATACGGATCGCTCCTTGCTTCTTATCCACCGGAACGGGGTTTGAAACCCACTCCGTCAAGGGAACGGGATAGATGAAACCAGCTTTCAATAGCTTCTCTATCTCTGCCTTTATGGCGGGTGCTTTCCTAGGATTTACCGTGCGTAAACGCTGTCGAACATGCTTAGTGTTGGGGTAAGTCTTAATTTCGTGTTTGACAATCCGAGGGTCAATTCCTGGCATCTCATCATAAGACCAAGCAAAAACATCACGGAATTCCTTGAACAGCTCGGTATACTCACGAATCTCATCTTGGGAACAATCCGCCCCAATGTAGACATTCTCAATTGTACCAGGATTGCGAGAAATGTTGATAGGTATAGTTGACAATATGTTCTCCATGTTTCCATCAGCCATCTGACCAGGAGAGCTTAATGGAATCATGGGCCTACTAACTTTCTGTCTAAGAATCTCCCTATAATCCTCATGCTCCAAAAGGTCAAGCTCTGGAAGGAAATATGATCTATGATGAAGTTCCTCCCATGGTGGCTCAACTCCCGACATAGCCTCGATAATCGCTTCATCAGAAGGGAAAATCGTATCAAGGCAATCGTGGGCATGAGAAGACTGTACTGCCCATGCCGGCAGCACATAGGGGTCTTCCTCCTCTGTCCGTGAAGAAGAAGAACAAGGCTCTGCAGCAGACTGAAGATTAGCTTGATAAGAAATCATGACTACAGGCAACGGCACACTCGTCTCAATGGCCTCACTCGAAGGACTCGGTGAAGGAAGAATCCAAGGATCTCCCATATGACTTGTGCGAAAAGGCACCGATCTCGTAGACATGGAAGCACCATCGAAACAAGCTCCTATCATGAGGACGGGTGCAGGACAACTAAAGGTTCCCATGAGGGACGGATACATACCTACACCCACACTCCCAGTTGCCAGTTGGGAATGTTCGACTTTTGGAACCGAAGCTTCCGAAGATGCACTAATAGGTGGATTCTTGAATGCCATTTGGTCAATCGTTACAATCCCATTATGAGGAAAGCATACAACGCGAAATACGGAAGACGCAACGGCTTGCATACTATACATCCAGTTCCTTCCCAGTGAGAGATTGTAGTCAAGGGGCGCATCAACCACCTCGACCTCTATCGCAATGGTCTTCCCTCCCAAACGGACTTTAAGGGAAGGAAGGATACCGTGCGGCCTAAATGATCTCCCATCAAAAGCAGTTAACATGGTCGTAGACTTTGACAACTCAGGAGAACCAAGACCCTTCCAACAAGACAAAGACATCACAGAAGCAGCAGCGCCCTCGTCAATCACTGTACGCTTGACGATCATATTAAGACATTCTACATGCACCAAAAGGGACACATAGTAGGGCAAGCGAGGCTGATGTCCTGCGGTTTCAAATTTGATCACTGAGGAAGAATCATCACCATTCACACCAAGAGCGGAAAGCAAAGCCTTCCTTTGCGACGGACAACTCTGAAGCACTTCCAATGCAGACATCACACAAGGAGTATGACCCAAGTCCTTGACAACTGAATAGTTCTGGGCGGCTCGGGCATTTGGATTATGCCCCGAACGCTTAAGTACCCCCTTAGGAATGTGAGGTGCAGCCTCAGGTTTATCCACAGGTTTCTCAATGCGCAAAGGAGTTCCTGGTGGATCAGGTTCTTTGCCTAGGTTGGGTTGTGACGAAGTATAATCTTTCGCATGCGTCACAACTTTCGTGGCACGGACCATGTTAATGCACCCACGACCACTAGTTTCAGGTGGATCTTCATCACTAGATTGATCATGGGACTTTGAGTTCATATTCTGGTTATGCGGTAAAGGGTTTGTTAACACAGCTGGGCCCTGTGCTATCAACTTTGAAGCTTCATCCATCCTAGGGCACAAGTAAGTGAGGTGATCGTCCTTACAAATCTTGCAAGGAAACTTAACCTTACGCTTATTCTACATGTCCCCCCCCAGCATTTTTATTGTTCTTGTCATTATTGTTGGCATTCTCATTCTTATTCCCACCCTTTTTATTATTTTTACCCTTTTTTCTATTCCGTCCGGGTTGTTGGTTACCCTTCTGGTCGGACGATTGCACAGCAAGTACATTCACCACTTGGGCAGGCTGAGACGAAGCCGTAGCTTGTCCCGAGGCAGATTGGTTGATAGACAACTGAGCGACTTGTTTCACAAGCGAACCTGCAGGTTTCTTACTTGCTCTACCCACAATGCCATCGGCATGTGGTCTAGGTTTGACCTTGGGATCGAAACTAGAACGAGGAGCGTTGGGTATAATCTCATATAACAAGCCAGACTGAGCATAGATCAAGTCTAGTTCCTGCGCCCTAAAGATTGCTTGTTCCTCATTCTGCACTCCGGATGTGGAAACATCCTTCGTGGTATATGGCAATAAAGATTTGAGGAACCACTCAAGGAGGAACTCCGGCGGTATAAAGGCTTTGATTAATCTCTTCTGTCTATGTCACTCCTGAATATGATCAGAAATATGGGTGGCTTTATCTTGCCGAAATCTCGACAAGAGTTCAGTACCAACATCATAATGTACTGGTAGCTGGAAGTGATTAAGGAAAGTCATCGCAAGGTCGTCAAACAAAGTAAAGGCACCCCTAGGTAACTCTATATACCATTTCGTCGCAGGCCCTGTAAGGGTGCGTTGAAATAGTCTCAAGCGGACTGAGTCCTGATGCAATGAATTGGAAGAGCACCATAGGTGGAATGTCGTAACGTGTTCACTCGGATCCTCTCCTAGTTTGCCTTCGAACTTAGGGATGTCCGAAGGAAGCTTAGTAGGGACAGCCGACCAAGCCAGGTCATGAGCCACAGGATCGTTCGTAAGTCTCGATAAGTCAGGTAAATTGAGTGTCACGAGGAAAGGGATCCTAGTATGATGAGGTCTAGGGACCGCTCCCTGGTTCATATAGGATTGATTACCACCATGACCTTGGCCATAGTGACCTCCTCCTATATGACCCGTATAGGGTGGCGTGGAAGTTGCATAATGAGGTGGACTTTAACTAGTAGGAGCTACAAAGCCATAGTGGGGAGAGTAAGCAGGTTGTGAATACCCGCCTCCATAAGGTGGAGAGACATGTCCATACTGCGCCCCATAGTAGGGTCCATAGGTCATCGCTTGCGATGCCCCATGAGACACTCCATAGGTAGGGATATACGTTCCGGAAGTAGGAATATACATACTGGAAGTAGGGATATATGTCGATGAAGTAGCAATCTGACCTCTAGAGACATGAACATAACCTCCCGAAACCACGGTTGGTATGTAGGCTTGAGACACAATTGGTCTAGTAACCGCAGTACAGATCTGACTCGTAGCTACATGCCGACTCGAAGGACCACGAGAGTAAGGTGGAGGGTTTACATTTGAAGAACTCGAAAGCGAGGACGAAGGAATCTCTGTAAGAAGAAATGTACTAGTTCCTATCATCACTCATCTAGAACCTGGTATCCCTATCGGATCACTAACTCTAGACCTAGGAGGTATATAAGATGGAGCTTCCGCCACTGGGACAGAAGGTGCAATGTGACTAGTACTCCCAAACCTCTCCGCAAGGTAAGGCATGGGAATGCCCCCAGGCATAGTGTTAGGGTCAAAGTCGGATTCAACATGAAATGTCAAATCGCGCATAGGAAAACCAGTCGTAACATAACTACTGTAGCTGGTGCTAGGAGGGTCAAAGTGAGTCTCGGCATCATCCGACATTCCATACCAGTAACGGGTCAATGGGGAATCTGCCCTAGAATGAGTAGGTCTATCATGAAAAGATCCTATCTGGGAAATCACAGGACCGATCTCAGCTAGGTCAGGTGAGGGATCGTATGTAGGAGTAATTTCCCCATCGTCAATACGAATAGGAGGAGGTGGCTCAGGAATAGTCTCTAAATGATCCTCCATGGTGTGTGAATCAGTGTGTGAGATAGTCCGCCTGGACAATATAGGCCCCTCTCCCAAAGGAGGAGGAGAAGTGGAAGGCGGAAGTCCTGCTAACCGACGAGAACGGCGTGAAACCACACCCGATTCCACAATGACTCAAACAAAAAAGCAAAGACTCTCTATTTACGTCAACCCTAGGCCAACTAGCGTGCACAGAGCAATCACTATAAAATCTAAAGCCAAAAGCAAGCAAACAAGGGCTGGATAAGTGAGCTCCTGAATGTGGCCGGTATGTCTCGCCTAGGAGAGGCTTGAGAGGCCCTTGTCACCACAAGCAGAGGTTTGAAACCAATTATTGTGGCCCTCAGCTTCAACGCGTAAAGCGACTGTGCTGTCCGACCCCAACCTGGCCGGGACACATGCAGAATAACCTCTACACGTACCCCCTCGATATCCTAGGTAAGGTCACTAAGGTCACCTCTATATAATCAACGCTTAGGCGGACAGTCGCAGGCAGGATTGATCGTATGGGCAGGGTAGCAAATCTCGAAACTCCCGAAAGAGCCCCCAGATACGAATACAATCCTGGCTATATCGCCAGTGCTACACAGTTACCAACCAGGGGTTATCCCGATCAACAACCGCTCACACTGCCTAGTGCTTGAATCCCTTTTGAGAGGAGCTTCCTGAGAACGCTGGTTATATAAAGGATTTCAAACACTCCCTGGACAGACACCTAGTTGTTGTTGTTTAGTGATCTTGGAGAATTAACTTACAATGAACTATTCCAAGATCCTAAAACCTACGCTTGTTGGTGCACCCTAGAAAAGAAAAGAGTGTAATTCATTTTAATTAGCGTTGATTTTAGTTTGGCTTTATTACTCAAAAATAGGATATGGTCGTGCAACTAATGGTGTTATGACGCAACAAGAAGTAAAATGCACACCTAACAATCAATGCAAATGCATTGTGTCCATGAAAACAAGGTATGCGTACTACGTGAATGCACAATTTCTTCTTCAAATGCTAAGTGCAAATTTCCCTATATGAAGTCCTAACTATTACTCCAAAGCAAATCTAGATCTAATGCAAGTACAATGCAAAGTGCAAAATGCAATGCATGATGATAAGCAAATTTTTAGGATTTTTTGAAAATAAAGAGATACAAAAAGCAAAAGAATGATTCTAACCACCCCAGACTCTACAAGCACACATAAACAACATTCCAGCAAAGCACTAAGGCAAAAGGACTCTAATGCACTAATCTCAAACAAAAAATCAAAGATGCCATGACAAGAACTTTCCTAAAAGAAAAAATTTAGGCTAAAAAAAACGTTTCTGGTCAGAAACAGAGGTATTAACAGACTCAGGAAGTCCCAAAGGAGACTCAGCAACTAATAGAATTCACCCAGCAATCCAATATCTTCCACAAAAAGGTAAAAACCAGAGTATACGTGACTGTGCGCAGTAAACCCGCGTGTATATGCGACAATCCGAGGGGAAACCGGGTGTATACGCGACTGTAAGTGACAAACCCGCGTACAGGGAGAAAAAGATGCACAAATTCAAGGTAAACAGACAGGCTGAGACTAAATTCACACCAATCAGGCTCTACCAGGCATACATGCCCCCATACCCGACACAGAAACAAGAGAGAGAGAGCACTTCAAATACATTGAATGCCAAAAGATCAACCCCCAAAGGACAATTACTAGGAACTCCCCAGCGGAGTCACCAATTCTGTTACGGAGATAAATTCCTATGGCTTGGGGTACCACAACAGATAGCTAGACTCCAGAAATCAATCTTTCCCAATATGCAATATAAATAAAAACATCTAACACTAAAGGATCGAACCTCGTACCTTATTCCGGACGGTTGAAGTAGATCCCCGTTGAGCTTTCCAATCTTCAGCTTGAATTGTTATAGCACGTCCTCAACAACAAGTAAATAATACAAGCATACTATATTTCATGGTGTTAGATCTATTCTAGCATATATAAATCAATAATGTATAAGCATTTGACATATTCCAATGGAAACAATATTCATTCAAATACACATTACTGGACAGGAAAAGATATTTCTATTAATATGAATCAGAGATTACAAGTGACAACCTCTGACAGCACGTCTGTGAACCGGAGAAATTGAATCCCCCACTTGGGCCTCCACCACCTCAATCCTCCATCACTCTGATAGCAAGCTTACTAGCAAAGGGAAAGCTTTGGAAGAACACAACAGTGCTCCAAGGGACAAAGGGATGCAGACTCAAGCATAAGTTCTGGCAACAATGGACTATAGTTTCGGTACTCTCAATTCTCTCTTCTTCCTTTCAATGTCTCAAGGGTTCCTTATATAGCTTTTCAAAGTGATACTGAAAGGTCGAATCCGTGCGATCTCAAGGCATATGGAAGGCCAGGAGTCATATGAATCGGATCAAAGACAAGGAACGCTCCAAAGGATTTTGGATTATGTACACATCCCGACGTACGCGACTATAGAGGGAATATCCGCGTATGTACGTGGTTATCGGGGAAAATGCCGCGTATATCATTTTTCTAATGTTTTTAAGGATGGTCAATGATACATCAAAAGACAAAAAGTGGTCCATAGGGGCTAATGAGTCTGCAGCAGGACAGGGGTAGGCCATACAATATGTGATTCACCTAGTGTGGTGAAATCCGCTATAACAACAACATAAGTGGATATTAACAGCAACTGATTATTTTACAAAGTGGATTGAAGCAATACATACTAGAAGAGCTACAGATGCAGTGATAATAGATTTCTCGGAGAATAACATTTTGGCAAGATTTGGATGTCCTAAGAGGATTGTAATAGATAATGGATCTACTTTTAAGTCTAAGAAGATGATAAATTTATGTCATAAGTATCATAAAGTTTGAATCATTCTACTGCTTATTATCCATAGGGTAATGGACTAGTAGAGTCCTCTAACAAAAGCTTGGTGAGGATAATTAAGAAGTTGTTGGAAGAAAATAAAAGGGCATGGCATACAAAGCTGAAATATGCTTTGTGGGCTGACAGAATCAGCACAAAGAGGGCTATTGGAATGTCACCATTCCAATTGGTGTATGGAGTTGAAGTGGTTTTTCCAGCATCTCTAGGAGTACCAGTTATGAAGTCATTGCAGGAGTAGCAGGATGAACCTAATCATATGCAAAGGAGAATAAATCAAATAATTGAGCTAAATGAACTAAGGGATAAAATGAAGAATACTTTTGACAGAAAGGTAAAAGAAGACACTTTCTAGGTTGATGATTTGGTGTTAAAATGGGATGCTCCACATGAAGAAAAAGGAAAGCATATTTATCATTTATGGGTAGGTCCATACATTATTGCAGCACGGAGGGGTAACAATGCTTTTATTCTACAATATCAGGATGGGTATCAGTATGAAGGAGGTCCAGTAAATGGGAGATTTTTGAAGCATTATTTGGAATAAGGGGAAAGGAATTGCATGTATTATAGTGTAAATATTTCTTTACTTTCAATCAGTATAGATGGTGAGCCAAAATATTTGAAGCCCACGGAGAAGGCCCTAAGATCGAAAGTGGTAGCCATATTTTAGTTTTTGAGTTTCTTTCAAAAAAAATAATTATTATTATTATTATTAACAATGGATTTGGAAATTGATCTATGGGGTTCTTTGCTACCTCATAGGGAGGATAGCATCCCTAGTGGAACCAGTTGTTAGCACCATAGTTTAAAATTGTAGATTGTTTGATTAAATGGTTTGAAAATGCTCATATGTTAAAAAAAATTGGTGGAAGTGCTCTTTAGGTTGATGGGTGAGCATGCTATTTCATTATGGGTCGTCGGATGAAAGGAAGGGGGCGATCTATGGTGATAGATTGTTTCGTTGATGAAACATGGAGGAGAAATTGAAATCATCTCATCGACGGAATGGAGGTAAAAGGTGTTAAACAGTGATGACTCATATTTAAAGCGTTGCAAACCAACGGTGGTGAAGCATTCTGGAGATCGGAGATGCAAGGATAAAAGAAGTTTTGCAATTCGCGGAATGGGTTAATAGGTGGAAAGATTGGATGGAAAGGATGAGAGTGGAGATAGATCTATGGTAGGGAGAAATTCCATGGATTGAACTAGCATAGAGAAAGTCTAAATTGAAATTCATGGAAAGTGGTAGGGGCCACGTTGATCGACGGTTCTGATAACGCTTAGGCTTTGATCGATGGATGAGGTAAATTTTGTGAATGGAAGTTGCTTATCAATCAGTTCTGAAATGTTTATGGTTGTGGAAAGTTAAAAGTTTCCACAGTTGGACGGTCCTGATGAAGGCATGTTGCAGATCGAGGGCTAATACTGATTCTACCGAATCAATTTGTGCAAGGTGTTAGTCTAGAGTATTGGTGTTGAGATTTTGCACATGGACAGGTTAGATTTCAAGGAAGAGAAAATCTATGCTGTAGATTATGGGAGGTGTGCCATGCTTATGAAACATAAAAATTATAAAAATCATCTACATGGAGTTTTAAAAGTTTGTTTTTTTTGAGCTGTGGAATTGACGATAACCCTGACTATGCGCAAAGTGCCAACATGGATGAAATCATAACACTGTGCTAATTAACAAGGTAGGAATCTTGAAAATTTCCATTTACTTCTAAAAATGGATGAGATAGAGGTAGTAGAGGTGGCAGATAGTGAAGAATTAGGGGTTTTCTGTCAGAAGGATGAGAAGAGATTTGAAGACAAGAATGTTGAAATTATTGATACTATTTTGATGAATGAAACAATTGAGACAACTAAGAATAAGTTGAAAATGATTAAGGACCAGGGTAGTGACACCCATGGTGTTTTCAAATATTTATTTTACTTTTCCTCTGTCAACCAGACCCCTAATTGCCCTGAATTTGTCGAATGGTGTGTGAATAACTATTTTGTAGTTGAAGGAGTCATTATGAAAAAACCTAAATATAGGATCCTTTTCCTTGTTTAGGCCTCTATTATTCGCAAATCCCTATCTGTCGCAGATTATTTTATTCCTTTATCCCAAGAGTACAAAGAAGAAAATATCATACATTTCTTCCAAGAGTCTACATCTGAGAGTAAAGAAGCCTTTTTAAGTCATGTTTGAAGCCGAATAGTGAGGTTATAGGTTTATCTTACTATATTGACCTAGTTCTGTTTAATGAAGAAAACAATCTTGTATTACTTTAGACAGTTAATTTTTGGGGTTAGACACTAATGGTTATGTTACATAGTCACTATTGAGTCTGTTGTTTGTATTAAGTACCTTCCAAATTGAGTCTAAACATCCAGGTTAGTCCTTCCAGTATTGTTTCCTTAAATTTGATGAGTTCCTAGTTGAGAACATTCGTTCTCAGTTAGTCAACTTCCACGTTACCAGAGTTTTAAGATTCTAGTCCTTTTTGCTGAAAATTTTCTTATCATATAGTGAGGATAGCTTATAGTCTCCTGAGTTGGTAATCATAGATGAAATGAGCCAGAATTATTGCAAGTTTATGAATGGTTTGATGGCAAAAAATTACAGCATTTTCTTTTAGGAAAGATTACCTAGGGTATTACCAGGGATGAAGGAAATATTGCAGCTTTCCCCTAGTAAAATGATAGGAGATTGGTTCCTTTCAGAGTCTGAAACAATTATAAGATTGTATGGAATTGTGCACCAGCCTTATATTCTTCCATCCTTTCTGACAACCAAGATCTTCTCTTTGGAATTTCTTAGACAAAAGCTTACAATGGAAGAGGAACACATCTTAAACTGTCAGGAAGAGTTTGGATATGAAATTTCCTTGGGAGGCAGGGCCATATGTTGTCAAAAGTAGAGCTACTTTACCCATAATTGATAATCTACTCAAGAGAATGGGGTTTTCTTTGGGAAATGTAATCAACTAAGATCCACACCAGGTAATTTCCAAAAGAAGACATGCAAAAACAATAAGCCTTTTGAACATACTGAAGTAGATGGAATCATGGAGGCAACTAATTGGGAATATTATTCTGACAAAGCTCTAGATAATTTCAACATGGAACAAGACTCTCTATTTTCCTTACCTGGAATAATTCTCCCCCAATGGATCTTTCTAATATAGTTGCATTTGCTGGTAATATTTCATCCTTAATAAGTTTTTCAGGAACTTCAAAGAAGAGAGAGCATTCATATTTCATGGATAATGAAGAAGCAGACACTGCTAGTACACCAAAGAAGCAGAAAACTGAACAAGATGGACAAATGGTGCAGGTGAAGAAAAGTAGTATGAAAGGTAAGAAGAAACAAGAAAATCCTAAAGTAATTGGTCTGGAACTTCAAGAATATGTGTTTGATGGATTAACCCCAAATAAGTATTCATCAAAGGAGGAATGGTTGAACAAGTACAGGGAAAAGGCTAATAATACCTTTGATGAGACAATGAAATTATATGAGGAAGTAAGACAGTTTCCCAAGCCATATGTAACATTGAAAACTGTAAGGGATCATGCCAAAGATACCTTGAGTTTGGCCATGACTGTTGGAAATAAGGTATCAGAGGTGAATGTGAACTTAGAAAATATCCCTACCATAGATATGATACATTTTCATAGATAAACATGAGATATTTTATATACAAGACTGCTCAAATCTACATTGCAGGTATCTAAATTGGAGTCAAATAAAAAGAGAGCTCAGGACCTCCTAAGGAAGGAAAAGGTTGAGAACAAGGCCCTTAGAATCAAAATTAAAAAGTTGCAGGATGATTTGTTGAAGGTTGATGGGCAGTCAAACAAAGGAGCAGTGGCTCAAAAGCTATTTGATGAAAAAGAGAAAGAGGTTCAAGTGCTTAAAAATAAATTGAAAATTCCTTCCACTCAACTTATTCAAATTTCTGAATTGATAAAGTTTGAGAAGGAGAAAGAAGCATTGAACATTGAATCGACTGATTGTAAAGACAAGCTGTTAAATATTAAAGAAAAAGAAAAGTAGTGGGAAAAATATGCTAAGATTCTTGTAGAAAGTGAGAAGGACCTAAAATATAAGTTGGTAGCAAAAGAAAAAGGAATTACAGGAAAAATATGAAAGAGTTAAAAATCAATCTACTGTTCCTTCTGTAGAAGTAGATACAACCTCTCTTTCTGAAGCAATGTCCCAGGTAAAGCTGAAAGATGTAGAGCTCATAGGATCAAAACAAAAGAACCAAAATTTAGAAGAGATATCTTCGAAAAATTTAGAAGAGATATCTTCGAAAAAAGAAGAAGAAAAGAAGAAATTGGAGCAGAGATGTCAAGAGCTAATAAATCAAAATACCAAGTTGACAAAGCAGGTGATTGGCCAAATGGCCTTGCAAGGGTCCAGGCATATGATTTTGGATGAAATGATCAAAGAAGCTGATAAATATAGACCACATTTAGAATTTATTGTAAATTAGGAGAGTGCTCTGAAAAAATCCAAATATAATATTATGATAGTAAAAAAAGAATTAAATAAGAATCCATTGTAAGTAGCTCAAAATGTTATCAACTTTCTAAGTACCTTATCAGAGGATAAAGTTAGAAGGTTTGATATCAATGACATAGTTATTAATTCTTGGGCTAGGAAGGTAATTGGAAAATATAGAATGCTAGATACTGTACAGGAAAAAGTTGATATCACAAGTCATAGAATCAAAGAAGTAATTAATTTATTTACTCCACTGGTAAGCAGGGGAATTCCTTTCTTCTGGGAGGAAAAAGAACCATTATTGTCTCAAAAGGAGTATCTGGATAGATTAGTCAATTGCAAGATAGATCACATCAACTTTGAAGATATGTAGTAGGCTCTGTCTGAAAGAGTTGTATTTGATAAATTGGGTAAAGAATTCGAGTTATTATTTGATTTTAAAGTCGCATGTTCCAAAGTGCCTAATTTTTCATATGTAGAAATTATGGCACGTGACATGATTGTTGCAGATTTTCCTAAGCCTGAACATTGGGGAACAGTTTAGTAGTACGGATCAACAAAGTATAAGATACATACATGAAGAGATCAAGGAAGACAGCGCAAGAGGAGTTCAACGAAGGATATTTTATGAAAACATGTTATTTTTTAAAATTAATTAGTTAAGAAGTTTTGTTATCTTAGAACAATTTTGCAATAAATAAATGCTTTGACATATGTAATAAACAGTTGAAACTGTTAGGAAGTTAGGTTTACTGTTCAGCTCAAGGAGCAATGTATAAGTATTCAGACTTTTGATGAAGCAAGGGTTGGAACCCTTGAGATTTTGGAGAATTGTGTATTCAAGTTCTTTCTTTAATTTACAGAGCCAAAAGTTGGTGTTTTTCAGATATTCATGTGTTATTTCAAGTTGCAATCTGTACTTTCCTTTCTCATGTGAATGTTTTTCCAGTTTTATCTTTTCATTATGTTTTCCTTCATGTCTGAAATGAGTGTATAATAGTTTAGAATTCATATTTACTATGCTCTAGCTGTTCTTTTTAGATGCCCACCAAATATTTTTTCTAAAGTTGATACAAAATTCATTTTACAATGCTCTGTGTTAATGGTCTGTTCATGTTCTTCCTTTTTCACCAGATAATAAAATTTTGACTGGGACTGAGTAGCTACCTTGCCTCTGTTTAAAACTTCCATGCAAAAGTTCTGTTTATCTATATTCATATCTTGACTCCATAGCCCAATGGTCATGTGTTCAGTTTCAACCAATCTTACCAATTACAAACTGTTTTTCTTATACCTATTTGGCCTTGTTAATATTTCATGAGAGATCCCTCTCGATATAGAAAAAGCTAGTTTTCTCTTTAAAATTGGTTTTTGCTGTTACCTGAGAATAACCTTTACAACCTTTAGTAATTTTCCAGTGCTAACAACATACATGAACAAATTAAAAAAATTTACATACCTTTTTGTGTTCAACCTTCATAAAGTAAGAACAAACAATGTTTCATATAACTTGAGTGGATTCAATATTAACACAGATATTTAACTTTTCCTATCAAGACAAATTTTCATAAATGGTTGTGGCTCCAGTGTTAAGGGAGTTCCTATTAAAGCTTCGATACTAGGCCACTATCAACTATATGTACTCGTATTGATGGTGGGAGGTGGATTCCACTACTTAATACCTATATTCATGATGAACTGCTTATGAAGTATAAGGAACTTGGTGATGCTCTCAAGCATGCCTGTGATTCATCTTCCGAAGTATTTGGTAAATATGGTCATCTTGTTCCCTTTGTATAATAAGAGGCATGTAGCAAAAATCAATGAATACTAATATTGGAACAAACCTTCTTTTATTGTATTGTCTTGACAATGTATTTAATGAGAAAATAAGACAAGTAGAATTTAATGTAGCTCTCTAACCATCATCTAATGTAGCTCATATTCCTCTAACCAATGCAATTAATGGGGATTCCCATGCCCCATTATCTTTTCAAGTGGGAAGGATATCGACATAGGTAGGACTTACTCACGATCGAAAAACGGTATAGGAAATTGATAAAGTAACCCCGTTATTATTATTATTTATCCCCCTTTCTCTATCATTTAGGTAAGCATGCAACTATCAAGGCTCGTTGTCATGCAAATCCTTACTTATCCTTCCCTAATACTATATGAAACACTACCTATTTGGGGGTATTCATTATTCAAACCCCTTTATATGAGATAAAAATTTGTATTTTAACTGCTGCAAACTCGAGAGAATTCGCTTCTTCATCATATTTCTCAAAAGAGGCCTCAATGGAAAAAATGGCCACCTTATTTATTATTTAGCAATTCTGACCATGGACTAGGAATACTTACAAATACTAATACGATAGTTCACAAAATTCTCTCCCTTGAGATCTTAAGGCGACCAGTAGAATAATAAAAAAATAAAACAATTTCCTTTGAAAAAAATAGAATAGTTTAAGGAAACGTTACACCTAAGTATCATCACCATAATGTTACAAGATGGGTATCCCATGTTTTGCTCTAATCCCTCAAAGTCAGAAGTGAAGAAATGGGAGAAGGAGGCTTATTCCTTTTTTTTTCCTTGATATGAGCCACCATCGCATCTTGTCAATGGAAAATAGGCAGTACCTAAGGTGGAAATGCACCTTGCTCATTGTCAAGGAGCAGTGTTGCTACTTGTTGCTTTCATACAATAGGTGGTACCCCTCGACATTGCTTGTTACCCTTGTTCAAAGAATGGTGCTCGTATTAAAAAGACAAAAAGAAGAAGTTTTGTGAATTTCCCCAAAGGAACCTCCATGGAATCTCATCCCTAAGAATATGAACAAGTGGAGATTGAATTCCCTTATCCTTGGGATGATCCCACAACCTTCTTCTTTGAATCCTCAACCCATCCTATCCATTATGGATTTTAAATAGTGGCTCGTCCCTCATGGGAAAGGGGAGGAAGATTGTGTTAAAGTGTCAAGACTCTGGCCAAATAATCCAAGACCTTCTTGGATTCATTAGAGGTAAGGTGAAGCTTGAAGCAAGGTTCCATTGATAGAATCTCCCAACACCAAGGTTTGGTTGTGATCTCTACCTATTTGATTATTAATACAAGAATTGTTTTCTTTCCCATAAACACTGTCTATTTCATTATAATGCTATGTTTATTTTCTTTCTCCTTTGTCATCGACATAGAAATATAGATTATCTTGTTACTCTTATGCAGGATTTGTTCTTTTGTGTCTATTGCAGTTCCATTCACCACATAAATCAAGTACAACAAGTTCAGAATGTCAGATCCTCCTATTAAAAGGCATGAGAGTAGTTAATTCAAGTTATATAGATATCTACAAAAAGTTTCTTTGCATTGTAGTGTGTTTTGTTCTAGATCTGAAACAATCGGACTAGGGAAAAACATTTGTCTGCATTGGTTGAAATTTTCCATAAAAAAGTGCCGACCATACTGGGGAGTTCAAATTACTGGTCTTTAATTAAGTTGAAACCTTCATCTTCATTTTCTATTGATGGATCTGCTTCAGATTGGGTATTTTTTCTTTGAATTTGATAGATCTTCATATGCTCACCTTCAATCCTTTATGCCCTGGGCTTAATGAGTCTTCCAATCGACATTTAGATTCGTATCTTGGACTCTAACTCACTTATTCTTCGTGTTTTTTTGTTTTCAAACATCTAATTGGGCTGCTGCACCTAGGCTATATAAAAAGTGCAACCACCTCTCTTTTCCCTTGTGCAAATTGCAATGCCACCACCTTTTGTTAGTTAGTATAGAGCGGTGCCACTGCTCTGTATCTGTTTACAGGGTGTGGTATTAGACTATTACCACTCTGGTGAAACCCAACAACACTCGGTACTAGGTAAGATCTTGGATCCCAACTTGATGTTTGATGCTTAGATACATATTTCAGTTTGTAAAGGTATAGATATGTTAGTTACTGTGATCATCTGAGTTTTGGAAGTGATTGTGTTCTTGGTTTGTTTTTTCTTCTCAAGAATTTGTGATTGATTTTGGCCTTTAAGAGCTCTGTAGTCATCTTTGATTAAAAAGTTTGCATGACTGAAAAGAATTGGTTTTAAATAGACCTTTTATCTCTATTGTTTAGGTAAGAAAAGAAAAGATATTTCTTCATTTCTTCTTGGTTAGTTGTAAAAGGTTTTTGTGTGATCTTCCTTTAACCAAAATTTTGAAAAAATCCATAAAGATATTATAGATAAGGACTCTTTATTAGTTGTATTAGACTCTCAAGTGTTCATTTTATCATTTTATTCTTATTATAATAGGAAAAAAAATATTTACATTTAGTTTCATCTTTGCATTTGATTAATAGAATTTGAAGGTTTTTGTATGAAACTTTTAGTGATCTTTTCAATTCGTTACTAGAGATCATAAATTTCTTTTCAATTAAAAGTAGAAGACGTTGTTTTGTTTGAGTTTGGAATGGAAAAATAGTAGTTCCATTTCATTTTTGGGATTTGTTTTGTGTGTTAAAGGAAAATTGAACCTCTTTCCCTCTCTTAGGTCGGGAATCAACTAAACGATAAAGTGAATTATCTGCATCTTCATCTCGACATGGTTTACTAGTTCCAGTATTCACCTCATGCATCCACCTAACCATTCAAGATAAAATAAACACACTAGCCTAGGGTAAAATTTATTAGGAAAATGTGATAGGTTAGAGACATGTTCCAACGTCTTTAAGCGTAGGAGCCGTCGTATATGCCTACACTGCATACCAGGGAATGTGTGGTTATCCCACGTACACATTGTTATATCAAATGACCTTCCATGTACCCTTGAGGTATATAGAAATGTACTTCACGTACTCGACGGTATATAGGAAGGAACCTTTCGTATGGTTGTGCATTAGACATCACTACTATGGATTGGAGCTCCCACATACATTGTGTATATCGGGAGACACCTTTAGGGATCCTGAGACCATTTGAGCAAAACCTTTTAGTCGTCTTATCATTGCAATACATCAAGAACAACACTCGGGGAGATTACTACTCATGTATCGTCCAAGTAGTCGGGTATTTAGGCAAGGGTACAGTCCCAATCCTCCTTGTCATGATTTACTATTGGACCCTGGGGTGTATAGCGAGTTTTTATGATATGACAAATCCTATGAGGATCTAGAATTAAAATCCACTCCTCTCACATTTTTCTTGGTTCCTTAGTTTGAGTAGTGTTTTCTTTGTCTAATTTAGTTAGAGGTTCTTTAGAAACAGTTTGATCTGGAAAAGTAGTTGAATACCCTTGGATATGGTGTCGTCGGATACAAGGATCATCACCTGGATATCCTTTGAACCCTATGGCCTGATCTTCTATAGACTAAGAGATGGACATTAAATATGAAGCGAGAAGTGGCTCTCTTCCGGAATTGGAAGGAGACCTGTGACTAAATAACAAGGAGAGTTTGCCCTCCCTAGTAATGTTCTGATCATTGACTATTCACTGCCATCGATAGTGGAACAACCTTCTTCCTTAACACCATATTTTTTAATACATACCCCTAAAATTTCAATGTTCAACTATCTTAATCCAAACAATCCAATTGCTACTATGTTTGGTCCAACTGCTCTATTCTGAGAAACCACTCTAGGCCAAGCCATTTCTGAATTGGGTTCTACTAGTGCCACTAGTGTCTTTTCCATGGAGTTGACTATTACTACTATAATATGTTTCCCTTATCTTATGTTGAGTCACATCCTCGGTAGCCTCTTCAATATTCCTTCTAGTCAAGTTACAGTTGATGCCCCTCCTGCTTCCATAATTGCTAGACGTGGTGCGCACTCCATGACACACACCACTCCAATGGAAGTTTCACGATCTGTTGTGAATATAGTTTTTAATCCTTCATCGAGAAGTGATTCCATACCTTCCATGATTTTTCCGAATGTAGTTGGAAATCATTCTTAATTACCCTCCACGTCCTATACAACTAGAGGCCCCTAAGTGTTGATTTTGCATAATATTTCGAGAACCACGACCCTGTCGTAGGATCTAGTGGTTATGGTATTGTTTCACCACCACCTACATCTACTTGGGCTCATCCCAAAAAACCTTATGTTGGTGGCCAATACTATGGTGGGGCTCACTGTAATAACCCCTTGTATGTACCACGCCTAGGTGGTGTTTCAAATCAATGGATGCAACCTGCTTATCAACCATAAGCCGAACCTAACCTTGTTCAACCTTTAATAGGGAAAAAAATCCCAAGTACCAATGATATGAAGGATACCATGGACAACCCCAATAGACCTATGGTCCCACTAGAGTTCCCATGCCATACCAATATTACAATTACCCGCAGCCAAATTAGAATATCCCTTTTTGGCAACATTGAATTCACCATATTTGTCAAAATGGATCAATGATCCCATTCTACATGACCCTTTGTGACCCACCATTCCAGTTAAGTTGTTGTTGGACATTCCAAAGGTCGAAGGGAAGAAAGGTGAAGACCCAAAAATCATGTAATGGCCTTCCATATATGGTGTTGGTCTAAATCCTTGATGGATGACTACATTCGTCTATGGCTCTTCCAAAGGACATTAACTGGTACAACCGCAAAATGGTACATCGAACTCCCACAACACTCATTTGTGGAATTTAATTCATTGGAAACAACATTTATTATGCACTTTCATCTACCAATCCATTATGAGATTGGTATTGTTGGGACTAAGGAAAGGAAAGCAGAATTCATTCAGAATTTTTCCCAAGTATGGAGAAGAGCCAAGGAAAAAGAGAAAGGCACTACGACAGAGGAAACGACATGTAAGAAGAAGAAAAAGGAGATGTGACAGAATAAGCATGAAGAGTGACAAAAGAAGGATGAAGAGTGAGAAAATAAGGATGAAGAGCAAGAGAATAAGGAATATCTACGATAGAAGGAAGATGCATGACATAAGAAGTAGCGTGACAGAAGGAAGGGATGCGACAAGGAAAGATGTGATGGAAAACCAACACTAGAAGGTGTGTAAACAATATAATGGTTGGAAAATGACAGTAAGGAAAACCAACTAGAAAGGGACATGCCATAAATATCATGGATACTATTAGTATTATTAATCCTCCCTTGTTTAATTTGGTCATATGTCTAAATCAGGAGTCATGTATAAATCGGGAGTCCATCCAGTCTATTTTTAGTCACTAGCACCATTGGGTCCACTTGGCCTAATTCGGGAACATGTTCCAGTTACTAAAGTGTGGGGAACACTAATTGAGGCCTACTGACACTGATTTCAATTTCATGCATTAGTTTACGATCCTCCTAGATCAATTCCTATAATTTAGGAGCCACTGGGAGTGCCGATACCAACCTTCATCAGTTGAGTTCAGTTAGTGACTAGTCAAGCTAAGTTAGGAGTCAGTTACAATCAGTTCTAGTCCTCTACATTCAGTTAGCACTAATTTTGCATGGCTGCATGCAGGAGAGGTGCATTTCTCACCTACCACAGTTAGTTAGCCTCAGTCAACACTGAAGTAGACACTTGAGTTTCTTTTAGAACTCCGTTGAACTATGGTAATGGTTTAGACAAGGTCAATTAACTATTGAGTCCTCCGACAATGATTTAGTCAAGGTCTTAGTTACCTATAGTCAAGTAGAGTCTAATCAATTCGAATTTGCTCATGTGGATTCGAACTGCATGTGGTTATTTAAGACATTGTAGTTCATTGTAATTATTATCTAATTACTTTTTTTATTAATGAAAGCATTCACAGTTGCAAGCCATTTTTGTAATGTTTCATTCTTCAATTGCTGAGTAAATTGTGTGATCTATCTTGTGAGTTATGTGTTTGTCCATAGATCTATGTGCTCAATTTAATATGGTATTATAGCCTCAGTGGATAAGGCATTTCTCCTCCTCATATCTCCTACTAGATCATTTTTTAGCAAAATTGCTCCTTCCAACTCTGCACCAGAAGCAGAAGGTTTACCACTTAATACCCCAATTTAAGGAATTGTTGATCAAGCTTGCTTGATCAATTGTGTTGGGTGTGGTGAAAACCTAAAATGTGTAGAATTTTTGAACGTACTTTGTCTTTTGTGTATTTACAGGTACAACTTTGAATGGCTTCATCAATTCTGGATTCATCAGTTCCTCTTCTCACCCTATTCACAAACTATTCAGAATGGAAGATGAAGATGATTGCATCTCTGAAGAGACAAGATCTCTATGAGGTGTCTATTGGAATCGGTGAAGAGTAATTTGAGAGAGAGGATGGCTGGCTAAATTAATGTGATGCAGATTATGGAACAATGTGTATGGCCCTTTCTCCTAGCATGTGCTACCTCAAAAGATCTATTGAAAACCCAAAGGATCTCTGGAAAATATTGGACAGAACTTTTGGAATGATTGATGAGGATCATAATAGCAATTTGGAGAGAATATTCAGTACCATAATCATTCTAAATCCAAAATTCTCGGCCTCCACTCTCTCTAATGAAGTTGTTCAAAATGAAGAAGAAGCAAAATCTTCTACACAATCAACTCGAATTGAAGACAGTCTCCTTGCAGTGACTCCTCCTGATGCTTCAGAAGTTCATGAGATCTCTGATATCTCATCTCCTCATATGGATGAAGAATAAGAAGACATTTGAATATATGTTATTGAAGAAAAAAACTACTGCACTTCCATGCAAACATTCACCAATGATTTTCCTTTGAATTCTGTGCAAAATTTGCTAGTAATTGCTTCTGAAAGTGAAGAGAAATTCGATTTTTCTCCCTCTAATGTTGTTTCTGGTGTGAAAATATGTAATACCTTGGATATTTTGGAAGAAATATCAGATTACCAGAGTGATCCATTTTCTCCCCATGACTCTAGATCTTCCGGCAAATTCATGCAGGATTGCATGCACCAAAATTCAGAATTTTGAAGAACAAGAAAACTGTGCATCTACCATCTCAGTAGACCATACTCTTGGATATGATATGAACCTTATTGGATATGATATGATATTATTTATATATGATATAATATTTCTTGGTTTAATATTTCAAATTTATAATCTTTCAGTACTTCTTGTAGCTATTCTCATCAACGGTGTGAAGAAACAAGTACCTCAAGTCTCCTACAAAACTGCTACTGGGGATTTCATTTCATTTCACAGTTTTGGATCTGTTGTGAACCTATTTATATCTGATTTAATTTCTGATCTGATATTAGTTGGTTCAAATTTTAAAATCCAAGAGCTTTCAGTCATGCTTGTAGCTGCTCTCACCAATTTCGGTGTGAAAAATCAAGTACCACAATTTCTCTTCAAAACTGCTACTGGGGATTTGGTGTTAGTTTCCTCTTATGAGGTTGCTGATATTTTATTATGTGATTCATTATCTATTTCAGAATATATATCAGAATATGGAGCTCAATCATTGACTCTCAACAGTCCCAGTGCTTCTCTACCATTGATCACATGCTCATCTCCTCACAGAACTAGTAAAGAGGAAGACATTCTGCATCCGCCTGAACACTTGCTCCTAACACTTGGGGATGATTTTACCACTCATGGTTTGCTTTTAATGGCTGCAACATATCATTTTATTGAGTTTTCCTCACATGTTCTAAATCCTTAAGAACCTTTTCTCACTTATCAGTTGATTTCAGTTGCTCTACATCGGTCCAATCTTCATCCGGCAGCTATCTATATTTCTGATTTAGTTGAGCATATCATTCTTATTCCAAAGAGGAAGATTCCTCCAAACATAATGATGGAGAGGTTCACATGCCAGGCCCCAAGATACCTTTGCACAGAAGAACTAGATTGATACTGATTCTACCCGCTTAATTAGAGGGAGGGCTTTTTTCCCATGTGGTTTCTTCCCCAGCTCCTTGTATTGAGCAGTTACTTACTTTACTTGATGTAATGGGTGACCTATGGTCTTAGGTACCAGGGCCCATAGATTGTCCAAGTTAGCATTCATGGGGGGTGTTAGTATTATTAATCCTCCTTTGTCCAATTCGGTCATATGTCTAAATCAGGATTCATGTCTAAATCGGGAGTCCATCCCGTCTGTTTTTAGTCACTAGCACCATTCGGTCCACTTGGCCTAACTCGGGCACATGTTCCAGTTACTAAAATGTGGGGAACACTAATTGAGGCCTACTTCCACTGATTTCACTTTCATGCATCAGCTTAGGAGCCTCCTAGATCAAGTCCTACAATTTAGGAGCCACTGGGAGTGCTGATACCAACCTTCATCAGTTGATTTTAGTTAGTGACTAGTCAAGTTGAGTTAGGAGTCAGTTACATTCAATTAGCGCCATGTTTTTATGGCTGCATGCAGGAGAGGTGCATTTCTCACCTACCATAGTCAGTTAGCCTTAGTCAACACTAAAGTAGACACTTGAGTTGTGTTTTAGAACTCCGTTGAACTCTGGTAATGGTTTAGACAAGGTCAGTTAACTATTGAGTCCTCCGATAGTGATTTAGACAAGGTATTAGTTACCTACAGTCAAGAAGAGTCTAATCAATTCGAATTTCCTCATGTGGATTCAAATTGCATGTGGCTATTTAAGCCATTGTACTTCATTGTAATTATTATCTAATTAATTTTTTGATTAATGAAAGCATTCACAGTTGCAAACCATTTTTGCACTGTTTCATTCTTCAATTGCTGAGTAAATTGTGTGATCTATCTTGTGAGTTGTGCATTTTTCCACAGATCTATGTGCTCAATTTAATAGGTACGAGTTTGGATAGAGTCGGAGGGAGCCACATGTATGAAGATATTGTTGTAAGTCAGGTAATCCGTGTCTATTAATAGGTGTCACTAGAATAGGAAAGGAAACCTGTTGAATAAGTATAGGAAGTCGGCTGAGAAAGTGACAATTAACTAGTTTGTAAAGAGTCTTTAACAAGTATGTAAACACGTCTATAAAGAGAAGAACCCAAGTTGTATGAGGCTTAGAATCTCGGTATACTCTTGTGAGACTCTGGTTAGATTATGGACTGTTAGTTCCTGACTATTGTTAGTTGTCTGAATTTGTTGTATGTTAGAGGTAGTTGAATGCATTATGAGCTAAAGAATCTGGAGCTAAGTGCACATAGGTGTAGGAGAGGTTGAGTCGATCAAGGATGTGTGCGGATCGTTAGTAGAGTTGAGTAGGAAGAGATCATAGGAGAAGATAAAAGAGCATTAGAGGGAGAAAGAGTATGTAAATTAGAACAAGAAGACCTATATCAGATACTACAGCTTAGTGTGCAAACTAAAGGTGAATATATTTCTCATGCCAAATGAATATCACCTTGTGGTTTTTGTCCGGATGGCTTTCCACGTTAACTTCTGCATATTTGTGTGAATGATTGAATGTGTTTGAGTTATCTATAGAAATGTTGTAGTGAATGAATGCTTATAAGTTTCTCATGAATGAATAGATGTATATCAGTTGCGTTGTTATCAGTTGAATGCATTCATGTTGCACTTGGGATGGTGTTAGAATCATTGCATAAGAATAATTTGAGTTAAGATCGAATTTTTTATAGTAAGCATAAGTAATCCACCCTTAGGCTTCGTTGAGCACCTTAGTTTGTGACTGAGATACCTTAAATCCCCCACCCAACTGCGGAAACTTGGTTCTGGAATTTATCCAATAAGGAACGAAAGATGCATTTTCCCAATAAGGAACAAAAGATATATTGGATGGTACTACATCTGCGTCACAGGTGCTACTGACTGGGATTTTCTCTGTCGGGCTGATATCTTCGGCTTTGTTGTGCTAAGAAGAAGGGACTGAACCATGGTCGGGATCCTGAGAG
Organism: Pseudotsuga menziesii; assembly: GCA_001517045.1. Taxonomy (NCBI): domain Eukaryota; kingdom Viridiplantae; phylum Streptophyta; class Pinopsida; order Pinales; family Pinaceae; genus Pseudotsuga; species Pseudotsuga menziesii. The sequence goes on from LPNX010917535.1 coordinate 191,985, forward strand.
GAGGGGCATACATAAAAGGCAACAAATGGTTCCGTTGCCGGGACTAGAATCATTTTGGTGAGGGATACGTTGTGGGAACCAACGAAACCTGAGATCCAAGATTGGGTGGATTTCAAAGCATTAAAATTCACGTGAGAAGAAAGTAAAGGATCTTGGTGGAACCCAACCGAGTGTTTGGGTCGGTACCTTAATATGTATATCCATGATATTTTGTTTTTTTATTTTCCCATTTTCTTGCATGAGTGGTTTTCTAAGTTGGAAACCCAATAAATAAATTTCCAAGGAGGAGAACCAAGGGAGTGGAATCCTCATTTGATTGAGCGATTGGAAAGAGTAAGCAACCTTGTGTTGAGGGATGTATATTTATGGATAGATAGTATCTTAGAGGGATACATTATTGAGTTTGTTGTTGACATAATAACCTCATATAGTGAGGTGGAGTGAAATGTTTTTCAAGGACCACATGTTATATATTTGTCATCTTTAAAGACATGGATCAAGATGCTTGTATGTGAAAAAGGAATTGTATGATGTGACAAGCTAAAAGCTGTGTATAAAAAGTGGGTATGTCGTAGAAAAACTCTAGGAAAAATGATGCAAACTGATTTGAAATGTTCCCTGGAGATAGTGGAACTAAACTAGAATCTGGTTGTTTAAGAAGAAGAAGAATATTTAGATCTGGAAAGAGAAAAAAGACTCTCAGAGGAAGAAAAGGTTGTATTACAACAAGAGAACAAGCAGTCTACAAGCTTGTGCCATACGTCGATGAAGGATCTTGCGATGAAGAAGAAGAATATCGGTTGATATCTGAAGGAGACAAAGAATCCAGAAGAGTCGAGTGAAGCTCCAGTTCTATGATGCGGGAACAACGTGCCTGCATCACCGTGTGAATCTCCAGAGGTAAGATCTAGAGACTTATCTCCAAGTACATATGTAAATACAAGTAGTACTAATGCTATAAATAACGGAAAAGGGAGTCTGACTAGCCAAAATTTTGTTCCAAACATGCCAGCAGTTAATACAATGGATGGTGCTAATATTAAATTACCAATATCCAATGGAAATGGGTTGGAAGACCCAGAACAACATTAGTTTATTTTTGATATCGTGTAGACTATGCGACAAATCCAGGATGAAAATATAAAAATAGCACAATTGATCATGACTATGCGAGGTCATGCGCTCGAGTGGTACATGAAATTCTCCATAGTTCCAGTAGGAGTATCCTAGAAAACGCTCGACCAAATGCGAGTGGGCATGATAGATGAATTCAGGAAGCCAAAATCTGAGTCGTAATGCATTACTGAGAACGAAGAAATCAAGCAATTGCCTACAAAATATGTTTGGGACTTCAACCATAGATTCAAGAAATTGATGGCTAAAGTAAGCTTCCAAATGTTGGATGTGCATCACAATGAATGGTTCATTTCCTCCTTGTTTCTACACATCCGGATACCATTGATGCAACAGAATCTTGTGTTGTAGATAGAATCTCTCAAAATAGAAATGAAGCTGGAATCCTCACCGATTGGAGAAACTGGCACATGAATGATGCAAATTCAGTCATAGACAACCAACCTTACGGTTCAACTCTGGGACATCAAGAAGGGAATAGAAGTTCAAGAGAAACCATGGTTTACAAGATGTAGAACAGATGGACACCATAAAGACAATTTCCCGATGTTCATGAATTACGTTGCAACAGGAGTGTTGAACCCACTAAATACGTAATGGATTCCTTAGTGTAGGATATGTCATACTAGGGGCCACAAGTACGAAGAATGTCTATACTTACAGTATATTGTAAGTACCCCAGTTAGTTTTTACTGTAAGTTTTACAAATCAGTAGGACATGATGAGAAAGACTCTAGAGAAATTCAGCTACTACAAGAATAGATGGTGGATACCTACTTGATGAAAATGATGAACAGATGCAAGCTGAACGAATGCAACCCCAATACTATCCTTCTCAATATCCACCACCGCAATACCAAAAAATAAAATATCCTCAACCATAGTATCAATAGAACCAGTATCCACCACAGTAGCAATACCCTCAGCAAAGGGGGGGGGGTGGAAATTTCCAAGGTCGAGGACAGAAAAAAGGAGGAGGAGGATTTGGTAGAGGAAGAGGAAAAATCATATGTTGTAATTGTGGGAAGCTAGGACAATTTACCGAAGAGTATCAAAGTCCTCCAAAAATAGGTACATATTGTAAAGCATACGATCACACTGTTGAACAGTGTCCACAATTAATTGCAAAATGACAGGCTTCAATTGTTAGAAATCCCAACCCTGTGCATAATCAGAATCCAAACCCCAACTAGAATATTCAGATGATCTCTGCTGAGGCAAGAGAACTTAACATCATTGTTGTTACAAGAGGAGGTGCTGCAACAAGAGAAAACCAGAATACACAACATGGACAACTGCAGGTGTGCCCTGCGACACAGAAGAAAGCCACGTTAGATGTCTAGAAGGAGAAGGAAATATTCTTGGATGTGCGACCAGAGTTTGTTGAATCCAATTAACCATCGACATCTGGACAAGTCAATACTATGCCTGTTATAGCTGATTTTACCACTCCAGGTGAATCACATTTGTATGGTCTTTCCCCTGTCCCTCTGCAAACTCCTTAGACCCCTTGGACCATTTTTTGTCCTTTAATGTTTCCTTGACCATCCCTAAAAACATGTGAAAATCCATATACGCGACTTTTAAACCCATAATCGCGTATATATGCGGTTTTGACCCCTAAAACTGCGTACATTGGGATGTGTGCATAATCCAAATCCTTTTGGAGTTTTCCTTGACATGGATCTGACTCACTTGACTCCTGGCCTTCCATATGCCTTGAGATCACTCGGATTCGACCTTTCATTACCCCTTTGAAAAGCTATATAAGGAACTCTTTGGTACATTGAAGGGATAAGAGAGAATTGAGAGCAAAGAAACTATAGTCCATTGTTGCCAGAACTTGTGCTTGAGTCTGCATCCCTTTGTCCCTTGGAGAACTTTTGTGTTCTTCCCAAGCTTTCCTTTTGCTTGTGATCTTGCTATCGAGAGATGGAGGATTGAGGTGGTGGAGGCCCAAGTAGGGGATTCAATTTCTCCGATTTGCAGACGTGCCGACAGAGGTTGTATCCATTGTAATCTCTGATTTTATATTAATAGAAATATCTTTTCCTATCCAATAATGTATGTTTGAATGAATATTTTATCCATGGGATGATTTAAAATGTTTATACATTGTTGATTATATATGCTAGAATAGATCTAACACCAAGATATATAGTATGCTTGTCTTGTTTACTTGTTGTTGAGGACGTGATTAATCAATTCAAGCTGAAGTTGGAAAGCTCAATGGGGATCTACTTCAACCGTCTGGAATAAGGTACGAGGTCTGATCCTTTAGTGTTAGAGGTTTAATTTCTATTGCATATTGGAAAGGATTGATTTCTGGAGTCAAGCTGTCTATTGTGGTACCCCAAGCCATAGGAATTTCTCTCCGTAACAATGCTCGAAATATTTGAACGGCTACTTTGGAAGCATCCAATAAAAAAGGTTAGTAATCTCAAATAATTTTTCAAAAGTTGTTTAGCACTAATCAATGATAGATATGTTGTCGCAAAATTGACAACACTCATAGAGGAAACCCCAGAAGACCTGTGACCTGAAGGGAGGAGATTAACAAAAGGCCAAGAACTGTGAATGACTGCGTCGATAGGAGATTATGATATGGATTATATCATATTAGACCTTGCCTTAGATGTCAACATACTGACAAGACAAACATGGGAGAGCATTAATAAGTCACGACTAGATTTGTATGCCATCTAGATAAGACTTGCGAACCAGTCAAAGTTTCTACCAATTGGTAGACTACTCAAGTACCTCTGGAAGTCGAAGGCTTGAGGACATATGCATAATTCAAAGTAATTGACATTGTTGGTGACACCAATCCTTATCCTACACTTTTAGGAATCGACTGGGCAATAGACAACCAGACCATTATTAATTTTAAGAAAATAATCTTATCATTTGAAGATTATGAAAAAAGGGTCATTATGCCAATCGATCCACTTGGAGGGCAGAAATATATGGAGCCATTCAATAGTGAATACCAAGAAAATTACCTAGATTAGTTGTATAATGTCATATATTCAAGGGAAGATTATATAAATCCAATAGCTGATGGGAAGCTGAGTTCGCGGAGTGTAAGACCTTACACATCCGATTCAGGAGATGCCCTGGAAAATTGGCAGAACAAACTGCATGATTTCTCCATGAGAATATGCACAAGAATCACAAGATCTATGTGACATGTAGGAGCTAAGGAAAGCGAGTTTCCTACCTACGAAGGATTACCCAAACTTGCGTCTTTTCTGATGGATTTTGAAGAAAAAGTTACAGAATCACAACGACTGTCTGCTTTGGACTTTATGCTGAAAGATACACTTGCAAGATGGTGGGGTACACATAAACAGTCTATCTTTGAAAGGCCACAATGTAGAATATTAATGGAGATCAAATTTGGAGAATAGATCAGTTATACTGGTCATAAGTATACAGGATTGACAAATCATGCTGAGCATATTGAGCATTGTCGCATCACATGGCAATAATATCTGTGACAAGAATGGGTTCACTGGTTTGTACAGACTTTGGAGATGATGCCAAGATACTGGTATACCTCAGTAGAGCTATGAAGATGAAATTTTGAATGGGAAGAATTAGCCATGAGCTTTACCCAGACATTTGATTTCATAGGTGAACACCCAATAGTTGATGTTGCACTACAAATAATGAAGGAACATATATTCGAATAAATCTTGGTCGTAGCCACCAATTTCCATCAATGTAGCATGACAATCCACCATTGGATGGAGTGCTACAATGTTACAGGAGAACCGGATGATGATGACCCACTTGATATAAAAATACCAGAGTCAAAGGGTATGCGTGTAGTGGAAGGAGATGGAATTTATAGTGACCAGTTCCTTAGTCTACTTAAGATAAAGAAAATAAATACTGGCTCATTTGAGAATCCAAAATTTGCCAATATTGGGGCTTATTGGGATGATGAGGCAGTGGGGAAGATAACTGATTTATTGCATGAATTTCAGGATCTGTTCCCTACTAATTTTTTTGAGATGAAAGGAATAGTCGGTGACCTTGGTGAAATGAATATACTCTTGAATCCCAAAGCAAAAATGGTCAAGTGGTGACCGTACAAATTAAACCCATGCTACAAAGAAAAATTAAAGATAAATTGGACCGAATGCTGGAAGCAGGCGTCATAGAAAATGTTGAAAAATTAGAGTGGATCAATCCAATCGTTGTGTACGACAAGAAGACTTCGGGTGAAGTAAGGATTTGTGTTGACCTGAGGAAGTTAAATGATGTTTGTTTTCATGATCCGTTTTCGACTCCATTCGCAGATGAGGTGCTAGAGAATGTCAGAGGACAACAAATATAATCTTTCACTGATGGATTTTCAGGTTACCATCAGATTAGAATTGCAAAAGAGTATCGACATAAGACTACCTTTGCAACAAAGTGGGGTTGTTTTTTAGTACACGGTAATGCCCTTTGGACTTAAGAATGCAGCTGCAATTTTTTCTAGAATTGTAGTTGCTACTTTTAAAGATTTTATACATAAATTTCTTGAAGTCTACTTTGATGACTAGACAATATTTGGTCTTGTAAAAGACCATATCGAGAGACTAAGAATGATGCTAGAAATATGTTTCCGGTATCAAATTTCCTTAAATTTGAAGAAGTGTGTATTCAGTGCACCTTTTGGAGCTCTGTTGGGCCATGTGGTCTTTCGTGACAGAATCTTGGTTGATCAAACCAAGGTTGCGATAATCCTCGGCTTACCACCACCAACCATAGTTAAATAGTTGAGATCAAAATTATGACATACTGGATACTACATAAATTTTATCAAGGGATATGCAGAGGTGACTACTTCGATGGAGAAACTGTTGAAAAAAGACATTAAGTTTCATTGGACAGAAGACTGTCAAGGGAGTCTGGAAAAATTGAAGAACACGATAGATACAACGTCAATACTTCTATTTCCAGACTAGAAAAAGGAATTTTATATACATGTCGATGCATTATCTGTTGTGCTTGGTGTGGTACTGACACATCTGGGTGAAGGAGCGATTGATCGCCCCATTGCTTTCGCTAGAAGAAAGTTATGTGCAGATAAAAATTATACTACAACAAAGAGAGAAGGGCTAGCGATGGTGTATGCATTGCATAAATTTAGACATTATTTGTTGGGTGGACATTTCAAGATGTACACTGACCACTCTGTGTTGAAATATTTGGTCAATAAGCCAATGTTGGTGGGGAATATCTGTCGGTGGCTTCTCCTCTTCTAGGATTTTAATTTTGTGATAATTGATAAACTGGGAAGGTTGAATTTCAGACCAGAACATCTGTCAAGGATTGAAAATGGAGAAGAACCTACTAGTCTGGAGGATAATCTGCCTGGTACACAAATTTTTTCCATAACCATGTTCGATGATCAATATAAGGATATCATATAATTTCTAAGTACAGGTTATGCACCAACTGAATTTACCACTACGCAGAAGAAATAGTTAGTAGTGCGAACTGCAGATTTCTGGTTGATTGTTGGACATTTGTATAAAATGGGCCCTGATGAGATACTTCGATGATGTGTTTTGGAGAACGAGCGATCAATGATATTAAGTGAAGCACATGTTGGTGTTGCAAGAGGGAACTATGCAGGAAAAGCGACGGTACGAAAGATTTTACAAGCAGGACTATGGAGGCCCACCATGCATGTAGACGCTCGAGATTATTGTCGTAGCTGTGATATCTGTCAAAGAACTAGGAATACATCCCGAAGGGATGAAATTCCATTGGTACCGCATATTACAATCTAGGAATTCGATAAATGGGATGTTGAATTTGTAGGACATATCGAATCGGTAGGAACGCGCACATGAGCATGCTATATTATTGTTGGAGACATTTACCACCATACACACTCTTTTTCGTCAATTTGGTGTAGTTAAACCACTATCCTAAGTATTATTGACTTAATTGACATCATAGGAGCACTATATGACATCAGCTAGATCACACCCACGCCTACATTTAGTCAAGGAGGATAACTTAGCCTTCTCCTACATTCGGGGAGGCTCTGGAGCACTCCAGGGGTGATCTGAGTGTCATTAATGCCCCATATTGCTAACTGATGGTTACAATCAGTTAAACAAAGAAGTGAAGGAGCCCTCCATCATTAAATTTATTATTTATTGATTATTTAATGAACTAGAGTCAACAGGGGCGCCTCCAACCACTTCTGATGTTCAGTTACACTTCAGTTAACCTCATCGGGGTTCATTGGAGTCATTGATGTGCTACCACTTGATGGTTGGATTGCTGTGACATGTGTCTGACCTACTTTCAGTTAGACTCAGTCATTTATTGCACTTTGACTTCAGTTAGGGATCAATTGAGTCAATTAGGGTTTTGATCAGTGGTTAACTTGAGTGTTGACTATGGCTTACATTCAGTTAAGCTAGACTCACTCATTCACTTCGAATGACCTCCTTGGGAATTCAAATTGCTTTTTCATTCATCCTTGTAGCATGATCTTGTATTGTATTACTCATTCTTTGTGTGAATATACAGAGCGGCTACTCATTTTGTAGCACAATGACACCATTTTCATGACTTATTGTTATTAATCTTTGATGAGACTTGTGTTTAGTCCCTAGATCACTGTGTGAGATTAATATGGTATCAGAGCTCTTGGCAGGATGAAGCTCAGATCTCTCAAAAACAAGATTTTTGATAGATCTTGCATGAAAATTGAACAATAGCTTAAAAATCCAACACTGCACCAAAAGCCAAGGCTTACCACTTAATACCCCAAGTAAAGAACTTGTTGATCAAGCTTTCTTGATTGACTATGCTAGGTGTGATGAAAGCCTAAAATGTGCAGGCTATCTGACCTTACATTTCCCTTTCTGTTGTGATTTTCAGGATTTTTGACAGGTGAAAGCATTCGCTCTAGCAGATTCAGATGGCTTCTTCTATAGATCTTTTGACTCCATTCAATTTCCACTCATGGAAAGGAGACATGGAGATCCAGCTACACTCCAAAGGACTCTATAGGGTCACCATGGACACTAAAGAAGAGCCTAGTTTTGCAATAGACAAATCAAGATTCTTAAACAAGAAGGATGAAGCATTTGGATTCTTATGCTTCTCTGTTTCCCAGGATCTTCTTTTCCATCTTTCAGGATTGAAGACTCCAAAGGAAATTTGGGACAAATTGGAAGCCTTGTATGGAAAGAAGAATGATTTGAGAGTTTACCGGCTCGAAAATGAATTGATGTCTCCCCAACCTTCCAATTTCGAGACCTTGAATGACCTTTTCACAAAGTTCAAGAACATTGTCTTACTGTTGAAGCAATGCAAAGTGGAGAAAGAGGATGATCAGCTCATCTTTGCCATACTCTTCAAAATTGGAGCTGATTATTTAGTTTTTACCTCTACATTCCATGCAAGGAAGCTCACAACCCCTGGATGGAAGATGCCTACACTCAATGCCTTCATTGAGTCCCTAACAAGTGAACATGATAAGCTTGTCCAGATGGGGATCATCAGATCCTCCCGTGATCAAGCCCTCCATTTCTCAGGGCCAAAGATATGAAGGGTAAAGGAAAGCAGCAGAAGAAACCAAAAACTAAATTTGAAGCTCCTAAGCCTAAAGTTGAAAACCAGCAGCATGATGAGTCTTCCGGCTCAAGGAAGAACAAAGGGAAAGGGCATCATGGAAAGGAAAAAATCAAGTGTTCATACTGCGGGAAGGGCTTCCACCCTGAACATGGATGCATGAAGAAGAAGCTTGATGAAGCTACCTCTCTCCTTGAGAGAAATCACATCAATCTTCCAGAAATATTTTGGAGGAGAGATTAGCAAGATCGGGAACCACAGCATGAAAAAGGTCATGCCCTCATGGCAAGCACTTCGAAGTCCAAAGCACTCTTGATTGATTCTGCAGCTTTGAACCACATGATGGTTGAAAGAGATTCCTTTTCATCCTTGGATACCGGCAAATCCATTCCCGTCCACATGGGAGATGACTCCACCATCATTTCAGAAGGACAAGGTACGATTGATCTTGAGAATGGCTATTTTTCAAATGTTTTGTATGTACCGTCTCTGGCATCAAATCTCCTTAGTGTCTATCAGATGACACATATAGGAGTGCCTAAGAGAGTATCTTTCAGCCCGAATGATGTTGAGATAACGAAACTTGCATCCAAGAAATTCATTGCTAAAGGCCTTGCAAACCATCATGCAAAAGCCCATGAGTTCTCCCACTTTGTGGCGGATGCAAAGCCCATCGCACTGCTAACTCATGGAAATGAAGTTAGTAGGTTGTGGCATGAAAATTTTGGCCATCTAAATTTCAAATATTTGCAGCAATTACAGAAAAAATCCATGGTTGAAGGCCTCCCGGTCATCAAGGCAACCACTGGAATTTGCAAGGGCTGTGTGGTTGGAAAACACCCTGAGCACAAGTACGATCGAGGGAAGGAAAACCGAGCTACATGCATATTGGGGCTGATACATTCTAATATCAATGGTCCAATGCCTATCACATACATGAATGGATCAAGTTATCTTCTGACTTTTATTGATGATTTTTCAAGGTACACATGGGTCTTCTTTCTCAAAAAGAAGTCTGAAGTATGTGAAATTTTTTATGAACTGAAGGCCTTAATCGAGAATGCCTCTGAGCTTAAGATCAAGATATTGAGATATGATAATGGTGGGGAGTATGTCAATAATTATTTTCTGCACATATGATCCCAAATTGGTATTCAGGTCCAACATTCAATTCCCTACACTCCCCAGCAGAACGGTGTAGTGGAAAGGAAGAATCGGTCTCTGAAGGAGATGACCACCTGTATGTTGGAATCAAAGAAGTTGGCTTCAAATTTGTGGGATGAAGCCATGCATGCTACATCATACATTTAGAATAGAATGCCACATTCATCTATGAAAGGGAAGACCCCTTTCAAAGCATACTTCGGACACAAGCTGGATGTGTCTGGGTGTTTGGGTCCACTGCATGAGCCCGAATTCCACTTGATAAAAGAAGGGATTTGCAACCGCAAAGCATAGAATGTCTATTTATCAGGTATCTTGATGAATGAAAATGTTTCAAGCTACTAGATATCAAAACAAAATAGATCATCATCGAGAGAAGTGTCAAGTTCGATGAGCCTCTTCAGGAGGTGGAACTAGAGAAGGAGAAAACTGCTGAATTTCCTTCCTATTCTACTGAATATTTGGATGATGAAATTGGGGGTGATGACCTTGATTTGGATCCCCTGATTTCTGATATCAGTGTGTAGCAAACATTAGATTCTGAATCAGAACTTTAAGTACAAAATCATCTTCCCACATGGGCCCGACAGACACTCTCCTCCGTAGGAGATAACATTGGAAATCTGGATGGTCCAAGGAGAACCCGATCTGATTTCCAAAGAGAAAGTATTGTGCTCTCTTGTCCTAATAATTTGCTGTTCGAAACTTGTTATTTGATGATTATTTTAGACCCAAAATCCTACTACCATGCTCGAAAGTATCCGAGATGGCAATTTGACATGGATGAAGAGATGAATTCTCTTCAGAAAAACACTACTTGGGAGCTAGTTTCTCTTCCTCTAGGAAGGAAATTGGTTCAATGAAAGTGGGTGTTTCGGACAAGGTTGATGCTAATGGAAGCACTTGAAAATATAAGGCAAGACTGGTGGCAAAAGTTTTCTCTCAGGTCCAAGGTGTGGACTAGCATGAGACTTTTGCACCGGTTGCAAAAATGGACTCCATCCGCCTAGTTTTGGCAATTTCAGCATCTAAGCACTGGGAAGTGCATCATATGGATGTTAAGTCAGCCTTTCTGCATGGAGATATTCATGAGGAGATATAAATGAAGCAACCTGAGGGCTACATCTCTGATCCATATTTTGTTTGCAAGCTAAAGAAGTCACTAAATGGGTTAAAACAGGCCCCAAGAGAGTGGTATTCCAAGATGGATGCATTCCTTCTCTCGCAAAATTTCGAAAGGTGTAGATCAGATCCAAATGTGTATATACAGTAGTTTGATGGTCATTTGATTATTATTTTTTTATATGTTGATGACTTACTGATCACAGGTAGTACAGTTGCTTCTATTTCAGCCATCAAAACTGCTCTCCACAATGCCTTTGAAATGAGCGATTTGGGGCTCCTAAAACAATTTTTGGGGCTCGAAATTGAGCAAAATTCTGATGGGATAATGGTCACTCAGTCCAAATACATATCAGACCTATTATTCAAGTTTAACATGGCTGAATTTAGGCCTACACCATTCCCTTTCCTTTCAAGGATCAACCTTGAAGAAGGAAAAAGCACACCTCCCATGGACTGCACTATCTATCGACAGCTGATTGGTAGCTTGTTGTACTTGACACATTCTCGGCCTAATATCTGTTATGCCATGAATATTGTATCAAGATACATGCAATATCCTCATGATATTCATTGGAAGGCAACCAAGATGATCCTCCAGTATATTCAGGGAACCAGGAGCTACGACATTCACTATGCTCATGCAGACTCCGAGCTAGAGCTGATTGGATACACAGATTCCGATTGGGTGGGCGATTCTATTGATCGGAAGTCTACTTCCAGATATGTATTCATGTTTGGTGGTGGCCCCATTTGCTGGTCTAGCAAAAAGTAGGTTTCCATAGCATTATATTCAGCAGAGGCCGAGTATCAAGGAGCGGTGAATGCTTGCTTTCAAGCAGTTTGGTTGCAAGGCATTCTTTCAGAGTTTGATCTTGGTAGTACTTTGTCCACTGTCCTCTTTTGTGACAATCAAAGTGCTACTAAGATATCCACAGATCCAGCTACTAGGCAGAGGACCAAGCATGTAGAGATCCACATGCACTACATCAGGGAGCTAGTGCATGACAGGACCATCATTTTCATTAGAGGAAATTTGGGGTCTAAAATGGTCCTTATAAGAAAACACGCCAACAATAAATTTTGTGAGTTGGAATTCAAGAACCAATAGAATTTCAATAAAATGAGCCGACCATAATGGTTGAATTGACATATTTGTCATAAAAGAAAACTACTTTTTTTGTTCATATTTTCGACATATCTCCCTGTGTTTTTACTCAAATTTCAGGCCGGAGAGATTGTTCGATGCGGAATTTAATTCCGCATCCAACAAGTACCCACACTGCATACTTTTGACAAACCCCGCTAACCCAAAAATAAGAAATACCTGAAAAAACGTGATGATGACATCATCATCATGTTTTTTCAAGTATTTCTTATTTTTGGGGTAGCGGGGTCTATCAAAAGTATGCAGTGTGGGTACTCGTTGGATGTGGAATTAAATTCTGCATCCAACGAGCTCTCCTGCTCAAAATTTAAGTAAAAACATCGGGAGTTATATCGAAAATACAAACAAAAAAGTAGTTTTTTTCATTCTTCCTCCAAAATTAATAACTATTATTTTATTATTTTAACTATTATTTTATCACTTTCCTTAGGAGGCACATTTTACACCTCAAATTTCCTCTAATGGAAATACTTCCTGACTGATGAGCAGATTGCAGACATCTTCACCAAGAGCTTTTCAAAAAAGAAGTTCACTTACCTCCGTTCACTGTTGGGGGTGAGTCCATCAAGGTGATCAGACTACTTTCAGTGTTCATCTTGAGGGGGGGGTTTCCCACTGGTTTTTCCCTCTTTTCCTCACTTAGTTTGTTTTTGAGCATTGTTTCTGTTAACACTCAGAATGTACCCAGGTTGCAAAGGTAAATTCCAAAGGTAACAGCAAAAACCACTTTAGAAAGAAACTGGCTTTCCTTTCCAGAGAGGGATCTCTCAAATATAGATTTAACAAGGCCAGATATAAATTAACGCTCGAAAATTATACAAATGGTTGAAACGATACACATAATCATTGGGAAATGGAGTCACATATACATAAAGATATCACAAAATCATATGCGTGAGATTTTATCAAAGGTAAGATAACCATTTAATCATAGTCGTTCATTTAGTTCAGGTGGAACAGAAGAAATAATGAACAGTCCATCAATACAGAGCATCAGGAGATGAGTTCTATATTAACTTTAGCAGAAACATTTATAGAATATCTGAAACAATGATCAGAGCATGACCAATATGAATTCCAACCATTCAATACTACGTTTCAGACACGAAGAGAACAAAATTGAGTGTAACACTGGAAAAAACAATCACAAAGGAGAGGAAATACAGACTGCAATGTAAATAGCACAAGAATATCTGATAACCCACATGCATTCAGCTTTGTTATTCAAAAATATATGTCTTCAAAAAACATTCATCAACAAGATGGGTTCCAACCCCCATCACATAAAATAAATGCAAATATATACATAAAATGATTTCTTCTTCCAAGAAGATTTATAACTGAATAACCTGCTTAATCAAAGTCTTTGTAACTATATTCCTAAATACTAGGAATAAACTACTTGCTTTGATCCTAACATATCATTTAATTAAAATCAACTCGGTAACAGGGCCCGAACAAGCAGCTCCATAGCGCACAACACCTGTTTTCATGAATGAAGAATATACTTTGTTTTTCCAAATCTTTCCACGGCTCTCCATTGTTCCACGCTTGGAATATCGTACTCAATCATTTCCCAAATAGACACCTCCAGATCCATGTAAGATTCATAATACACAATAGGCAACCCTCCTCTGATGATCAGAAATTTCTGCAATATCTCAAAATCTTCTGTCAGCTTATCTACGATGACCTTTCCCGTCAGCCCCTTTACCAAATCATCAAATTTAGAGTGATCCATACGGCTTTGCACCAACAGGATGTGATAATGTTCTTGAGAAAATAGTCGTCCCTCCTCATCCCAAAAGGAAGGAAGGCCATCTTCAAATAATTCTTTAAAAGCATGCTTGAAATCGTTAATACGTGAGATCATCTCATCAACCTTATCTTGTACTGTCTTCATAAGATGATGTTTATGAATAAACCTTTTTTACCACAGTACCATTGCCACTCTGTCTTTGACTCCTATATCTTGTAATTTTTGATGTGTTAATGAATTTAAGAAATTCAATGCATTCTGAGCTGTGCCAAGGGGCTTCCTCTCCATGGTCTCATTTACTAGTTTCAGTCTTTGATTGGCTAAATTGACCAATGTACTTTGATCATCAATGAAGTTCAAATAATGCCTGAACTTAGTAATTTCCATAGACAACGTATCTCAAATTATGTGTTTAGCTCCCTGGAGAGGACCCTTTCTATATTCATTTCTTTCAATTCATTAAGTTTCTTTTGTAATTGACTTTTATCTTGTAATATCTTATTCTTGCTTTCAGTCAGTTTGGTTAGCTCAGATTTGATTTTCTCATTTTCCTCTTTTAACTCTCTTATCTCTTCATCTTTCAAGCTGACTTGGGACATGGGCAGTAGTAAGTCATTAGCAGAAAAATCATTTAAAGGTTTTTCAATATTCACAATAGTCAAGTCTTCATCAGTGGGAGTCTGGCTCATTAGTTCCTCCATGATTTCTTTTTCATCATTTTTGTCTTTTTTCAGTCATGAAATTTGTGCTATTAACTCATTCCGCTCTGTTTCCCATTTGTCTCTTTCTTCTTGCACTTTCATGGTCTTACCTTTATGCTCCATCATATCCTAATGAATCCTGTCCTTCTCCTCCTATAATGCTAATAGTTCTGATGACTGAATATGTTATGTACTCGGGATTCTCAACCTCTTCTTTAGTACCTGGAGGGCGTTGTCTTTTTCTTCTAGGAGTCTTCTGATGGCCTGGGTGCTACCTGTTTCATCCCCTGAGCTTACGATATCTACTTGCAGCTTTTTTATTTGAATGGAATTAGCCTTGTTCTCAACCTTCTCATGTTTTAATTGGACTTCCAATTTGTCAACCAAAACTTGTAACTTGTTAATTCTTACCATATCACGCAATAAATCTGAATAAATAATATCTCCCGTTTGTTTATGCAACTATATTTTATCTTGTACACTGATTTTGTCTAATCTCATCTCCATTTTGGACACTTTCTTATCATTGACCATAGCCAATTTTAAAGTATTCCTTTCTACGTCCTGAGTAGAAATCAAGGAAGTCTTTGGATTATTTAGACTTCTCACCCATGGGAGTAGATTCCTAGTTTGTTCCAAGGACTGCCTTTGCTTTTCCACATAACTAGTCATGAATTCTTCTTTAGATTTAAAAACTGGACCTGATTCTGTATTATCTACACTTTCAAAAGAAAATTGATTCACCTATACAATTTTCTTAGGAACCAGAGCAACTCTTTTCAATTCATCCGAAATTACTTAACTTGAAATTTTATCATCTTGAGACAATTTGGCCTTCTTATGTAAACCGTCCTCATCTATTTCCATACTTTCAATTTCAGAAAGACTTCTTTTAATCAAAATATTAGAACTGTCTAGCATTTAAGATACTGCGACTGATCTACTGCTTGTATTCTCATCGGATCCTGGAATTTCCACAAAGTAAAACAAATTGGCTACTTCATTCAGACCTTCAACAACTTGATGGTCAAATGGCTTATTTTTGTTTGCCTGTTTTCTTAGAGAAATTATATGATAGGGATCATAATTGACCCTTTTTTCTCTTTGAAAATCCATGCTTTCCAATAACTTCTCTAAAAATACCAAGGCACCCTTATTTTTAAAAATAAAGGAACCAACTTTAAGAGGGAACTTGATATTGGAAGATTTCTTGAAAGCCCTGAAATGTTCCTCTTCTACATGTAATCTCTGTCTCATGTATTCCAATGCAAAAATACTGGGGGTAAGGAAAGCAGGCAGCCTATAAGGCTCTCCAGTGAAACCATATACCCTCAAAAATGTAAAGTCTTTGTACAGGAACCAATCTCCAATCCTATCCTCAGGTGAGGATTGCATCATACTCTTCATTTCTTCCAACACTCTGGGTAATACTTCATCAAACAACATCTTATATATTTCTGACATAATAGAATTTGCAAATTCAAACATATTGATTTGCTTAGGCAAATCTGAAGAGAATATAGTACTCAAGAACTGCAATTCAATTACATTCGAACATAGTAACATGTTCAGCAGGTACGATTGAAACTTGAAAAACCTGACTTTTGAAAACTCAACCAATTGGAGATGTATAGCTTCTGCTAGATATTTGTCTAAACTGAAGACATGAACTGACTGAGACTTAGACTCAGGACTAATTGAACTCATTTTTAATAAGAATCCCAAGATGACTTCATTGACATGATAGTCATCATCTAGACCCAAGACCTAACAGACCAAAGACACAACCAATTGAACTTCCTCCTTGAAGATGTGAACATGATATGGCAAAAGGAGACCTTCCAGTGACTGACCTTCTTTAAGAATGCTATACAAGAATTTACATCGAACTTCAGTTTTACAATTTCTGTACACTTCAGCTAAAACAGACTCGTTTACAGACTCGTGACTGTCGAGGTAATTGTTGGGAAAATTTAGGATTTCACAGATAGCCTTTGCATCAATTTTACACAGTATCCTAGACGTAGAATGACTTACAATAACTCTCTCAGAAGATGAATAATTAACTGCACACCACTCGGCAAACTCAGGAAAATGTAAGGTCTGCTCAATGGCAAAATGATACATAAACGATTTACAAGCATTTAAAATGTCATTTCCCTGTGAATTGTATCGCCATAATCTTTCTTTGATAATAGATACACTTCCCACAGACAATAATGGATCATATACTCCTCTATCTCTATCAACCAGGCATTCTTCTCTTTCATCCAGAATTCGGTTAAACCCTTGTAAACCTTTCCCTTTATCCATAATACAGAAAAACAACGGTAATTCTGTGGATGAAGTTCAAGTATTTGAGACTTACCTGCTACTGTAACCGCATATACTCGAGGTTGACTGTTAAAGGGTGGTGAGCAGTCCTTTTCATTCATCCCAGCATAATAAAAAATAATTCCCAAACAAGTCAACTCCACTTTATATGAAAGTCCATTCCGGAGACTCCCTTTAGTGGTTTCCCCCAAACCATTTCTCTTTGCGGAATGTACCACAAACTGCCACGTGTACCGCGGTTTCGATTCCGCTACCGCTTTTCTTCTCCAACCATCATGCAACTCTATCCTCTGGATCTGATGATGACCGTCGATGCATTTTCACTTTATTTTCTAACCGTTGGATAAGCTTACACATACCCATTCTGCTGAGCTCTTTCGTTTTAATGAATGTGCAAGTTTACGGAGCGGACTTCCTATTGATCATAGATTTCACCGATTTAGCTTTATGACCGCTGATCTCTGCATCTTGTTTACTAACTCTGTATATCTTTATCTTTCGCGCATCTTCATGGAGTGGATATGTTATAAGCCATCGATCTTCACTTCCTTGTTTTACACCATTGGATCATGTGATAATTTCCTTGTTTTTGCATCCTTTATCATACATTTACACTATTATATTTAACCAAAGTTTCAAGCAACCATTATTTCTCTTTACCATGCTCTCTTTGACCCCCTACTAGTTATAGGTTGTTAACAGTTTCATTTTCAACATTGTACAGGGTGACCTATGGCCTTAGTTGCCGAGGCCCTAGCATTTTTATGCATTTTATTTTTTCTAACTCCTCCTGAGTATAGCTTAAGGGTGGGTGTCGGAGACATTTACCACCATACACACTCTTTTTGGTCAATTTGGTCTAGTTAAACCACTATCCTAAGTATTATTGACTTAATTGACATCAGAGGAGCACTAGATGACATCAGGTAGATCACACTCACGCCTACCTTTAGTCAAGGAGGCTAACTTAGCCTTCTCCTACATTCAGGGAGGCTAACTGGAGCACTTCGGGGGTGATCTGAGTGTCATTAATGCCCTATATTGCTAACTGATGGTTACAATCAGTTAAATAGAGTAGTGAAGGCATCCTCCATCATTAAATTGATTATTTATTGATTATTTAATGAACTGGAGTCAACAGGGGTGCCTCCAACCACTTCTGATGTTCAGTTACACTTCAGTTAACCTCATTGGGGTTCATTGGAGTCATTGATGTGCTACCACTTGATGGTTGGATTGCTGTGACATGTGTCTGACCTACTTTCAGTTAGAATCAGTCATTTATTGCACTTCGACTTCAATAAGGGCTCAGTTGAGTCAATTAGGGTTTTGATCAGTGGTTAACTTGAGTGTTGATTGTGGCTTACATTCAGTTAATCTAGACTCACTCATTCAATTCGAATGACCTTTTTGGGAATTCGAATTGCTTTGTAATTCATGCTTGCAGCATGATCTTGTATTGTATTACTCATTCTTTGTGTGAATATACAGAGCGGCTACTCATTTTGTAGCATAACTACACCATTTTCATGACTTATTGTTATTAATATTTGATGAGACTTGTGTTTAGTCCCTAGATCACTGTGTGAGATTAATAATTATCACTACGATTGATTACATCGCCATATGGGAAGAAGTAGCACCAATAAAGGATTGTACTGCTGGGACTGCTAATTTTTTTTTATTTGAACATGTTTCCACAAGGTTCAAATGCCCCAAAATTCTAATCAGTGACCAAGGTACACATTTTGTGAATCAATTGATTGAAGAGCTGACTGGCGAAACCCAGATACATCATAGAAGGACAACTCCATATCATCCTCAAGTGAATGAAGTTGTTGAAGAATTTAACAAGATTATGGAAAATGCGTTGACAAAGGTCTACAATGATAGAAGGGATGACTGGGATCAGAAGGTCTCTACATTTCTATGGGCATATCGCACAACATGTAAAAAGTTGTCAGGTGAGACCCCATTTAGGTTGGTGTATGGACATGAAGTTGTCATTCAAATGGAATATATTGTACCAAGTTTCATAGTTTTCACGATCATGGAAACAAAAGATCTTGATGCTATGGAAGAAATATTGCTTCAGCTAATACACCTAGATGAAGAACATTTTGTTGCAGGATTTCACCAAAACGTTGAGAAACAAAGGAAAAAGGTATGGCATGATAAACACATTAAGAGAGATCATTTGAATTTGGCGGCCTTGTTCTTATGTATGACAGTAAATTTTTTAAGCATCCAGGAATTTTGAAAACACATTGGTTAGGACCATATGTGGTCAAGGAAATCACTAACGGCTAGCAGTCAAGATAGAAAATCAAGATGGAACATAGGTAAGAGGGATCATCAATGAGATTCAGCTGAAACCATACTTTGATAGATGCGACTAAAATTCTGAGCGAATACAAATGGTTTGTCGCAAGATGGGAACCCTTTTTGGGAAGGGAAATGTAAGTCGCAAGGAGTGTGACTAGAATTTTAAAGGAAGGGAATTGCAAGTCGCAAGGAGTTCGACGAGAAATTTCATATGAAAAAAAAAGAACAAATGATGCGACATTAGCAAGAGAATGAAGACACTCGAGTGAAGGATTCACTGACAAAAATAGTTGTTAGCCATTGAATTGGAAATATAGATAGATATGGGCAGCGTGCTTTGTGATCATGTCTGCCATAATGAAAATACCTTACAGATGCTAGCTAATCGACAACGTGCTAAGGAAATTCCTTAAATGATTCAAATTGACGACCCATGAGGTTGTAAGGATTGATTCCTTTCTAATTGAATACCCACTCATGTGAATGACAACTGTCAGAAACTATTGTTTTATATCAAACTTTGTGCCCACGCTTAGATTCATTCTTCCTAGAGGAGAGAAGAGTGATTGTCGTCTGTAATTCAAGGAGTCGAAACCATTTCATGGTAATCTCAATACCGAGCGCTAGTGCCACTTTGAAACCTAAAGTTGGACCTGCATCACCTACACCTATTATGGAAGATACTTCAGGTTATGTTCCACCAAAGAAACATGCTATCCTTGCTGTTGGGAAAGTTCCACTACAGCCATCAAGAAAACGCAGAGCAGCTGAACCCAGACTCTCAGCAGATTCAAAGGGAAAGCGTACAATGAAGAGATAATGAAAGGAAAAAGAAACAACAATGCCACCAATCCCTAAAGAGGAGGAGGATCAGGAAACCAAAAACTTGTTTCCACCATATATTCCACTAAGGAGGAAGGATGTGCCACAGGTCAACATCCCAAGAAAGAATTGTGTTACACTAGTAGCACCCAAACTACAAAAAGGGATTAAAGTACTGGAGGCTATCATGCCACATTTTCACAAGTTATCCTTCCATGATCATGAAACAAACAAATTGAGAGATATGGATAGAAAAAACTACATGAAATTGGAGAAGGAAAGTCCCGACTCACCAAACTGTTTCGTTGCAATGGAATGGGTGAAAGGACTGGACCAGTATGGCTTATTATCATTACTATTCATGCCACACTTTGGTCGAAGCATAGAAGTGAACAATTATGTAAAGTAGATACTGGTAGTGTTTCATGGAGGATTCATGTGGCTAAACAAACCATACTCAGTCGATGTTGACCTAATTTTAGTAATTACAGGCCTCCCGTGGGTGGGAGCAAACCCAACATTATTTTTGAAGAAGGAAAAAGACCCAACTTTGATTGTGAGGTTATTAAAAAGTGTGACCTAGTTAGGGCCAGCAAAGGGTTCTTAATGTCATCCATTAAATACCCCTTTGTTCTCCTATCAACAACGATATTGTCTTGCAATATTTTACGAACATTGCGACCAAACCAATGTACCGCGGGTACATTGTCTCTAGCTGCACTTTGTGCAAAAGGATTCCAGATCAATTGGCCTCAATTTTTGCTGAACAAGTTGTTACAAGATGAAACCTCATCGTAGGAAGAATATAATGCTTTCCATTATTCTTGGTTGTTAATTTTAATTTCATTTTTTTTTTGGTCCAATCCGGTAGACTACCAGCCGATAGATTTATTTATTAGCTATAGAGGAGCAAGATACCTGAACTTCTAGTTCTCAACAGAAAAGAACATGCAAACAAATAAACATTGTATTTTTTGTACATAGTGAATCCTTAAAGAATCTAGTGAAGAAACAAGTGAGAATTAATGATAACACTATTTCCTGATTTAAGCAAATTATCATATTTCAAGTCGGCCCACACTGTATTGTTATACGACCACGAAAAGAATCAGATCGCTAATGGTTGGAAACATGATTTGTATTGATGGAAGACGAAGTGGAAACTATTGTCAGTGAATGGCCAAAAGAATGGCGCCTACCTACACCTAAAGATCAAGTAAGGGAGGAAGAGGTCAATCAGGGCAAAACCCCCTTGCAAGACAACCAAGGAAGGAATTCAGACAATAATGAGTCTAGCTTGGCTCCTCCGGAGCCACCACTAGAAGAGGAAGAAGAACAAGGAGAATAAGAAGTAACAGAACAAAGGGATCCTAAGCGTAAAAAAATGAAGGCTAATAAGAAATCCAATACCTTCTGCATGGATGACAAAAAGTTCACATCATTAGAAGAAGCACTACAAGAATATGTGCAAGCAAGTTTGCATGACATTAGTAGGTGACATAATGAGTTCACTACTAATATTACAGAGCGGCTAAATGAACTTGGTAAAGTCATAGAACATGTTAAATCCACATTGGATCGCACACCCCAAGTACAAGAGTTACAGGATGAACCCAATCCTTCTGAAGCACCGAAACCCTAGAGGTCAAATCCAAATCATCAAATTAGGGTATATGATGGAGGGGAAGTATTGGATCTGGGCACCCCATAATCCAATGAAGTCGCCAAAAGTTTTGGCTAAGTAATCATAGATTTTTCGCAGATGCGACTAGCGAAAGTATATGCATTACAAAAAGTTGCGGTCGCAGAAATCAGAGTAAGAGAATTTTCCCTTGGTAAGAAGGTGAAGAAATCTGATAGGATCATTAAAAAAATAAAGGAAAAGATGCAGAAGACCAAGCAAAAACTAAATTTAGGAGAATAAAACAAGCTGAAGCTAGAGAATATTGTAAATCTAGCTTGTTCAAATCTTGATGATGTTGAAACCATATGATAAATGCAGGTAGAATACAAGGTCATTCGACTTGGAAAGATAGCGATCGACCTTAAGAAAAAATCCACACAACTTGAAGAGTGTGTGCAACCAAGCACACCCCTAGAAGTGTTGCAAGAAATAAGGGAAGCAACAAGTGAAGCTACAAAGAAAATAGAAGAAGCAGAAAGGATATGTGCTAATGTTGTCGACCAAGACTCTCAGGCTTCGGAAGCATTAATGGATGATGGGGAATAATAGAAACTTACCAAATTTACAACAGTGGAAGGAAATATTTCCTAGATAAGGAATGAAATGAAACAGTTACCCTTAGCACAAAAAATGGCTAAGTCAACAAAAATAAGGAAATTGCAGCAGCAAGTAACGGTGTTGTGCACACAACAACAACACCAAGAATAAAAGGTGGAAGAGTTGCAAGTTGAAGAGGAAAAAGTTATAGGCATCCCTCAGTCAATACATCACAACAGTGCACGAAGCAGTGAAATCGATAGAGAAGGTAATGTCGGAACACGCCAGTTCCAACCTTTTGGAGCAAATGCAGAAGGTACAGGAAGAAGTGCGACTAGAAGCAGAAAGGATGACAAAAATCCTGGAATATTTTTGTGGTAAAGTCAACACAAGCAAGGAAGTGGAGGAATGGATTTGAGTGGATGGGGATGAGACACACATGAGTGTTGGGGGCATGTTGGGCCTAAGGAAAGGAGGCAACATCTTCCCTATGATTACATTGCATTTATCAGTACTCCCATTGATAAGCATAGGGTATTCACTCCCAGTATTGATGTGCAATCAACATCAATTAATGGATAGTATGTCACTCCCATGGGTGTGCACACCATTGCAAACCTCGTCATAATTTGACACCCATGATGTCAACCCCACATAATCCTAAGGAATTCGACCCAATTTGGAAATATCAACCCATAGTTCATCATTTACAGAGTTGCACATTTACTCCCCCACCTTTAGCAGGTTATGCTGTCAAATTGCTCAGCACATGTTACGATCTAAATTCAAAATTAACAACTCCTACCCCCATGAGCACACCAACATTTTAAATCTCTCTCATATCATCATCCTCATGAAGCCAGCAATAGGGCCCCCACCCTATGAAGAAACCAATTCTATTTAGTTATTTCTGCATGAACAATTTTCAATGCACTGATTCATGGGCCACCTGCCTTCTCCTTTTCACAACAACCATCACACCATCATGGAAAAGGTTCCCCAACTCATCTAAAATCATGGGAACTACATCCATCATCAAAATGATCCCCCAACTCTCCAAAAACCATGGGAATCTCACCCATCATCAAATTGGTCCCCCAACACACTCAAAATTGTTGGGACCCCACAAATTATTCTTTATGTAAAGGAGGTTCCCCAACCCACTCAAAACTATCGAAACCACCCCATCCTTTTGGCAGCAACCCTCTAGTCGCCTTTGTTTGATGTCGTTGAGTCCCAATCTCCCTAGTATTATCGGTTTTGTCAGTCATCATTCCCTCAGTATTATGTCTCCAACAAATACCTTCATCTACATTTTGTCTCCCTCCGTTACACTCTGTCCCTATCTTTTGAAGGATGTTGCTTTCAATTAATCCCCAAGTTTACATCGATCAAAGGAAGTCATGAGCCCCATGCTTATCAACCAGATTTGCATCAAGTTAGTTAGTCTCATAATTGGTTACAACATGATCTTGGTTTGTACGATAAATACCTTCATATTATATTGTACTTCGACTCTCATCAACATCAAATCATCATTTTCTGAGAGTTGCAATAGTACCTTAGGATCCCTTTCAAACACTACAAGGGATCCCCTCAAACTAAGTAGGGAGAGTCATTAGTTGATCTGGATTTATGTGTGAATGAAATGAAAAACATATACAGAGTCATTATAACAGACAATTTTCAAAGATAACAAAGATACAGTAAACAAATATTCTATTAAATTGCAGAAATAGAACAGACTGTAATACAATTGCCAGAATGGTGGTAGCTATCTCTGAGAAGACATGTGGCTGCTACGCTCATCCATGCCAAGATGAATACAAAATGAGGCCAAAGGGTCCTATTTATAAGAATAATGAGGGTGAGAACCCCAAAATTCCAAAACATAACCCTAAAATATGAACCGTCATAAAGTTTGCGGCCCCAAGGTGGTAAGTTGAACAGTCAACTTCCTGGGGTCATAAATTTTGCATACGATCTCCGATTTGGGCATTTGATAACTCGTTGGAAAGTTCTATCTAATATTTACAACTTTTGGTCAGCCAAATGCATGCATATAGCAACCATTTGGCCTTGAATCGCCAAAAAACATCATTTAGGGCCTCAAAACGACCCCGGAAGTTTGGGACCCGAAAAACCATAGAAAAATAACTAGGAAACTGCCATAATGGACCATTGTTTTGAGCCAGTGGAATAGGTGGGTGGCCATTGATCTCCATCTGGATCAATCCTCCCTCCTTAGGAAGCAATGGTCTCCATTGCGTCGAATCTCGTATCATATCTCGAACTGTGTGTTGAATTGATCTCCTGGTGCGACATTTGCTGAAGTGAAGAGGCTTCCTTTCTTTGACATCCCGTGAGGGCTGTAATTGTTGTATGGATGATTTGTTTCTAGATGAGCACCTTGAATGCATGGCCTTGCATTGTAGAGGTACTCGGATAGATGAGAAGACAATGGCTCTGTCTTCTTCTTGTGTTTGATGAGCAGAGACACCCTGTGCAGAGGCTGTGGAGGTCTCTGTGATCTTAGGTTCTCCTTCAGATGCAATTGTTAAGAGGAATAATTTTCTGATGTGGGAGCTTATCTTCCTACCTTGCGAGACTTTGTTAGGTGCAACGGTCTCTAATATTCGATAGAGTTTTCCTCCCAAAGTAACAATGACGCTGCGAGGTCGTGAATCATATACAGCATGACGCTTCCACATATATGGTTGTCCTAAAAGAACATCACAGACTTCAAGTGGGGCCACATCACACAGTACCTAGTAATTGAAAGGCTTGATGCCATATGGTAGGAGGCATTGTTGAGTAATGCAGATACCTCGTCCTTGGCTTAGCCAACTGATGCTGTAAGGTTATGGGTGTGGTGTTGTTGGAAGCTTCAATCTCTTGATGACTTCTACTGAGATCAGGTTCTTTTGGCTGCCATTGTCAACAACAAAATATACAGGCATTCCCTTCACCCACATCTGCGAGTGGAAGAGGTGCTCCTCTGCCTCTAACTCTTCAGGATCCTCTAGTTGAATCTGTGCAGTAGAAACAGTGGCAGTGGGGTATGCATCAATGATCTACCTCCCACTGTATGTGGTTGTGGCATTGGGCTCAGAATCAGAATCCAGATCTAATTATGAAGATTTGATCTCAGCCACTAATGACTGCTTTGAGCGACATTCATCAGTGTTGTGCCAATGGCTTTTATGCAATTAGCACCACTTACCAGTGTCCTTCTTTGTCTTTCCATCCCCCTTCTTTGCTTGTGGCGGGGACTGGTTGTCCTTTCCTTGTCCTGTGTTTTACAGGCCAGGGTTTCCCTTGCCTTGCTTCTGCGGTGGGTGTGCAAGTCCAGAGTCTCGCTTGTTCTTTTGTCGAAATTTCTCCTCGATTTTGATAGCATACCGATAAGTATATCCAAGTGAAGAGATGTCGAGGAAGTCCATCTCAGTTCGGATGTACCGATGTAGCCAACTGCGATATTTCAGAATCAAGTGCTGCTCGGAGTACTTGATACTCAACTTTGTACGCAGGGTATGAAAGTTATTGGTGTACTCCGACACCGTCTGGTCCCTTTCTTGATGTAGAATGGTCCATTTTGTGTACTGGTCATCATAGTTTCCCACAGGGTAATACTGTTCCCTGATGGCATCTATGAAAGAGGCCCAAGTGGGATTTGTTTCAAACATTCCAGACTCGCCTGATGAGTTTTGCTCACAATAAGTACCCCACCAATTTTGGACATGGGGGACTGCCTTAAGGAGCGCAAAGGTGATCTTTTCTCTGTCGAAAAAATTGTGGACAGAGAAATACCCTTCTAGAACATTCAACCAATTATCTAGGGCATCTGCATCAATTTTTCCTTCAAATAAAGGAATATCAAAGTTAAATTGTACCTTGAAGGGAGTTGCATCCCCGAACTGGCTGCTCGTTGAAGATGCACTTGCCGCTGCCGGCATTCGTAGTAGGATTTGGGCGAAACTATCCATCATCTCGTTCCTCTGTCGCTCGAGGGCTTCCTTGAGAAACAACTTAATATGATCTCCTGCTCTATCATCTCTCTTTTCTTCCACCATGGGAGGTCATTTGGGACGGCGAGAATGATCAAGTGAAACTAGTTCGAGACCAAACTCTCTATACTCGAACCTTGTCGGGGACATGTGCCGAGAAACAATCAAAGAGCAGATTGCTCTGATACCACTGATCCGGATTTATGTGTGAACGAAATGAAAGAACATATATAGAGTCATTATAATAGACATTTTGCAAAGATAACAAAGATACAATAAACAAATATTCTATTAAATTGCAGAAATAGAATAGACTGTAATACAATTGCCAGAATGGTGGTAGCTATCTCTGAGAAGAGATGTGGCTGCTACTCTCATCTGTGCCAAGCTTAATACAAAATGAGGCCAAAGGGGCCTATTTATAATAATAATGAGGGTGAGAACCCCAAAATTCCAAAACGTAACCCTAGAAGATGAATCGTCATAAAGTTTGCGGCCCCAAGGCGGTAAGTTGAACAGTCAACTTCCCGGGGTCATAACTTTTGCATACGATCTCTAATTTGGGCATTCGATAGCTCGTTGGAAAGGTATATTTAAGATTTACAACTTTTGGTTAGACAAATGTATGCTAATGGCAAAACTTTGGCCTCGAATCATCAAAAAATGTCATTTAGGGCCTCAAAATGGCCCCGAAAGTTTGGGACCCAAAAAACCATAGAAAAATAACTAGGAAACTGCCACAATGGACAATTGTTTTGAGCCAGTGGAATAGGTGGGTGGCCATCGATCTCCATTTGGATCATTAGTGCTCCATAAATTAATGGTATTTCCTATGCTTGACGAAAAAACATTCATCACATTAGGGGAAGCCATACCATTAGAGGAAATTTGAGGTCTAAAATGGGCCTTATAAGAAAACGTGCCAAAATAAGTTTTTGTGAGTTGGAATTCAAGAACCAATAGAATTTCAATAAAATAAGTCAACCATAATGGTTGAATTGACATATTTGTCATTAAAAAAAACTACTTTTTTTGTTCGTATTTTCGACATATCTCATTGTGTTTTTACTCAAATTTCGATCGGCAGAGCTCATTGGATGCGGAATTTGATTCCGCATCCAACGAGTACCCACACTGCATACTTTTGATGGACCCCTCTACCCCAAAAACAAGAATACCTGAAAAAACATGATGATGATGTCATCATCACATTTTTTCAGGTATTTCTTGTTTTTGGGGTAGAGGGGTCCATCAAAAGTATGCAGTGTGGGTACTCGTTGGATGCGGAATCAAATTCCGCATCCAATGAGCTCTCCCGATCAAAATTTGAGTAAACAAATAGGGAGATATGTCAAAAATACGAACACAAAAAGTAGTTTTTTTCTTTCTTCCTTCGAAATTAATCAATATTATTTTATTATTTTAACTATTATTTTATTATTTTCCTTAGGAGGCCCATTTTAGACCCCAAAATTCCTCTAATGATTTTCGTAAGGTAGCACTGTTCACATTTGCAAATCATGGGCATATCACATCTGGCATAGTGAAGTCCCCCAATTTGCGACTTCACTAGTATATCGGTCCCCCACCCTCGTGGGCTCTTCATGATATTTAACAGTTTTGCCTCTTTATCACCGGTGACATCATTTTCATGATCATTTACTCTCCCATGGATTGAAGCTTACTTCATCCATGTCCTAGGAGTTTTATGAGTTGACCCATCGGTCTCCTCGTTTTTTAGCCACTTAGGAAGATCTTCACAAGCATCGGTATGCCCGCCTTGTTTGTATAAAACAACATTCTTTTTTACTGCTTCATCAACAATTATCTCCCATGGGAAAAACCTATCAATCCACACATGCTTCACAAATTTCAAGGACACAAGAGAACATAAAATAAACGATGATTCATTTATGACCCTATAGTATACTCCAAACCTCATACATCAAGGGGCATTTGTTAACACTCAAATATCGCACACATGTGACATTTTTTCAATTCACACAGTAATATGTCAAGAACATATAACATGCATCCCATCAAAGACATCCTCGTTAATATCCATGAAGTAGTATGAGTCCATAAATGAAAAAGAACAGTCAAAAGACAAGGATACACGACCAAACATATACTTAGGTGTGCTACTGCGCATATTACCGGTTAAGTGACCATGCTAGACTTGTGTGTATTTTGCTTCAATATCTACATGACTGTTGAAATAATGGGATCTCAACCACTAGCTGTGCATTAAAGGCTCGTGAAGGCTCCTCACCAACATAAATTTTAACTTTTCTTATAAACATGATGGATGAGTATTCAACAGCCCCCATTGTGTACCTTGAATCTAGTTCAAGAGGTAATGGGGTTTACACTTGGATCTAGTTGTTTCTTAGACACCTCTTGGCCTATAAAAGGAGTCCATGGACATGCATATTTTAGGAGAAATCTAGAGCAAATTTATGCTACTCGAATTGTATTGTATCTTTTTCATAGCCCATCTCTTCCACACTCGTTAGCATTATCCAAGCTCCCTTGTATCCTTCCTCTAAGGGGTAAGTGTTTCTCCCATTTGTTCTTCAATATTTCTAGCATCTAGTGTTAATAAAATAGGCCTCCCTAAGGATATTATTGGCTTCTCTTTGAATCTCACACCTCCTAGGTGACACTAAATGTATTTTCTTGACCATTGGAGAATCTAAAGAGGTTCTTGCATTGGATTTTTCTTATGGTTTTCATCCCCTTATCTCTTTTGTTTTGTATTTAATTAATTTTATGTTCACCTTGTTTTGTTGCTAACAAGAGCTTGCAAGATCTACTTGGGGTTGTCAAATTTCCTTTTTGTTTCTAAATATTGGGCCTAGTCAACAATCTCAAGGGATTTCACCCAATGTGGGAGAGGTTGCATACATTTGTGCATAATTTCCCGCAACAATGGTCATATAAGTAATTATTTTAAAATAAATATATAAGTTGAAACTTTAAAAACATTTTCCAAAAAAATTGTCTTTATTGCTTAAGTCTCTCTATTTTTAAGGAATGCAAAAATTTATGTGCCTTTAAAAACAAATATATAAGACAACTCAGCTGGAACTTTACAAACCTTCTCAAATAAATGTATGGATTGCCTCAAGGTTCTCTGCTTTTCAATGAACACAAAATTTCCAATGAAGACACAATAAGAGATTATATACTTGGTGTGAGGACCCAATAAGATTATGTACCTATTGTATTCCTTATATAAGCAATTATTTGGTGCTTTCATTGACCAAAAGGCATGTTTGGAAAGTAAATTTTTTCATGTTGATTATGAGCATCTTGCCTAACATTTCCTAGTGGATTTATAAAAGTATTATGTACTTGATGCATTAAGTTTTTTTGGGGTTCTTTAACTAACCAAAATCCATGTTTGGAAATTGAAAGATTTTATGTTGGTTGTGGGCATCTTGTTTGGCACTATCCAGTGGGTTTATGAGCATAATTCCAAGTATGTACTTTAATGTATTCTTGGTCCACACAAGAAGACTGTATGAACACCAAATAAAATATTTGATTAAGTTGCACATTTTAATCATATTTATATGAAAAAAATAGAGACTACATATAACCAATCACCAACGCTTTGTAACTAGTCTAGTCTTTATAGTTTAGGTTGTGTAATTTTAATTTTGAGTTGATAGAGTTTAAGGATCAAGCAATTATGGGTTACAAGCATTAATCGATTCACATAGGCCCTTAGGTGCTATGATACATAATATTAATGGTCTCTAATGCTGTTAAAAAGGATGCCAATAAACTTATCTCATGTTGTGCCAGCTAAATTTCCCAAGTATGAATAGTCTTTCTTGTCTCACCTCTTTGATACATATGAAATGTTCAATCCCTGTAGTGCATGGAAATGAGAAAATATCCTAGTTTGGATTGATTGGCTTGCAATTTTTATTTGTTTTTATGGTTTGTAGTTGGTGATAATATTTCAAGTATGTGCTAAGAATATATTGAAATAGAATGAATGAAAACTAATTAATTCAAATATGATTAAACTCACATAAGGTACCAACCAAAATCCATCGATGGCAATCCCAAAAATACATTCAAAATTTTAAGTTGTACTTTTATTTGGATTTTTATTTTATTAGCAATCACTGCAAAGTCTCTTGGACAATATGGAGGGTTTGGGGACCTATATTTTTGTTGGAAACTTGAGTCAAGTACGTTGATTTTCTTCACACCATGTGTATTGAAATGGCATTGTTTTAGTGTGATGCTATTGCATTTTTCCTCATCTACATGCTTGTGTTCCTTCTTCTTGTGCTTAGTATAAGACTTCCCTTTTGCTTGTAATGTTTAGGAACCACTCATAATCAAAACAAAGTATCCCTTGTACCTTATCCATAGTGTAGTATTGTTCAAGCACTCACCAAAATTTCCCATGTTGGCTAAAACTGTAATGGTGCAAGATCCTTACATATTTGTAATTGAAATTTTAAAATAGAAGTAATTATTTAAACCTTTTATGCTTATACTAGAATGATCACATATCTTTTGATGTTAGTGAAGAGAAAATTTATCCATTCTTGAAGTAGTAGGTCAAAGATGAAAAAATCATCCTAAATAGATCAAATTTATCAATTGTTAGGATTATTTGTAATCCTCCCTTGACCACCATAGTCTAAATGTCAGCTTCCTAGGTTAGGAGTGTGTTGCCACTTCATTAGTGCCATGGGGAAGTTATTTGGGGCCCAACATACCGCTTGATGCTCCAGTTTGCATGATTTTGGTAGCTTCATAGGCCAATTATTATGTTTTAGGAACCCACACCGATTCATGCGACTCCCACCATCAGTTCACCCTAGTCTGTGTTGAGTTATGATCCGATTGGCATCAATTAGTTCACCTTTAGTTATTCTAGTGCCAACTTTACATGATTTAAGGAGATTGGGCGCCTTTGCTCACCTAACTTGGTCAGTTGTCCGGAGCTACACCAGTAAGCCTCTAATGGTGATTTTTCCACAATTAGTGATATTTGGAGTTAGTCCAAGTTGTGTAATTCGAATCAATCCTAGAGGATTCCAATTTCCTTTATTGTATCATGGATATATTGCATACATGTTAATGATTATGAGATTAAGGTTATGGTGTCAAATTTTTGCCTCTTGTCTAAATAATCCACCATGATTGTTTGATCATTCTAACACTAAATTTATTCTTCCTCATTCATTCTTCTTTCATAGTGAGGTTCAATATAGCCTGAAGATCTTGTAGCTTGGATAATTTTACATGGTATCAGAGCAGGTGCTCAGGCCAATTTCAATCCTTGGAAACTTCCATTAATGGACTAGAAGCAAAAGGGTTCCACATAATTCTTAATATATGTTCCTTGCTTCCTCTGGATTTATCCAGAGAAGTCTATCCAGGCGTGAAGCATCCTGATGATGTGCACATGTCGAAGTAGAGAGTGATTGAACTGGTTTTCCTTCGAATTGAAACTTTTTTTTTTGTAGGTAAATTGAATCATTCAGAAAAATTGTGCTGCTCCTGAAGCTCCAAAATGGAGAATTCAACAGCCTTGACACCGATGATCCTCACACCCTTCAATTATCTAGATTGGAGGGAAGATATGCATATTGTGTTGTGCAACAAAGGTATGTACAAGGTCACTATGGTCAAGGAGGTCGAACCCCAACAAACTTTAGAGAAATTGAAGTATCTAAACAAATTGGATGAAGACTTTGGTTTCATGTGCATTCATATCTCCAGGGAGTTACTCTTCCACCTTAATGGATTAAAATATCCAAGGGAAGTATGGTAGAATCTCGAATCACTGTTTGTAAATAAGGATGAACCGAGAGTCCATATTATGGAGAATGAATTAATTTCTCTTCAACCCAACAATTTCAAAATCATCCATTAGTTCTTCTCCAAGTTCAAGTCTTTGGTCATGCTGTGAAAGCAATGTGGAAATGACAAGAAGAATGAGCAATTGGTGCTCTCCATTCTGAGCAAGATTGGTCCAGAATTATCAATGTTTGTGTCCACCTTTCATTCTGGGAGTCTAACAACTCAAAATTGGTGAATTCCTTATCTTGATGCATTCACAGAATATCCTATTTAATAACATGATAAGATGATCCAAATGGGAGCCCTCAAAGTCTCCAAGAATCAAGATTTCTTGTCTAGGGAGACCAAGAATGTCGAAGCCAAAGGGAAAAAAAAAGGGAAGGAAAAAAAGAATATTGAATTTGAACCAAAGGAGGAGTTTGATCCATTAGATGGAGCCTTAGGCTCTAATAATGACAAACATCAAAGGTTTGATAAGGCCAAGTGTTCCTAATGTAAGAAAGGAAACAATCTAGAGAAAGGTTGTATGAAGAAAACCATAGATCAGATGTCAAAAATTCTTGAACATCATAATATCGCCCTCCCTGAAGGTGCAAGGAAGGTTGATTCTGGAATAAATATTGAATATCGTGAGAGATTCCATGCACTGAAGGATGGATTTTCAAAATATCAAGCCTTCCTCATTGATTGAAGCTCCTCCAACCACATGGTTTTTTCCAAAGAATCATTATCTTCATTAAATATAACTGATGGTCGAAGTATTCACATGGGATTTGATACTCAGATCTAATATGAAGGGAAGGTTACAATAAAATTAGAACATGGAGTGTTCAAAAATTTCTTATATGTGCCTTATTTAGCAACAAATTTGTTGTATGTATATCAGATGACTCAAACAGGCTCACCAAAGCGAGTTGTATTTGAACCTGACTTTCTATGGAGATCTCATATACCTCTACTGGGAAGATGATAGTGAAAGGTGTTACAAACCATTCCTCCAAGGAATATGAGTTGTCACATTTTTTTCCATACTCAGATCCAATGCAATCTCTGCATCCATTTAAAAGGGAAGGTAAATTTATTGTATCTAAACCATTTACATATGATGATTTTTCTACTGATATTTTATATTCAATATTAGAAGAAGAGGACCAAGTTGAATCATATATTGGTATTGAATATGAATTTCAAACAAATCTAGATATATATCCAATCCCTACTCCCAAACCTAGGCATAAATGGGCTAAGAAATTCATTGAGGCTGCTAGGAACATGGCTGGAGATTCATCTAAAAAAAAGGGAACAAAATCTCAGTTTTAAGATGAGAACCTTGCGCTATGTCATACAAATCCACTTCTCCTAGAGAGGTGCTTTAAAATACTAGAGAGATGATACATGATGGTGAGGTCTTATCAAGAGTTTTATGAAATAGTTTTCCATTATTCACCAAGGAAGGAAACCATGGATAAGGAATATGAGTCATTGAAGAACAATGAGACAATGGATCATGTCTCTCTTCCTCCAGAAAGAAGAGACAAAAGTACCTTTCTACATGGTAAATTGGAAGAAGAAGTCTACATGGAACAACCTAAGGGGTACTATTACGGAGAGAAATTCCTATGGCTTGGGGTACCATAATAGACAGCTTGACTCCGGAAATCAATCCTTTCCAATATGCAAGAGAAATCAAATATCTAACACTAAAGGATCAAAACTCGTACCTTATTCCGGACGGTTGAAGTAGATCCCCGTTGAGCTTTCCAACTCCAGCTTGAATTGATAAATTACTTCCTCAACAATCAGTAAACAAGACAAGCATGCTATATATATTGGTGTTAGATCTAATCTAGCATATATAATCAACAACGTATAAGCATTTGAAATCATCCATGGATAAAATATTCATTCAAACATATATTATTGGACAGGAAAAGATATTTCTATTAATATAAAATTAGAGACTACAATGAATACAACCTCTGTCGGCACATATACGAATCGAAGAAACTGAATCCCCCACTTGGGCCTCCACCACCTCAATCCTCCATCTCTCGATAGCAAGCTGACAAGAAAAAGGAAAGCTTGGGAAGAACACCAAAGTGCTCCAAGGGACAAAGGGATGCAGACTCAAGCATAAGTTCCAGCAACAATGGACTATAGTTTCTTTGCTCTCAATATTCACGTATTCTTCAATGTATCCAAAGGGTTCCTTATATAGCTCTTCAATGGGGCAATGAAGGGTCAAATCCGAGCGATCTCAAGGCATATGGAAGGCCAGGAGGTAAGTGAGTCGGATCCATGTCAAGGAAAACTCCAAAAGAATTTGGCCTTTTGCACACATCCCGATGTACGCGGTTTTAGGGGTCAAACCCGCGTATATACATGAGAAAGGGTTAAAAAGTTGCGTATAGCAATTTAAGCATGCTTTAAAGGTCCATGGGGTCCATGGGGTCCAAAGAGTTTGCAAAGGGACAGGGGAAGGCCATACAAGTGTGATTCACTAGGTGTGGTAAAATCAGCTATAACAGATGCCCCCTATTGTGTGAAGTCAGAGGGGTCATACAATGGCCGAAATACATTATAAGTCCATCCCAAAAGTGGAGTGATAAAGAATCCCAAATGGAAGACCAGCCACCCAATCAGCATAGTACAA
The DNA here is from genome assembly GCA_001517045.1 of Pseudotsuga menziesii. NCBI lineage: Eukaryota > Viridiplantae > Streptophyta > Pinopsida > Pinales > Pinaceae > Pseudotsuga > Pseudotsuga menziesii. Next base: position 226,829 of record LPNX010917535.1, read on the forward strand.
TGATACAACTCTGCATATAACTGTGAATACATATAGCAGTCTTGGATACATAAGAGTACAATGGCCATGAATAGGTATGATACAAAATATGACATAAGTGGTCATCGCCACATACAATATACATAGATCAGAATCTCCATGATGAAGACATACAAAGGATCAAGATATCCATAATGGCTGAAGATATACAATGGATCAAGATCTCCATAATGGCTGGAAATGTCTGACATATACTGGAATCAAGTCATGAGAGCTGAAATATCATGAACACTGGCACGATCAAGGAGGTAGCATATAAGAGATGCCACCAATCTAGAAGGTCTTCTACACAAATTGCTACGAGTACAAGTCCTACTATGTGAATAGAGGTGTCGAGGTCGAACATAGTAGTCGTTCGTCTGATTACCGGTCATTGATGTATACCATTAACGGACGCGAGATCACCCACCGATAATGATAATGGGAATCAAGGTACTAGAGTGCAAACTCACAAGTGTGAATAAATGTGTTGAGGTTGAACACTTGAGAGAATCCATCGATCAGGGGACATTGATGTATTCCCAAAGAACTGTCAATGATGAGAGAACCTGCCACTGATGACTGCAAGTCTCAAGGCACTACAAAATGACTCTAGATTCCAATCCCAGAATAAAATATCTAAAGTCGATGGGATGAAATCCGTTGGAATGAGGGCATTAAGGCATCCCCCATCATCCAACAAAAGGTACTCAACAAAGCTATATAATGTGGAAGGAATCGATCATAAGGTGCGCGAACCAGTAACTGTACTGGGAATGGCCGACATGCAAAGTCAAGATAACTGAGGAATGGCCAACTCAGGTTTCAACTTCCTTCGAGCAAGAGCATAACGGCGAATGGTGACTAAATGTAGGTAGCATAGACTCAATATACAAAACTAGGACATCTCTGTGACACAGGAGGCATCGACAGAGGCTCCATATGGACTGGAAGCTTAACCAGTTGGTGGAGATAAACTCAGATAAATGAGTACAGCTCCTAAAGTCAAACTATAAACCCAACCAACGGATGTGATATACAGTGCTCTATTCGAAGGAGACACGACTCGACAGCTGCCAAAGATAACATCTTTCCTTGTCTGGCTTTTTGGTTTTTTAAATTTTTTTGGACTTTTTCAAATATTTAAAAATCTTGAAAAAGAATAAAACTGCTTTATAGTTACAGACTAGGAGGAGACAAGTGTCATTTGGGAAAAAAAACTAGTTCTAGGTAGTGGAACATACCTATGCTCAATGCAAGGATACATGTGTAGGATAGCGACACTCGGGGGAAAGTCCCCTCCCGGTAGAATAGGGAATCAAGCTGCAAAGGATATAAAAGATGGCTTTGCATGGCTAGACATGAGACAAGCTCAGGCTATATGGCTGAAACTCAAAGTCAAGGAAGCCAGCGTAAGGCTCAAGAAGGCAGGAAAAGCTCATGATAATGCAATTACAACTTGACATAAGGGAGTCCTGTGGGAAATAGACCAGCAAAAGATCAAGAGGAGTATAAGGCTCTTGCGAAATGTCATGGCAATACTATACAACGGACTCCCGCACCTTAAGGGACAAAATGTCAGCATGGGCACCAAATGCAAATAAGGCGCTAACTAGGGTACCCATGTAAGGTCAAGCTCTACCGTTCACATCATGCCACTTCTAAAACAGCGAGAAGGTTCGTGACATAATAGAATGGGTTCGTACCTAAGGCTATAATGAAATGGTCATAAGGTCGTGCAAAATGCAAATAGGAGTAAAACCTAACCTATATGCTAGTTTAAACATCATACCTGTAATGGGCATGAACGGGTCAAAGTAACGATCGAAATGGCGCTCAAAATGGTCTCCTACATCATAAATTAGTCCAAAAACGGTCCAAACTATAGAAAAGGGGGTAAAAATTTTCAAAAATTTGAAAAATTTCTATAAATAGTAAAAAATTCAAAACATTATATAACATTTGAAATTTTTACCCAATTGAGCTCAGAACTTCAACAGCGAATTCCAAGAGATCCAGCCGATGGAATCCACTACCATATTTTCCAAGTACTTACCCATGCCCTGCTCTTTCATTTTCATGCAAATTTTATCTTTTTCCATGGTTCATTTGGGACTCTAGGCCAATCTAAGATGCGCACCTCGGCCCACATGGAAGTCGAGGATTTTTCCATGTATAGGGCTGGATATACGCGGAAAAAGACCTCAAAGTCGCATACATACACGGTTGTTTAGCAAACAGTCGTGTGTGTAGCCGCGTTAAATGTTTTTTAAGTGTTATAATGGATCAAACTTAAACTTTATGTGCAGGATGGTCCTAGAATGGAGAAAACGTGAGCACGGTGATGTAGAAGGTGTTGGAATATATTAAACCCACTCACAACTTAGGATAAAATAATTAATCATTATTTGATTAATTATTCACCCACTAGCTTAATTAGTTGGCATCCACTTGCACCTTAAAGTCAATACATGCCATCTATATCCTAGGAATGATTTATTTCTGATTCTGGGTTGATCCAGAATTAGTATATAGGACTTTACAGCAGATTCTGCTTTTTTTGCTTTTTCTGGTGTTCCCGCTTTTCTATGGATAAGATAAATCTAGTCAACTAGGAAAATGGGAGATTTTGTTTCCAACCCATTCTCCATTAGTTATTTCCATCTCCTTGAAAACTCACTCATGCTTTTTCCAACTCGTGAGGTCCTTGATAGATTTAGCAAGTGCTTTATCCACCTATGGGGGTTTGCTATATTTTGGTAAGTCAGCATTTTTGAGCTTTATGAGTTGTTTCCATACAATTCGACTTTCCTATGAGGGAAGATATATTTATGTACTCTATTATTCATAATTATTCAATGGAAGGATACACACCAATATTCATCTCTTCATTCATGTGATTCAGTCTCTTTTCTTCTCTCTATTTTTTCCTGTGTATGCTTGTGAGAATTCTTAGTAGCAAGATCTATTTCCTGTGCTTCTTTTTAGCATCATTGCACATAGAATTGATCTATTATTTCTACATGGTATCAGAGCTACAAGGTTGATCAAGTTCTACAGAGTTGAGGAGCACTTTCAGTCTCCTATCCCTCTCTGAAGAAGAGCTTGTCTAGCTTACAAGATTTTCTCCTAGTTTGTTTTGCAGGTTGCAGAGAGTATCTCTTAGAGCATATCAAAAACTTCAATATGGATTCAAAATTTCCTCTATTATCTCCTTTCAACTATGCTGATTGGAATCCAAAGATGAGTGCATACTTGAAGAGGCAATGTCTCTTTGATGTCTCCATTGGTGCATTGAGTGAACCTGAGTCTTATGAAGAGAAGATTGATTGGCTAAATAATTGTGATAGAGCTTATGGAATTATGTGTTTGGGAATGTCTCCAAATATATATCATCTCATAGATTCTGCTGAATTTCCATATGAGCTTTGGAAAATTTTGGACAAAGCTTTTGGCTTGCAGGAAATTGAAGATGAAGCGTGGAGCGAACCTAGCATCTCCTCTTGTTCTCTTTCTCAAGATTTCTTGGCCTCTACATTCTCTGATGAAGTTGATCATGATGAATAAGTTTCTCATACAGTTCATGTTGCTGCTTCCCTCTTTCATTCGAATGCTTCCTCCTTCAATGAAGAAGCAAATATTGAAGAGCCATCTTTTTCTGTGTCTCTTGAAGGTGATTTTTCTTCTTGTGACACTATTGATGAAAAAGAAGTAACATATGGAGCTGCTGCTGATATTGATTATGATCCTATAACCCATTCATGTTTCTCTCAATCTCCTATCTTAGATTCTGAGATCTATGTGCCAGATTCTTCACACCTCTTGCATGCCTCTCTCATTGATGGTGCGCAACCCAGTGACTTCCAGGATGTTTGCTTAGCCACATCAAGCCTTATTTGTGTCATACCACTTACCATACTTGATCTCATGTGCTTCAGCATATCCTCCTTTTTTCTTGGCATCAATACTCAGAACCTCCTTGAAGATTGTGAACATCCCCTTATTTCCTCCTTTCATACAGAGGATTCATTACCAGTGTATTCCCATGAGTCTATTGATATGCTTATATGTGATCCTTTGGATTCTGATTTAGAAGCATATTTGCAGGTTTATACACATATAATACCACCATCCATACCATATACCATACCTCTGAATAATCCAAAGACTATACAAATCCCAAGCTCACTAGTTGATTCCTCATTGATCTCTTATGCAGTGATATTTATCTTACATGATTTGAAGTCTTTATTAACTTTTAGTGGCTGGTTATCCATGACCTTAGTCATATATGGACTGATATTAAACATGTTTGGATCTGTTCTAAACACTTATGGTTCAGATCTTATGCCCATCCATCATTCAGATTTTTACACCTATCAGTTTTCCCCAGTTGCTCATAATTTTCCTAGTCTAGCCCTATATCCTCATGGAGCCATTGAAGCCTTTGTCCTTGCTGTTACATATGTTAATATTTCTGATATATCAGAGTTTTATCAGCCTCATATCAGATCTATATAGGTGCTACATCATATTGGAATATTGACATGTGATTCACATCACAATTTTGCAGCTATTCAGGGAATTGGGTGTGAAATAAATTGCCTTATTTTTTGTACTCTTTGGAAAGGAGTATGCATAGATATCTTTTCTATTTCAGATTATGTTTGCAGATCAAAGTTTGATAGCAGAAAGAAGCATTCAGATAATGCTCCTACTTCATCAGTTGATGAGATACAAGGAGTCTCTCCTCTTCCTTCTTGCAGGTTCTACACTCTAGCGCATGATCATGGAGTTCATGATTTCTTCAGCAAGTCCTTCATTCAGAAGCAGTTAGATGAAGATATGTTGAAGACATATTTCAAATTTTGTGCCTTGTCCTATCTTGAGGGAGGATTTTCCCCATGTGGTTTTGCCTCTTTCCTCACATTTCTGGACATAATAATTGTTAAAGGGTGACCATAGCCTTATTGCTGGGCCCTATATGCATCCATATGCATCCATATTTTTTGTCATACCATCATAAAGTCAGACTTATAGAGGGGTGTTGGAATATATTAAACCCACTCACAACTTAGGATAAAATAATTAATCATTATTTGATTAATTATTCACCCACTAGCTTAATTAGTTGGCATCCACTTGCACCTTAAAGTCAATACATGCCATCTATATCCTAGGAATGATTTATTTCTGATTCTAGGTTGATCCAGAATTAGTATACAGGACTTCCCAGCAGATTCTGCTTGTTTTTCTTTTTCTACTTTTTCTGTTTTTTCCTGCTTTTCTATGGATAAGATAAAGCTAGTCAACTAGGAAAATGGGAGCTTTTGTTTCCAACCCATCCTCCATTAGTTTTTCTCCATTTTATAGGATTAGCATGTTATTTCCATCTCCTTGACAAATCACTCATGCTTTTTCCAACTCGTGAGGTCCTTGATAGATTTAACAAGTGCTTTATCCACCTATGGGGGTTTGCTATATTTTGGTAAGTCAGCCTTTTTGAGCTTTATGAGTTGTTTCCATACAATTCAACTTTCCTATGAGGGAGTAATATTTATGTACACTATTATTCATAATTATTCAATGGAAGGATACACACCAATATTCATCTGTTCATTCATGTGATTCAGTCTCTTTTCTTCTCTCTATTTTTTCCTGTGTATGCTTGTGAGAATTCTTAGTAGCAAGATCTATTTCCTGTGCTTCTTTTTAGCATCATTGCACATAGCATTGATCGATTATTTCTACAGAAGGGGTAGTAAGGGAATATCTAATGGCTCAACAAGCTTTGTGGTCATGCGGGCTCTGCAAGTTTTGGTGTCTTGGTGGCTTAAGGGCCAAAACAAGACTACTACAGATGCTAGTAGACTACTGTGATCCAGACTCAGAGTCATTCCATATAGATGGGATGTCCCTCACCATAGAAGTGGAGGACATATACTTTATTACTGTACTTTCCCGACGGGAGGAGGTGGTGAACCTACGCTCTCGTGGGGCCGGAGGTGGCCTGACTATAGATGAGTACATAGTAGTGTACTGTTATTTGGACACGAAGAAGGTGGGGAGTCAGATCCCAACTAACTCCATACGGGTGCTAGGCCTAAAGGCCATTCTACTAAAACTGGGCAGGATAGCGGGGCTAGCCTCACTCCACTAGGCCTCGCGGCCATTGATGTTCTATGCCGTGGAGTGCATGAGGCCCACAGTTTATGATTGGAATATGACATTGTTGAGCAACATGAAACAACATCTTAGCGACTGCAAGATGGGCAGGGTGCGAAACTTCGGTTTCAACAGCATACTGAGCACGTTCTTCTTTGAGCGTGTTCTGGGATTGAGCCCTAGAGTTGACGTTCCTCTACATGGGGTTCGAGATCCGGCCCAACGGCATTGAGCAGATGCGATGTGTAGACTGGGTGGAGGTAGGGTGTCCAACCCCTATCTAGCTGATTTCTTTCCATGGTGGTGACGACAAATAGTTGCCATCGATGATTACCCCTATGCGAGGATATATTTTCGGGGAGACCCCAACATGCTGCTACCACTAGGATCGGCATACGGTGACATTGGTAACGAACCTCGACCCTATTTAAATTTTTTGAGTTATTTAATTTTTTTTGTGTTTTCTGATTATGTGGAATCAAAAGACATGTTTTTGGGTGACAATACATAGTGACATCCTATCATATGCATTCATATGTAGGACCACGACAACCTAAAGGCTTCCCTTTTCATAGATGGAGGGGAAGAGGGGATGACATTATGGGTGTGGATGCAGAGCGAACGCTCCAAAGAATTCATACCAACTTCGTGAGGCTGACACACAGAGTACCCATGGCACAAGTCGAGGACTTGCCTGAGGCCATGCAGCGCCAGGTGGTGGGTGTACCATGAGCATGGGTACAGCTATTTCGACGGCTAGCTAGAGTCGTGGTGACATTTCACGATCACAACCCCCCTCCTCCTCCACAGGATTAGATACCTGGGAGTGATGCATTTTGTACTACCGTGTATTTATATTTTGGTGGCTCGAGAGCCCCATTTTTGTATTATGACACTATGTATTACCACATTTTGGATGTTTATAAAAACTTTTATGATGATTGATTTATTTATTCACATGTGTAAAAATTTATGTTTGTGATGAGCTTATTGTCTATGAAACAAATGCCAATCTAACACATAGTTAGCATATGAGTCAGCAACTTGATTATTAATTCTTGGAACATGTATGTATGTTATATTGTCAAATTGTCGTTCTAACAATCTCACACGTAAGAATATTCTTAATAATGTCAGATCCCTTACATGGTACAAACCATTAAGCTGTGACACTACTAACTCCGAATCAAGACGTACCTCAAGAGAGAGAACACCATGTGACATGGCATCCCGCAGAAGCTCGATAACGGCACTATACTCAGCAACATTGTTCGAAGAGGGTCGTAAACATACGCCTCCTGAAGACAATACCTGACCCGTAGGAGTATAAATCACCCAAGCAGCAGAGGCTGAGTGTTGAGTGTGACGGCTCGCACCATCTGCGAATCCTATGAAGGTGGAAGATTCCATTGACATCTGCCAAAAGAAATGGAAACTAATAACAAACCCAATCACCATAAAAAAAAACCTACCTATGCAAAACAGTACAATAATATACAATAGTCAGCCTTGGCTGAAAATCATGCATAGTACTTTTTAAGATAGAGCCCATTTCTAGGCTCCGCCAAGGCCATTCCCTCATTATCCACTAACTCATAAGTGCCCTTCTCTAACACACGTTTAACGACGTAAGGACCACGCCACATGGGGTTAAACTTTCCTGCCCCCAAGGGTTCTTTTGGTTGATCCCACAAAAGTACCAAGTATCCCTCACTAAACCTCCTTGGACGGACAGAATTATTGTACTGGACCTTAACGCGACACTTATTCACTTCTAGAGCCACCAAGGCATCTCGACACTACTCATCAATTTTCTCTAAGTGGACCAAACGCTCCTCCAATGGGGAAGTGTCTGGTAAGGGTTCTATGGCTAGCTTCAAAGAAGGAATCTCGCACTCAACTGGCAATACCGACTCCACTCCATGTACAAGCTGATATGGAGAAAAACCCATGGCAGTCTTAACAATGATTCTATAAGCCCACAAAGCAGGATATAACATGATGTGCCAATTAGTCTTGCTTTGTGCGATGGTTCATTGGAGAATGGATTTGATTGATTTGTTCACTGCTTCAACCTGTCCATTCACTTGAGGGTAGTAAGAGGAGGAATGCTCTTGCTTGTACCCTAACTTTGAGGCCAACTCTTCCATCATACGATTCTGAAAGTGCTTGCCATGGTCAGTGACAAGCTCCTTCGGAATACCGAACCGAGTAATAATCTGGTTGAATACAAAGTGTGCAGCTATCTCACCGTCGAATTTAAATGTAGGCATAGCCTCAGCCCATTTCGTGAAGTAGTCAATAGCCACTATGATATGATGATTTCCCGTAGCTGAAGCTGGGTTGCAATCCATGAAATCAAGCCCCCACTTAGTGAAGGGACCGGCAGTGATGATGGGATGTAATGGGGTAGGTCGCGAGTGCATATTCCGTGCAAACACCTGGCAAGGGTGGCACTTATTGATCGCATCTACACAATCTTTAAAGATTGACGACCAGAAATAACCTGCTCTTAATATTTTTTGGGCTATAGAAAGCCCAGATAAATGACCACCACATGCCCCTCTGTGGCAATCATTCATCACAAGCTCAGCCTCCTCATGAGTTAAACAACGACGTAAAATGGAATCTACCCCACGGCAGTACAAGGTGTTATTCACTATGAGGTAATTCTTGGATACATGACGTAATCGTCATCGTTCATCCTGCGAGAGGTGAGTAGGCACCCTCAATGTTTGTAAATATATGATGATGTCCCCATACCATGGATCCAAAGTTGAGATTAAGAAGATGTGCTCATCGATAAATGTATCTTCACAAACCATCTCCTCCTCCTCGCTTGGGAAATCCGATATAAGCTCCGCAAAAATTAACAATTTCTTCGATTTTGCCAAAACAAACTCGAGATCAAATTCTTGCAAGATGACAATCAATTTATTATACTTTCCCCCAATCATCCTTCGAGTGAGGATGAATTGAAACAGATTGACATGGGCTACAACCAAGTTTTGGAAAAGGAGAATATAATGTATCAACCATTGAACCACATGTACGGTAGCTAAGGCAAGCTTCTCAACATGGAAATAACAGACCTCCACGTCAATAAGGTTCCAGCTCAGGTAGTATATGACATGCTCTTGGAGCTCCTCATCCCCTTGAACCAAAACCATACCAATCATCTCCATGGATGTGGCCACATAAAGTAGAAAGTCATGGCTATAGTCAGGTGGACTAATCACCGGGGCCGATGCTAAGGCTCATTTAAGCGCATCAAAGGAATCCTGGGCTCACTCATCCCAACAAAAGGTGGTGTCCTTCTTCAAAAGATGCATAAAGCCTCTAGTCAAATTGGGAAAGTTGACAATGAATCTCCGTAAGAAGTTTTCCATGCCTTGCAAACATTGAAGATGTCTAATGTTTTTCAGGGGAGACAACTGAAGTATTGCCTCCACCTTTAAAGGGTCGACTCTTATACCCTCCTTGGAGACAATGAACCCTAATAAGCGACCAGACTTCACGCAAAAGATGCACTTGTGAGGATTTAACTTGACCAAATAATGGCAACACCTTTTGAACACTAATCTAAAATGATAGGAATGACACATTCTCATATGAGAATGAGCAGCAAGGTCATCCAAAAATACCTCAATAATTGATTTGAGATCATGGAAGATCAAGGTCATAACCCGCTGAAAAGTGGCTCCGGCGTTCTTAAGGCCAAAAGGCATCTTTCGATATGCAAAGGTTCCCTAAGGACAAATAAAGGAAATCTTATGTTGGTCCTCAGGTTTAATTTGTATCTGATTGTATCTAGAAAAGCCGTCTTATGTTGGTCCTCAGGTTTAATTTGTATCTGATTGTATCTGGAAAAGCCGTCCATAAAGGAAAAAACCTCGCTACCCGCACACTCATCCAAAATTTGATCAATAAATGGTGTGGGTAAATTGTCTTTAGGACAGGCACGATTCAAGTGATGGAAATCAATGCATAGACGGATCGTTCCCTACTTCTTATCCACTAGAAAAGGATTTGAAACCCACTCCGTCAAGGGAATGGGATAGATAAAACTGGCTTTCAACAGTTTTTCTATCTCTGCCTTAATCGCGGGTGCTTTCCTAGGATTCATTGCACGTAAGCATTGTCGAAAAGGCTTAGCATTGGGATAAGTTTTAATCTCATGTTCAACAATGCGAGGGTTGATACCTGGCATTTCATCGTAAGACCAAGCAAAGATATCATGAAATTATTTAAACAGCTCGGTGTACTCTTGAATCTCAGCATGGGAACATTCTGCCTCAATATAGACATTCTCAATCTTTCCAGGATCGCGAGAGATATTGATAGGAATGGAAGGAGATATATTTTCCATGTTCCCATCAACCATCGGACCAGGAGAGCTTAATGGAACCATGGGACTACCAATTCTCTCACTAAGAACCTCCCTAAAGTCCTCAAATTCCAAGCGGTCAAGATCGGGAAGAAAATAAGATTTATGATACAATTCTTCCCAAGGTGGCTCAACCCCTGACATGGCCTCAATAATCGCTTTGTATGAAGGAAAAACACTATCAAGGCAATCATGTGCATGAGAATATTGAACTGCCCATGCAGGTAGCACATATGAGTCCTCCTCCTCTGTCCATGAAGAGGAAGGACTAGGCTCTGCAACACACCCAAGATTAGCTTGATAAGCTTTCATAGTTGCAGGCAATGGCACGTCAGTCACGATGGGCTCACTCGAAGTATTCGGTGTAGGAAGAATCCAAGGATCTTCCATATGGTTCGTGCGAAAAGACACCGATCTCACAGATGCCGAAGCCTCACCGGAACTAGACCCTATCATAAGGACAGGTGCAGAACAACTAAAGCTTCCCATAAGGGATGGATACATGCCCACACCCACACTCCCAGTTGCCGGCTGAGAGTGCTCTACAATCGAGATCGAAGCTCCCGAAGATGCGGTAACCGACAGATTCTTGAATGACATTTGATCAATTGTAACTATATTCCCATTACATGGAAAGCATATAACGCGAAATAGAGAAGAAGCTACGGCTTGCATACTCTACATCCAATTCCTACCGAGCAAGAGATTATAGTCAAGGGGCGCATCAACCACCTCAACCTCTATCGCAACGGTCTTCCCTCTCAAACAGACCTTAAGGGAAGGAAGGATCCCGTGCGGCCTAAATGATCTCCTGTCAAAAGCAGTCAACATGGTACCGGATTTAGACAACTCAGGGGATCCTAAACCCTTCCAACATGATAAAGACATCACAGAAGCAGTAGCGCCTTCGTTAATCACAGTGCGCTTGACGATCATGTTAAGACATTGTACATGAATCAAAAGAGACACATAATAAGGCAAGCGAGGTTGGAGTCCCACGGTTTCAAATTTAATCACAGAGGAAGAATTATCATCATTCACACCAAGGGCAGAAAGCAAAGTCTTCCTTTGCGAAGGACAACTCTGAAGTACTTCTAGTGCAGACATCGCACAAGGAGTGTGGCCCAAATCCTTGACAACAGAATAGTTCTAGGCGGCTCAGGCATTAGGATTGTGCCCCAAACACTTAAGGACTCCCTTAGGAATGCGAGGTGTAGCTTCAGGTTTATCTACAGGTTTTTCAATATGCAAAGGAGTCCCTAGTGGATTAGGTTCCTTTCCTGGGTCGGATTGTGATGAACAATAGTCCTTCGCACGGGTCACAACCTTCGTAGCATGCACCATGTTGATGCAACCATGACCACTAGCCTCCAGCAGATCTTGATCACCACTAGACTAATAATGGGTCCTCGAGTTCATGTTTTGATTGTGAGGTAAAGGGTTGGTCAGCACAACTGGGCCCTGCACTAAGAATCTCGAGGCTTCATCGATACGAGGGCACAAGTAAGTGAGGTGATCATCCTTACATAACTTGCAAGGAAATTTAACCTTACGTCTAGATTTCTCGTCCCCCCCAGCATTTCGGGCGTTCTTGTCATTAGTATTATCATTTTCATTCCTATTCCCACCCTTACGATTATTCTTACCCTTCTTTCTATTCCTTCCAGGTTGCTGGTTACCCTTCTGGTCCGATGATTGCACCGAAAGCACACTCACCATTTGGGTGGGTTGAGACGAAGCCATGGCTTGTCCCGAAGTAGATTGGTTGATCGATAATTGACTAACCTGTTGCATAACCAAATCCATAGGCTTAGCACTTGCACAACCAACAATGCCATCGGCATGTGGTCCAGGTTTAATTTTGGGGTCGAAACTAGAACGCGGAGCATTGGGAATGATCTCATATAACAAACCGGATTGAGCATAAATCAAGTCCAATTCACGCACCCTAAAAATGACTTGTTCCTCATTTTGAACTCCGGATGTAGAAACATCCTTCGCTATATAAGGCAATAACGACTTAAGGAACCACTCAAGGAGAAACTCCAGCAGTATGAAGGCTTTAATCAACCTCTTTCATCTACGCTACTCTTGGATATGGTCCGAGATATGCGTGGCTTTATCCTGCCGAAATGTCGACAAGAGTTCCGTACCAATGTCATAACGCACTGGTAGCTGGAAGTGGTTGAGAAAATTCATCGCTAGGTCATCGAACAAAGCAAATGCCCCCCTAGGTAACTCTATATACCATTTCGAGGCAGGTCCTGTAAGGGTGTGTTTAAATAGCCTTAAACGGATCGAATCTTCATGTAAGGAATTGGAAGAGCACCATAGGTGAAATGTAGTAACATGTTCGCTCGGATCCTCTCCTGGTTTGCCCTCGAACTTGGGTATGTCCGAGGGAAGCTTATTAGGGATAGCCGGCCAAGCTGGGTCATGAGATACAGGATCGTTCGTCAGTCTCGACAAGTCAGGAATATTTAGCGTTGTGAGGAAAGGGAGCCTAGGATGAGCAGGTCGATGCACCACTCCCTAATAGTTTTGGTTCACATAGGTCTAATTAATGTAACCACCATGGCCTTGGCCATAGTGTCCTCCTCCCATTTGACCCATGTAGGGTGGCATGGAAGCACCATAATATGGTGTACCTTGACTATGTGGGGCTATAAAGCCACATTTAGGAGAGTAAGTGGGTTGTTGATACCCATACCCATAAGGTGAATAACCATGTCCATACTACATCCCATAATAAGGTCCATAAGACATCCCATGAGATGTCCCATGAGACACTCCATAAGTAGGAATGTAGGCTCCAGAAGTAATGACATGACCTCCAGAAGTAGGGATACGACCCCTAGAAACCACAGGAGGTACTTGAACTTGAGACACAACTATGCGAGTAGCAGCAGTACGGACATGACTCGTAGCGACATTCCGGCCCGAAGGACCATGTGAATGAGGTGGAGGAATGACATTCGAAGAACAAGGAACCGAGGATGAAGGGATCTGTGAAATTATGTACGTGGTGTTCCCTATAGTCACTCATCTTGGATCTGGTATCCTAATAGGATCACTAACCCTAGTTCTAGGAGGAATATGTGATGTAGCTTCCACTGCCAGGATGGAAGGTGCAATATGACTCATGCTCCCAAACCTCTCTGCATGGTAAGGAATAGGAGTGCCCCCAGGCGTAGTGTTAGGCTCAAACTCTGATTTGAAATGAAATGCCAAATCAGGTGTGGGAATACCAGACATACCATAACTACCATAACTAGTGCTCGCAGGTTCATAATGAGTCTCGTCGTTCAGCATCCCATACTGGCGATGTGTGAATGGGGGATCATAGCTAGAGTAAGTAGGTCTATCATGGAAAGTACCTATCTCAGAAATTACAGGACCTAACTCAGAAATCATAGGCATATCAGGTGAAGGATCATAGGTAGGATTAAACTCCCCGTAATCCACTCGAAGAGGAGAAGAAAGATCAGGAATACCATCTTCACGATCTCCCATCGTGTGTGAATCAATGTGCGAAGTAGTCCTCCTGGATCGTCTGTTTCTCTCTCCCAAAGGAGGAGGAGATGTAGAAGGCAAAAGTCCTGCTAAATGACGAGAACGGCGAGGAGCCGCACCCAAATCCACAATGACTCAAAAAAATGTAAAAGACTCTCTAGTTACGCAAACCCTAAGCAAGCTAACGTGCATAGAGCATACACCAATAAAATCGAAAGCCAAACACAAGCAATCATGGGTAGGATAAGTGAGCTCCCAAATGATGCAGGTATGTCTCGCCTAGGAGAGGCTTGAGACTCCCATACACAACAAGCAGAGGTACGTAACCAATTATTGTGGCCCTCATCTTCAATGCGTAAAGCGATTGTGCTGTCCGACCCCAACCTGGCCAGGACACCCGCAGAATAACCCCTGTAGAGTACCCCCTCGATATCCTAGGTAAGGAAACTGAGGTCACCTCAATATAATCAATGCTCAGGCAGACAGTCACAGGAGGGATTGACCGTATGGGCAGGGTAGCAAAGTTTGAAACCCTCGAAAGATCCCCCAGATACAAATACAATCTTGGAAATATCTCCGATGCTACTCAGTTATGACTAGGGGTCATCCCAATCAATAACCGCTCACACTGCCTCATGCTTAACTCCCTTTTGAGAGGAGGATCCTGAGAAACACCAATTATACTAAGGAATTTCACACTCTCACCTTGACAGACACAGACATGTTGTTGTTTAGTGGTCTTGGAGAATTTATTGACAATGAACTATTCCAAGACCCTAAAACCTAATCTTGTTGGTAAACCCTATAAAAGAAAAAGGTGGAATCCATTTTAATTAAGCGTTGATTTTATTTGGCTTTATTACTCAAAAGAGGTAGATGGCCATGCAACTAATGGTGTTATGACGCAACATAAAGCAAAATGCACACCTAACAATCAATGCAAATGCATTGTGTCCAATGAAAACAGGGTATGTTACTACATGAAATGCAAATTTTTTCTTCAAATGATAAGTGCAATCGTTCCTATATGAAGTCCTGACTAATACTTCAAAGCAAAACCTAGTGCAAGTACCATGAAAAATGCAAAAATGAAATGCATAATGATACAAAGAAGCAAATATTTTTGGATTTTTTGAAACAAAAATGAGATACTAAAGCAAAAGAATGATTCTACTACCCCCAAACTCGACAAGCACACTCAAATAGCACTCACACAAAGTACTAAGGTAAAATAAATCTAATGCACTAATCCCAAAACAAAAAATCGAAAATGCAATGACAAGAACATTCTTAAAAAAAAGAAATTTACCCTTAAAAAAAACGTCTCTGGTCAGAAACAGAGGTGTATACAAACTCTAGCAGTGTCAAAGGAGACTCAACAATCATCAACATTCACCCAGCAACAATCAATCTTCCTCTAGAAGGAAAAACTAAGGGCATACACAACTGTTCGTAGTAAAACCGCGTATGTACACGGATATATCAGTGAGAACCACGTATATACGCGACTGTGAGTTCAAAACTCGCATACAGGAAGAAAAGTGCATAAAAACAAAGGCAAACATATAAGCTAAGACAAAATTGACACCAATAAGACATTACCAGGCATACATGCCCCCAGACCCGACACAAAAATAGAGAAATAAGAGCAATTCAAAGTCATTGAATGTTGATAAAAAACCCCCAAAGGACAACTACTAGGAAATCCCCAATGGAGTCTCCAATTCTGTTACAGAGAGAAATTTCTATGGCTTGGGGTACCACAATAGATAGCTTGCCTCCAGAAATCAATCGTTTCCAATATGCAAGAGAAATCAAATATCTAACACTAAAGGATCAAAACTCGTACCTTATTCCGGACGGTTGAAGTAGATCCCTGTTGAGCTTTCCAATTCCAGCTTGAATTGATAAATTACATCCTCAACAATCAGTAAACAAGACAAGCATTCTATATATATTGGTGTTAGATCTACTCTAGCATATATAATCAACAACGTAAAACATTTGAAATCATCCATGGATAAAATATTCATTCAAACATACATTATTGGACAGGAAAATATTTTTCTATTAATATAAAATCAGAGATTACAATGAATACAACCTCTGTCGGCACGTCTGCGAATCGGAGAAACTGAATCCCCCACTTGGGCCTCCACCACCTCAATCCTCCATCTCTCGATAGCAATCTCACAAGCAAAAGGCAAGCTTGGGAAGAACACCAAAGTGCTCCAAGGGACAAAGGGATGCAGACTTAAGCATAAGTTCTAGCAACAATGGACTATAGTTTCTTTGTTCTCAATTCTCACATATTCTTCAATGTATCCAAAGGGTTCCTTATATAGCTCTTCAATGGGGAAATGAAGGGTCAAATTCGAGCGATCTCAAGGCATATGGAAGGCCAGGAGACAAGTGAGTCGGATCCATGTCAAGGAAAACTCCAAAAGAATTTGGCCTTTTGCACACATCCCGATGTACGCGGTTTTAGGGGTCAAACCCGCGTATATATGCGAGAAAGGGTTAAAAAGTCACGTATAGAAATTTAAGCATGTTTTTAGGGATGATCTTGGAAACATCAAAGGTATAAAAAAGGTCCATGGGGTCCAAAGAGTTTGCAGAGGGACATGGGAAGGCCATACAAGTGTGATTCACCAGGTGTGGTAAAATCAGCTATAACATGTACACTGATGATTCTTTCTTAGCATGGAAGCTAAGGAAACCATTGTATGGGATCAAGCAAGCCCCTTGAGCATGGCATCTCAAGTTTAAGTCTTCCATACTGTCACAAAGGTTCGAAAGATGCAAGTCTAGCTAAAAAAGAAACAACATTTCTTATCCTACCTAGCATCAGATTGGAAGAAGTTGGAGAGGTTTACATGCACTGTACAAGGGAACTAGTGCACACAAGGACCATAACACTGCATTAATGCTCCACAGAGGTGAAAACTGTAAAAATTCGTCACAAAGTTTTTTACTAAGGAGAAATTTGTCTCTTGGTGTGAAAGGTTGATCCATTTCCATGGTGTTCATTTTTTAGGGGGGATTTTGTTCCCAAGAGGTTTTCCCCATTTCCTCGGTTTATTGAGCAGTTAATTTTTTGCATTAGATTGTATAGGTGACCTTTGTTCTTAGTTTTCAGGGCCCAGTTTGTCCAAGTTGGGATTCAGGAGGGGTGTTAAGATTGCTTGTAATCCTCCCTTGACCACCATAGTCTAAATGTCTGTTTCCTAGATTAAGAGTATGTTGCCACTTCATTAGTGCCATGGGGAAATTATCTGGGGCCCACCTACCACTTGATGTACCAATTTGCATGAGTTTGGGAGCTCTAGAGGCCAATTCCTATATTTTAGGAAACCACACTAACTCATGGGAGATCCACCATCAGTTCACCCTAATCTATGTTGAGTTATGCTTCAATGGGAACTGGTTAGTTCACCTTCATTTAGTCTAGCACTATATTTGCATGATTTAAGGATATTGGGAGCCTTTTCTCACCTACCTTGGTCAATTAATTGATTGTGAGGTGTTTCAATTGTTTGTAGTTACACTAGTGAGATTTTAGTGGTAAATTTTCCATAGTTAATGATATTTGGAGTCAGTCCAAGTCATGGAATTCGAATCACTCCTAGAGGATTCAAATTTCCTTGATTGTATCATGGATGTATTACATACAGGTTAATGATTATGAGATTAAGGTTATGCTGTCAAATGTTTTCCTCTTTTATGAATAAAGTCCACCATTATTGTTTGATAATTATAAAGCTAAATTTCCTCTTCCTCGTTCATTCTTATTTCACAGCGAGGTTCAATCCAGCCTAAAGATCCTGTATCTTGGATAATTTTACATTAATTACTCATATTATTATTATTATTGATTTTTCCAAATATATTAGCTTTTCAAAAAATTCAAAAGAGCCAGCTAATATTTACTAAATAAATGTGTTTTGGAAAGGTTTCTACTAATAGGTACCTCAACAAACATTTTAAATACATTCCTTTTTAAGTTAATCTAGGTTTCCCCCCAAATACGGGTGACACATACAACAATCAGGTGGTCCAATCGTCACAAGCAGGGGACACTTGGTGACGATGCTAGGGAAGGATGTGTGGGTCTAAATTCACGAGGGAGTCAAATGCCTAGGGTGGAAAGCATCAAGCCAACCCCTCAGGAAGCTTGGATTTCTAATTGTTGTTACAGTCCATCGAGTCGAAGGTTAATGACTCCCAAGATGAATTCAATGCACAACTATCATTTGCATGTTCCTGTTCAAGTTTAATGAATCAGAACAGGAACAATATGGAGCTTGTCGACCTCAAGAAAATTGGTCTGATTATCTTCCTGGTGTGCGCCCGATTAACTTCCTGGTGTCCAAGCAGTTGAAAATCAAGCATAAATTCCAAGGAAAAGAGGCACATCGAGGAGAGGCACCATTGAGCGAGGAAGAGCTAAGTGGAAGGTTAACTTGGGGGAAATAGATGGCTATACTTCATAAGTCTCAATGCCAGTAAGATGCATGATTGACAACTGGGAGTCCTATGTCGTCTATGAGCACTTGGCTTGGGGGAGAAATGGTGGAAACATCAACCACTATTAGATGATAAAGAACACTGTGGGGATGCTAATGGAGGATTTGACTAATAAATGGACTGGAGATATAGATATGGTGCATAGCATAAGGACTTCCTTGAACCATGCCGATGAGCAATTGAACAAATTGGAAGCAATATTTAGTTGGTGGCACTACACCATTGCTCGCAATGATGAAGAGATGGTTGATGGAGGGAAAGTGGAGCAGTAAGGTATGGATGGTGAGTCATCTGCACTAGAAAAAAGGCCCATGTCCCCTGAGAGGGAGTACCAGGACAACACCCGACTAACAACATCGGTGACAGCTAGCTCCCAACATGCGAAACGAGTTCGCGAGAACCCCAACACTGACAACATGTGGCCTCTTCCATATCTAAAACCGACCAGTCAGCCTTGCCACACATATGATGATGAATATGGACCATGTACCATACTGAAGGAAGCAACGAAAGCAATAGATGGGGAAGTTACCACCTAAACTCTCCACGACCATCCCTAGTTCAGTCCGTGTCTTTCAATTTTTTTGGCTCTCTCTGATCTACAGATACTTTGTTTTTATGTCAATTCACAGTCTTAATTACCTATTCTATAATATGTTAGTTGAGGGGTACGACTCTAGAAAGGGTTCTCTGTTAATTTTGAAAAAATCTGAATAGGAATTCTAGTTTTTTTGAATGACTAGGGGGGTGGCCAAATAATCACAGGCCCCCTTAAAATAATTTTCGTACTATGTACTCTATTTTTTTTATATCTCTGTTAATATGAAATTTGTTGCAGCTTACAAAAAAGAAGAAGTTAGTTTAGGTTTCATTTCACAATCCTTGCTTCTCATTGTAACAAATTTAAATGTATTGATCTAATTTAAATTTTGACATGCTTAGTATCAATGCCATGATTTGGTATTTTATGGCTAAGAAACTTGGTCATATTTGGTTGTTATGTTAGCATCAAACTATTTAATCCAAAAAAAAAGGAAAAAATTAAGTGAAGAAAATAAAATTCCAAACAACGTCTTTTAAATTCATTTTTGATCTTCACATTGTATGGAAAACTTTTCTAGTCAAGAAGTTGAGAAGTGGATGGTTATATTCTAGTGGAGGATGCACTATGAAGTAACTTTATATGGAGTTTCAAAGAAATGCATTCAATTCCAAGTGGTGCATGTTATTGGATTTGGGTATGCCACTACCCTCAGTGTCCAACACATAAGGAGGTCAAAATTGTAACTACCTCAATCACTACAAAAAGATTGAAATGTATCACTAAAACCTTCTCCCGTAATCATGCAAGAAAAATGTAATTGCATTCCTATTTATATATAAATGAATTAGGTCATGAATTTTTTGGTAATTTAGAACTTACATTATATATTCACATAATATATAGATACATACAATAAAAATTGAGCCTCTCAACAAGAGAAAACAAATCAGGCATAAAGTTAAAAAACCTTAAGGAGAAAACTAATATCAGTCTCAAAAAAACGTCCTAGCTGCCACAATTGGGCCCCATACAAAAATACTAGTAAAGTTCCATCTTGTACAAACTCAAGCTACAAAATCTCTACAAACCTATAACATTAAGAAAACATAGGGAGGTGAAATAAGCCAAACCATTTACATGCAGAGAGGTTGTCACCATCATGAATTACTTCGAATAACTTGAGTCCAAATGTCACTTGTTCTGCGGGGTCTCTTCACTGTTTAGGGTGGGTTTGGGGTTTCATGTTTGTTGTTTCCAATGAGGGATTCTTTGGGCTTCTCCTCCTTTTCCAAATCATCCACCATTGGTTGCACTGCTTCCTTTTTTTTATCTTGGGGCTGATTGGTTGTAGGAATTTTTGTCATGTTGCAAGCAAGCTTGTTCTCCACCTTCATGTCCTATGTAGAGTTCACCGTCTCAAGATCCATGACTACTGCAAGAAGCGGGGAGGGAGATGGAAGATCTCAATAATATCAACAAACCACTTAATCAACACTTGCACATGATTCTTAAGCTCCTGAATTCTGACCTATGCATCCTCCTCCAAATCTCGACTGTCATTCTTAATATCCAACATTGTATCTGTTGTCGAAGTGAAGTGTTGAGAAATGACCACATCACTTGCCTCCTAGGTCTACACACGACAACCACTTCCTCAATGGCTCGAGGATTTGTGTTGTTCACACGCCATTCTCAAGTCTCTACCACCACCCATGCGCTTAGAAACATGTTGCAAAACTCCATGTTGAATGCAATGAGTTGTGAAACAGTCATTAAAGCTTGGGTTGATGGAAGACGAAGACTCAAATGAATCCCTCCTTCCTTTAAGAGGGAGATTAACAACCATCCATCTCTTTCTCCGTAATAAATGCACTATAAATGATCCCGAGAGTGTTGTACATTCCTTCTCTCAAGAATGGGAGTGTTTGGTGATTCTTGAATGCCAACGTTGACACCACCTCCATCGCACTTGTCGATGTTACCTCCCCGTCACCCTCCATCCCATCATCATTGATATTTTTTCCTCCTTTAGATTCCACCCCATTCGGGAGAGTTAGGTCATGATGAAAAGCTATATTGAATCTGTTTCTATACAGAGCCTTGAATATTTCTAGAGCAATATCAATCTCCAAACACTAGGGTGATTATCAAATATTTACTCTTTATTTGTTCCACTATTTATTGTAATAATGATGCGTTATGGTTTTGGAATAGTTGATTATGTGATTTGATACATTTATTTTCATCATAATAATTTGTGATGGGATAGGATTGAGTAGTAATAACTACGATGAGAATCACAATGGTGGGTGTAACGGGGATTTATCCCCTATTATGTGTAGAAGCACCAACCTTAGATCGTTGTGATCGTAAGGAAGAGTTCAATGGAAAATAAAACAAAAACTAAGTTAGTAACATAAAGCAAATATTTTTTAACATTTTCGACATACATCGGGAAAACTAAACAAATGCAAATAAATAAAAATATACCTCCTTTCTTGTAAATTGGGCCATCATAGCCATCCTCGGAAATGGTTCCGTAGCTCCATGGGTTGGTTCTTCAATGGTCTCCACGGAATTTTGTCAAACGGGGAATGGATCCAATATGGGTATGGAGAATGTCTCATCATACACTGTGGGAGTGGTATGGCGACAAGAATGGTGGCAAGGGAGTATGTGAATAACTGAGAGAAAAGGTGTCACAACATATCCACAAATGAAAATGAGGAAAAATGTATTCACAATGTATTTATAGTATGGTCCTAGGGTTTTTTGACCCAATGTGGTTACCCATGGTATTTTTTGACCCATGGTATTTTCCTGTGGTTTTCTGTCCCTTTCTCCTTTTTAGGGTTTTTTACCCTTTTTTGGGAGAGAGTGAGGGTAAACCATAGTAAATAATAATGTTTTGGACCATTTTTTGTGGAAATACAATTGTGAAGGTCAAAAGTAAGGAAAATATGTTAGGAATATGATGTATGTATATGGTTTAGACCATGTAGAGCTAAGTGAACACTTTTTTTCTGTTAATAGTGGGATTCCTTGAATAAAGATGTGTCAGGTTCCATGTTGTATCATTGTCTACCAAAACAATGAACGTCATTAGTAGACCATAATTTTACAAGGTTTTTTAATTTTGTAAAATATTTCTCCAATATTTTATAAGATTCTATAACTTTGTAAAATATTCTCTCTCTCTCTCTCTCTCTCTCTCTCTCTCTCTCTCTCTCTCTATATATATATATATATATATATATATATATATATATATATTCACCCATTTATTATAAATATAAATTTAGGAAGCCTTCTTAAATTTTTCTCTGCTATTTAGGGTAACTAAATGTTTCAATAAAATCAACTCAAAGGAATGTATTTCTTTCCTAAATCAATTATGTGCTTCTATGAGATATTATATTCTACTTGTTTTGTGGTTCAATACTAAGTTGGGAGGGTTCATTTTTTGGATGCAATAAAAATATAGTTTACAAGAACTGTAACATTTTTTCCTTTTGATCTGCAGATGACAATTTTACAATAACTATAACATTTTTTTCCAACAACTTAGTGTTGATGTTCTTCTTGATACTTCGAAACTTCCCTTACTTGGGTGTTCTTTTGTTTATACACATGATATAGAGAACATATTGCCAAGGAAGAGAAGAAAAAAACAAACACCTTCTAAAGAAGATTGAGAAGCTGCAAGAAGGTCACAAACTTAACCCACAACTGGAAGAGACAGTTGCCAGTGGTCGACTAATGGTTGCAATTGCTTTACTGATTGGATAGTATGGATGTGTTGATGTGCATGTTTCTTTACTTGCATTAACTTTTAGATCATTTTGACAAGGAATTCCATATGTTTTTTTATACTGAAAAATGGTCCGGTTTGATGTTTACCAATTATATACTTGAGGGTCGAGATCTTGAGTTCTACATGAAAAATATTCAGAAAAAGAAGGGAAATGGAGTTGCTCCTACTTAAGCAAACAATTTTGGTTTCTTAAAGTTTTTAACGATGTTAATGAATCTATGTTCAAAATGTTTGGCGTTGGCCCCAATTAACTTCAAAAGAACATTATAGTTGGGACCAAGGATAATTTTTGTGGACCAATTAATTTCTCAGATAACTGTATTTTTTTTATTTCTATTCTATCTCAAAATGAAATGTCATGCTTAAGAACCATTTGTGTTAAGCTTCAAGATATATGTGCAAGTTATGTTAATGTTTTTAGGATATCTATACAATATGATTTGCATTTAAGACTTAAAAAAACAAAACAAAACTATAAATTATATAAAAACTAATTTACATTTATGTTTGATTGTTTTCACAAGTGAACATTTTTTGTAGGATTCAGGTACGAAAGGGGTCTGTTTGAAATATGGAGTGTTGAATGAAATCAACCTATTCTTGCTCACCACTACTTGAGAATTTTGTTTCAAAAACTCTAAAATTTAAGATTACTTCTAAATACTACTATAAATATATAAATATTAAATCAATTTAGTGTCTTTTTTGTTTTGATTTACTGAATGTGAACAATCTTTTTGTCAAATTGCTTCCAAGTGGATTCCATTTCCTCTTAGGACTAGATGAATGGTGTTTTGTATGATATACACCTATTTAATCCCTTGTTTTGTTTCTTGAAGATTGTTTTACTGTTTAATATCATGGATGGCCATAGATCCCTTCTATGTTCTATTGCAATTGATAATTTTAGTTTTAAAATGGTATTGAAGCCAATGATTTGACTAGTTGTAGCATGGATATTTTGTGGACGTGTAAACTTTGAGCAGAAGACTAAATCCTGGTGGATAGATAGAGGCTCCCACTAGGTTGATAATTTCGTAAAACTAAACTATCTGTTAAGCCCAACCATAACCGAGGGATAATAGTCAATATACATGGCATGCAAGAGAAGTTGTTCGTGTGGTTGCTAATTTACTCTCAGAGATGGCATACAAATAAGAAGAAGAAGATGAGTTCGGAGAGGGTAGCCATATTTGTAGGTGTAGGCTATGGAGGAAGAGAGTTTCAGACTCCCTTTGGGGCTCCGGTGAAGAGCAATAGATGCAGATGGCAGTTTTTAGAGACGATGATAAATTCCCAAGTGGTATGCAGATGCATAGGGAAAGGGATACAGTTTTGAAATAACCACAACATTGTTGTCCCCATTATTTTCCATGTGGAGGAGGCAATAGATGTCACTCATTGCATGCTACATAAAGCCAATGGCATGGATGGAAACTGAGGAAGAGCTTGTAATTGAAATAGATCTACAAGTAGCAACCACTAGAGCATAAAAAAGGGAAGCTAGAGATACCAACCATTCTTATGTAAAGGTGTACCATGTACATCATGTGGCGAAAATTTGAGCCTACTAGTGTATTTACTCCAGTCAAGTTTAAAGGAGGAGTGTTAATTTAACTTTGATTTAATCAAAGAGTAATTAAGTCTATCTTGATTTTGTCATTAATGGGTTTACCATAGATAGTTTACACGTCCATGGAATTAGATGGCATGTGGTATTTACCCATGGTATTTGATTTTAAATAGGTTCGACGTGTGACCAACTCCATTGCAAAGTGCCTTCAATAACATGTTCTTGTCAACAAATAGGATGATCCCAGACCATGCTCCAAGCTATTGTGAATCTTGTGTTGCACATGTAATGTAATGTCTCCAACCAATGCAATGTATATGTACAAATCAGAAAAAAATCATCCAAACAATACAAGATTAATATTACCAAATGGTAGATGAAGTTGATCCTTTATTCTGAAGAATTCAACCTACAATAGAAGCACTAGCAACCCTTGCTAGAGAGATTGGGGAAATCCAAGAGAACTTAGTGGTAAACCATGGATCCAATTCAACCAATGGGAATAAAATGAAAAATTTGAATTGAGAGATGAGAAAACCAATTAAGGTAAGTCTAAATGGTGAGGGCATTGAAAGAAACATGAATTCTAGATAGCTCAGGGGGCTAAAGGAAATGAGAATATAGCCCTTGCAAAAAAATGAAAGAGATTTAGTAAGATTCAAGAGAGAATTTGGTACTTCAAAAATAACCTAAACTAAGTTGAAAAGAGACCTACTTAAGGAGAATGTAAATCCAAATGGGTGTACAATGTATGTGAAAGTGCCAATGAAGAAAAGTAAGGGTCTTCAACTACTTATTTGTGAATTTGATGAAGAGAACCATGCCTTATAGGTCAATACACAAGTGTTTTGTCAAAAATCTTATCTTTGATTTATTGATATGTAGGAGATAAGCACAAATGTAAATGAATACAACTTGTAGATGTTTGACACACCAATGACATAATGAAAAAAGGGGGAGATCATCTTTAACCTGTCAACCGTTGTATCACACTAAATATGAGGACATTGGGAAGCTTAAAAGGAACATCTTTAACCAACACAAATGGACCAACTCAAACATGAATGCCAATGTTGATATAAAGTAAGGAGAGAATGTCAAATTAAGAAACCCACCAAGGGATAATCATTATTAGCATATTACCTAAAAGAAAGGGACATTACCTACGCACTAAGCATAAAAAAGAAAAAATACATTCTTACACCTAGGTCTACGCAAAAGCCTAATTAAGAAAATATTAAATAATCTATTTCAAAATGATGGGAGGTCTCATAGTCATCTTTGATCCTTCAATGCACTATACACAAACTTTATTCATGTAAATATTCTATTTCTATAAAAAAGGAGTAGATATAATGTAAAAAACCTCCAAACATGGTAATCAAAACTAATGTTGCACTTATCCATAACAAAAACGTGGTATAAGTGTTTTTGGCCATGATTAAAGAGATAATATATGTCATGACTTCACAAGATCATACCACGATACATAAAATTAGAAATTAAATAGGGGCGTTTAGAGATCCTCAAAATAATCAGTTTATCTCTTATGTTGGTTTATATTTGATTAAATGCATATAAGGAAATAGTTCCTTAGCAAACACCCTAGTATAAATAAGGACTAGTGTTGTAATTTGAGGACATTTTGTTTGTTATAGGGCATTTCTAAAACGTATTTTTGACGTTAAGCGATTTCTATAAGCTGTCATTAATTTTTTTTCTTATTTTGAACGATGAAATTGGTTCCTAAACCCAAATTTTAATTGCACGTAATATGGATGCTGGTGGGTGTATATTGCATAATGTTGATGGGTGTCATTTAAGGTTTGTGTATATTTGGTACGTGATTTTGTTATTTTTTTAAAGTATATAACAAAAAATAATATTTTTATTGCTTAAATATTTTTACTGAAAAATTATTAATAAAAAAAATTCTATTCTTTATATGAATAAGGAAATAAAAACTCAAAACTTCAAAAAAATTTAGTATGAAGAATAGAGATGAAATAAAATTCTAACCCTAAGAGGGACTTTCCTCTATGGTAAGAAACTCCTCGAAGGATGAAGAAATGAAAGGAAGCAATTTGGAAGGTGAAAATGAATTATTATACACCATTAAAAATGTTAAGAATTTTGTTAATTTAAATATGTTAAGAATTTTGTTAATTTAAATTTGTTCCAAATTCAAGATCATAAAGTCTAAAATAGTTGTGAATCATTTTTATTATTGGAAAATATCTAGTCTAAAATGGTTGTTCATCATTTTTATTATTGGAAAATGTCTTATCATTATGTATTGTTCATATTTTACATTTAATTTGTATATTTTAAAACAAATTTTAGATATACCATTATTAACTTCAAAATTCCACGCAAAATATTTGAACTTAAAAATTGAAAAAAGAACGAAAAAAAAAATGGAATGTAATAATGATAATAGTTGGGAATTGGGATAAGCACATGTCAGGTTAAACGTGTGAACAGGTCGGCAGAATTGTCTGAATCGCATCATAATGAGTGTGATAATCCAAACAAACCCCCTAGAAATTTGGAACGGAAAGGTACAACATCTTATCCGCCTATAATCCGAACTCATATCTCTTAAAACGATTTCCGTTTGCGTTTGCGTGTTCCCTCAGCCACGCCTACCTATCGATCACGCCTACCTATCGATCTTCATTATTTTATCCTGTTGCAGGGTCAAGCAACATTGCTTTTTCTTAACAGGGCAGCTCTCTGGGTTTGTATTGCAATTTGCAGGTTTTTCTTTTCAGCTGTATCAAATCCTTTCTGTTCTTGATTCTGGTGATTTAGGTTAGTTTTCAGTTTCCCAGCAGTTGTACATATTGGATTCATTCAATTAAAGGAAATAATGGAAAGAAAGACCGTGTCAGATGAGAAGGAAATGGTCGAGAGGCGTATTGAACGCCTCTGCTCTCATTTGGGCGCCCAATCCATAACAGAGGATTACCAATTGGCCATGGCTTCCTGTGCCAAGGTGGTGGTGAAGTTTCCGGTGAGCTCTGTAGTCCTGGCTGATTATATGAAGGGTAAACACAGGTGTCTTCAGGAGAAGATTCTTCAGTATTTTCGTGACCAGCCAGAATTACAAGTCCCAATTGAGATTTCAAAGGATGAGCATCGAGAATTGACGATGAGACAGCTTCAAGGGCTTGTGAAAGAAGCTGGGATCCGACCCCTTAAGTCTCTTCTCGAGGACCCCTCTCAGTACTTTGCAATTACGGAGGCGGCGGGCACTGTCGATCTCTCCCTTGCTATAAAATTGGGGGTCCAATTCAGGTTTGTTTCTTTCATCGATGAGCCTAACATGTTCCTTATCTGGATTTTTCTGTCTCTTCAAATGTCAACTCTGACCCTCTATGTTAATACTAGGATTAAAGCCATAATGAACAGAACTTGATTTTGATTTTGATTTTGAGCCAGTAAAGATCAGGGATCAAACGAAGCAGAGCCCATCTTCTCTCAATGGTTTGTGTAAAGCATTGCTCTTTAAAGCAAGGCCATGACTATGAACTCAAACTTAGAACAAACAGAAGTGCTGCACTGTAGTTAGAGATCACATCACAATTACTAATCACTTCAATTGGAGGTTGTAGCTCCAAAGTTACACAAAGATTAGATTCCCGAGGCTTCAAATCACGTTGATAGAGGAACTTAACCTCAAAATTAAAAATGCAACTTTTTTATTCCATTAGGATTTTGAGCAAACATAACTCCATGCTTCCATGCTTCTTAGGCACCTGATTTCTCATCATGGCTGGGAAGGTTTGCACCAACTGCTTACACATTTTCTATCGTCACCCCTTATCCATTTATGATCTCGCTCATAGGAGTTCTGGTGACCTAGGGTACGCTCCAAATCATTCGTCCAAAAGGGATCCAACAAAGTTTCTTGATTTGGGGGGTTGCATGACTCCACCTGTGTGTGTTGTGACGAGAGAGCAGGCCCTTCCTAGAGTGGTTTCGGCTCATCAATGGACATTAGTAGCCTTTCTAGAAAAGAAATTGCTGTTATTGTTTTACATAAATTTTCAATCTATAGATGACATGGGCTTGATCTATTTTGAAAGTCATTGCTTGTTGTATCCATTAAGTTATTAGTTCCACTCTCAGAAATTCACCTATGGGCTCGGCTGCTGCCAACGTGATATTTATTTGGGTTACTAGGTCCTTTTTCTTAAAAAAAAAAAAACCTCATGGGAAACCCTAAGCATGCTTTTCCAAGTTCATGGATGCCATCCCTGATAAACCTGCCGGCGTAGACTAGTGCACCTCATTTAAGGGGATTTGAAGAGGTCACCTGCCAGCATGGAACTAGCCAAATGCCCAATAACACTGGAACTAGCCAAATGCCCTCATTTTCTATTTCTCGGTTGTATTGTTTTTTCTCTCTAAAGCACATCTGCATTAAAACTATTCTGCTACAGTTTACTGCATAAATAAGTAGCATTTGCTATCTGCATAAAATAGTCAGTTTAGAAATAAATTAGAGTATGGACTTTACATGTTAAATGTATAATTACAATGTAGTTGACTTTCATTCTGCTATTTTCGGGAGACTGTTAAAGCTGGATTGTAACGGAATTTTCGGAACTGAAGCCTCACGATATGGTTCACTTTACTATTCCCTTATTGTTGGATTTCACTCTGTGCAGCCTATGGGGGGGAGCTGTGATGAATTTGGGAACCCAGAAGCACCGGGATAAATACTATGCTGGAATTGACAATCTAGACTATCTAGGTTGTTTTGCAATGACAGAATTACACCATGGTGAGTATGATGACAATAATGTTTCCTTTTTATTGATTGTTTTACCTTTGATTGGATTTTATTCATTATAATGCGATTCTTTCAGGTTCAAATGTTCAAGGTATTCAGACAATTGCAAGATTTGACCCCCAGACAGATGAATTTATCATTGACACACCGAATGAGGGAGCTACTAAATGGTGGATTGGTAATGCAGCAGTACATGGCAAGTTTGCTGCAGTGTTTTCAAGGCTGATCTTGCCAAGTAATGAAGCTGATGAGACTCTTGATATGGGAGTCCATGCTTTCATTGTACCAATCAGGGACATGGATTCACACAAACCTCTTCCAGGGGTTGAAATCCGAGATTGTGGCTACAAAGTTGGCCTGAATGGAGTGGACAATGGAGCATTGAAATTCCATTCAGTGAGAATTCCCAGAGAAAATTTGCTGAATAGATTTGGAGATGTATCCAGAGATGGGAAATACACTAGCAACCTCCCAACAATAAATAAAAGATTTGCTGCAACACTTGGGGAGCTTGTGGGGGGAAGAGTGGGACTTGCCCATGGATCTGTTGGAGTCCTCAAAACTGCTGTTACAATAGCTGTACGCTACTCATTGCTTCGACAGCAGTTTGGTCCTCCCAAACAACCTGAGATTAGCATTTTAGATTACCAATCTCAGCAACACAAACTCATGCCTATGCTGGCCTCTGCATATGCTTTTCATTTTGCAACAGTTTACTTGGTGGAAAAGTACTCTGAGATGAAAAAAACACAAGATGAACAAGTTATTGCAGACGTCCATGCTCTCTCTGCTGGCCTAAAAGCCTATGTGACTTCCTACACAGCGAAATCCTTAAGTGTCTGCAGAGAAGCTTGTGGAGGGCATGGCTATGCTGCCGTTAACAGATTTGGAGCTTTGCGTAATGACCATGATATTTTCCAGACCTTTGAAGGGGACAATACTGTTCTTCTACAGCAGGTGTAGTCTTAGCATGCATCCAATGATTGATTTTCTTACTTTACATTGACAGGGTTATAAAATCTTGCACTGAACTCTTTTGTCTTTGTTGCAGGTTGCTTCTGATCTACTGAAGCAGTACAAAGAAAAATTTCAAGGAGGGACATTGAGTGTCACCTGGAATTACTTGAGAGACATGACGACCACATATCTTTTAGAAGCAAATCCAGTAATTGCTCGCCGTGAAGGAGAGGTTCATCTGCGAGATCCCAAATTCCAGCTTGATGCGTTTAGGGTATGTCTAAAACTCCTATAGATTATTTAAAAAGTTCCAAAATAAACAATTGAGTTTCCTCATAGAGATCTGCCGAACCTTTCAAATTGTTGGATTCTTGCTGCTTGCAGTATCGGACATCAAGGTTGCTGCATACTGCTGCATTGCGTCTAAGGAAGCACTCAAAGACACTTGGTAGTTTTGAGGCATGGAATAGATGCTTAAATCATTTACTGATACTTGCTGAATCACATATAGAGTCTGTGATCCTTGCAAGATTTATAGAGGCTGTAAATAAGTCAGTTGCCACACTCTCGAACTCTTTCCTTCTAGTTTGAAATATGCAGAATTGATAAAGCTACACCATAGTTTTAATTTTTAATCACGCTCTCTGCCATGCAGCTGTAAAGACAGGAACGCTCGGGCAGTATTAAAGCTTCTTTGTGATTTGTATGCTCTTGATCGGATTTGGAAAGACATTGGAAGCTATAGAAATGTAGACTATGTTGCACCCAACAAGGCTAAGGTAGCTTTCTTTTTATGCATAGTCATTGTCTAAAATCGAGTTCTTCATCATTGGCCTAGGTTTGATTCTCAGAATGAAGGTGCTTTTGGTATCTAAAACTGGGAATCCTCAAAGTGATATGTCTCAGGAGTGATAATTCATCAACTCCAAAATCAAATTTCAAAGCCCGATCCTGGTAGATAGATTCCAGTAATGGGATTGGGAGTGAAGGTGCCTTTGATATCTAAAACTGGGAATCCTCGAAGTGACATGGCTCAGGAGTGATAATTCATTAACTCCAAAATCAAATCTCAAAACCCGATCCTGGTATATACAAATAGATTCCAGTACCAGGATTGGAGAGTTTGGGGGAAACTAAATTCTGACCCCAAAAAAAAGAGATGTTGCTGTCAAAATAAATAAATAAATGTAACTTTGAATCCCATTGTTTGGTTCCTAGACTCTAATTTTCCAGCACTGTCACATGTTTCTTTCAGTTTCCTTATTTTGTTTTTTGTTTTATTGTCTGTAGGCAATTCTTCGGCTCACTGAATACCTGAGTTTTGAAGTGAGGAGTGTGGCAAGAGAACTTGTTGATGCATTTGGTATTCCTGATTTCGCATTGCGTGCACCAATAGGCATGCAGTCTGGACAGTATGCGGAGTATACACAATTTGTTGGCTTCTAATGCGTCCATTGAGAGCTGAATCAGAGGTCAACTTATACGGATATTTTAACGTCACTATTTGACAATTAATTATTTTATATGAGAAAAGCAGAAAAAGATGTGCATTTTAGCTTTCTCACTCTTAAGATTAAGAGGCCAAATAAAAGCTTGGGACCCATCGGTTGTATTAGATGTGAATTTCTTAAAAAATTCATTGCTCTCTACATAAGCTATTGCAAATTTGCAAGTAGACATCACAGGATTTAAGAGTAGAAATATTATGTACTTTGTGTCTGGCTCTCATGATAAAGATGAATATTGGAGATAATGGTTGTTTGAGTTAATTAAAGGAATTGAGTACTTGGGTTTGATAACCTTTTCATCTCTAAATGATGGTATTTGATGTTAGCACAAATGAAAATTATTGAGTTTTCACTTTCAGACATTGTTGTATGAGGAAAACATGTGTAATGTGGTTGACAACAAAATAGATGTTCTACACCAAAATATTTGATTTTTAATATTGAGTGGGTGATGTTCAAGGCTCAAATGTAACTTGGTACTTATTAGGAACTTTAATTCTTGCCCTAGTTTGAGAAGTCTGCACTGGCTGCTTGCTTGCAAACTTTCCATTAAGTTAGAGGTGTGTTACCGCTCAAACTAGCTCCCTGATTAAGGTCATGAATCCCAGTGCTACGAGGGGTAAGCACAGGAGAAGCTAGCGCCCAATGTCACCACAGTCCAGCTTTCCAACACTTTAGGTCAACTCCTAAGACCAAGGGGGAGTCCCTAAGTCCGGTGAAAGATATCTACAACACTCAAACACCATACAAATACCTTTCAGAAATAACCTCTCAAACTAAGACCAGTGCCTTATGGGGTCAAAATAATTGAGGCAAGACCAGTTCCTTATGGGGTCAAAACAATTGAGGCATAGAGTGACACAGGGAGAGGGTAGGTTGTAATACTTTATATTCACTTCTAAGATAGATGACCACAATATCGTGTTACTATTATAAGAGAACAGATGCTAATAACAGCTCCTAAACAGATGAAAGACTAACCTCAATTTCACCAACTTACCATATAAGATGACCCCTGAGGGTAGGTGTAAGAAACACACATCAAGAGGGTAAGAGGTGCACTTAAATCAGATCCAGAAACCAGATCTGGTTTATCCCTTAACCAGCCCTCAAAATTGATGGTGGACACGCTTAAAGCTCTCCAACAGTTGCCCAACCCCCCTAGGGTTGAAACTAGGACTTTTCTTGGCCCTTTATGGCCTTTAAACTTGATGATTAGATGGCTGCGCCTGTTGTAGCAGATCTGAAACACAACATAAATATTGTACGAAATACAAGATATCTCATAAAGTGGCCCCAAGAATGTGACGCCCTTAAGGATTGGCCCAGAAACCAAGGAAGGTGCATTTTTTGGGCAGATTAGTCTTTTCTAAAGATAAATATTTTTTGGTTTTCCATTTTTTTTAATTTTTAGTGTTCTAAGAATATTATATTTTTTTGTATTTTCAATATATATATATATAACAGAAATTTAATAAAAGATTGAAGAAGAGAAGGCGAGACCTTAGTCTTTACCCTAGGGCAATAAGAGATCAAGATTAGTCTCCCTCCTCAATTTGGCAATTCAATATTTATGAGCTAGGTCAAGGACTAGTAACCCTAGATAGGTCAAAGTAGCCCTAGGTTTAGTTAGGGAAAATAGTGAATTCCAAGGCCCACCTAGGAGAGCTCCTTCTGTTAGGATTTATAATCCTCCCTTGTCCAAACTGCCTATTAGACTATAATTGCCTAACTTAGGAGTCATTTAGTTATTATTGGGTCCACTAGTACCATTGGGTCCACTTGGCCTAATGGGGCCACATGTACCAGTCACTAGAGTATGGGGAACACCGATAGAGGCTAACTGAGACTGACTGCACCTTCATGCATCAGTTTAGGCGTCTCTTAGACCAATCCCTACATTTTAGGAGTCACTGGGAGTGTCGGCACCAACCTCCTTCAGTTGTTGGTAGTTGGTAACTAGTCAAGCTTAGTTATGCTTCAATTAGATTCAGTTAGATATCCTCCAGTTCAGTTAGCGCCAGTTATGCATATGGGAAGGCGCCGGTTCTCACCTACTTCTTACCTACCACTGCAGTTAGACTGGTTTGATTGATTGTAACTGATTGAGATTCGATAGTAATTAAGACACTTTTAGTTAGCCATGCAGTCAGTCTGAGCTGGTAGATTCGAATTCATCTCTCATGATTCGAATTCTCCTATTTGTAATACTGTTGTATACTGCTGGGATTAATGAAGTTTATACTGTAATTATACTGAGCAATTCTTGTCTGTTTCCTGTAAGATTTGTTTTGTTCAGTGGGTATTATTCATTCATTTTCACTGCAAATAATTAAGAATATAATAGCACTCATTTCCTGAAGATCAATGGCATATTAATTCTAACACCTTCAAGGAGAAGGTCTCCTCTAACAAGATTGACAAGATGTATATAAAACCCTAGATTGCCTTGCTTAGGTGCATAAGAGCAATGCCAAACAAAGAAAGTATAAGATCTTACCAACATCAACAGAGAAAGGAGCAAGAAAAACCCTGGATCCTTTTTTAGCCACGAGTTATCACAACTATTCTTTGAATCAACCTTGTAAGAGATAGAAAACCCAAGGAATCCACGATTCGTCCTTCAAAAGTAAGAGGAACATGCCCAAAAGAGAGGTGTGCTAGCCTTGAGAGCTCATGTAAACCAAGAGAAAAAGTAATAAGATCATGTTTGAACCCTTGTACTCGTTACAAATGAGAGGGGAGGGATCTTTATTTATATTGAGCAACCAAGCCTCTTTAATTTTAGAGCCCACCTTACTAAAAGATAAAATATTTCAAAATTAGGGTTTGTCTCTCACAAGTCGGGGTCTAAACCTCAAAAAGACATAAACTAATGATAAATTGATGCAGATGGCTTCAACCAAATAAGAGATTGAACCTAAATGAGGACGTCATGCCCCAACTAACCCCGATGATATGCTTTTCCCTCAATGTCCTCTCTTTTGGCAAGGTAAGGCTTTCTTCAAAAAGCGACGTCATCATCATTTTTGCACATGGAGACCAAGAGGAGGGGTAAAACATCAAAATGAAAGATTGAGTGGGCATAGATGAGGTGTGTTAAAGTGGGGACAAAAACCTACATGCGCAATCACCTCTACAAAGCATAATCATGAGTGTGGCTAGAATCCCTTCAGCCATGTGTCCTAATGGTTTCATCCCAATGCGCACAAGACACCCACCTAGGGAATAAATGCTCAACATTATGAGGGACTTCTGCCCATCAAGGGGTAGTCAACAGAGCCACTAGGCCAGCACTCCTTGGAATGAGAACCAAGAGGATCTGCCATGGCCAGACCAAGGGTCTGAAGGCATCCATAAACCAACACTTCTACATCAGAAAGCGCAGACTTGACCTTTTACAATGGCAAAAGGCCTCCTCACTTTAGTACATCTTGAAGGGCACACTTCAGACAATCTGAGGTGTAACAAGGTGTGTACTTGGAGGTGTTCAATTTTCTTGAGTGTGTCATTGAAGCTTGTGTATTACTTACAGTAAAAATTGACATAAACTATTCTCATGATGTGATTTCAGACACCACTGGATTTTGTTATGGAATTGCTTTAATGACTCTAAATTAGAGAGCTTTTAATGTTACACTGTAGCTGATTAAATTGTTTGTTACCATGGTTATGCCATAGAAACAAGTCTCACAGTCTCCTGAGTATTCTATGAGCCTTCTTGGATCTGATGAAAAGTGAGCTACTTGGCCACAAATGACTTGGTCAACATTGATCAAACGGGCAAAGGCTGGGCGAGTTTTTCAATATTAGCAGACATAAAACCAAAATTGAAACATCTATGTACTTATTGCAGCCCGGTTTGGACTATATTTGAGAGTCTATGTGAAAGCGCAAAAGTTGGCTGGCTGACTTTTGGTGTCAGAATTTGATAGCAAAATTTCTAAAGATTCACAGCGAATAATAAATCTTAAAACAGTTTGAGTCAGATCTTGTGTTGTGGTGCATCATGATATTGCTAGAAATACCATATAACTATGCCCTGCTACATGCTCCCAAGTGAGATGCATCATCTAAATTTATAATATATTTATATAGCTAATTGGATCTAAAAATGTTAAGGCTTTATTGCTTTACCTTTACCCATGTAAATAGGTAAACATTTTAGATATTTTTTAATGACAAAAAAGTATTTTAATTTATAAGTATTTGGTACTGTAGACTTCAAAGACATTTTTCAATAAATAGTTAAACCTTTTTTAAATGGTATAGAGATTTTTTAAATGGTAAAGAATCTCTATACAAGAAGTCGATGGGAAATTTTCAAATCAATAACCTGGAACATAAGATATGGCCCCAGAGTGAGAAGTGGATTGAGAGTTAAATATCCTAACCTGGAACATAAGATATGGCCTCAGAGTGAGAGGTGGATTGAGAGTTAAATACCCTATGTTACAATTAATCAAGGTTTAAGGTATTTGAGGATTAATAATGAGAAATTAGGGAATGATTACCCAAAGGTAGGGAAGCAATTTAATAATATGACTAATAAAACAAATCGAAGAACCCTAAAGATTAAGGCCTCTTTGCATTATCACTAGCCTGCTGTCTTTAGAAAGACTAAGGCGAAGGAGCGGGCTTTTTGCACTATCATAACATGCTAACCTTATAAAGACCAAGGCTGGAGAGAGGGAAAGAGTTTTGCTACTCTCATCTTAGGGAAGAAATTAAGAACATGAGTAGGAATGGAAAGGAGAAGATCTAGATTTTTGGAATATGTTAGGGAAGGTGTTTAACATCTCAGAGTTGGTTTCACACATATTAGGAAAGCCAATTTGGTTTTAATAGATATTTATAAGATATTTTAATATGCACGTGTAAAACTTTTAAAAATTGTTTTTTTATTAAAAAGGTGGGATGAATATAGCATTATGTCACTTAATCCATGAAAAAAAAGATAAAAATAAAAAGCTAAGAACAAGTTTGATGAATTAATGGAAGAGTGTTTTCTTGATTAAGGTGAGAAAAATATGACATAATATGCCTATGAAAAAAATAAAAATAAATAAAAAGCTAAAAATGAATTAATGTAAGAGTGTTTTCTTAATCAAGGTGGGAAAAATATGACATAACTATGAAATACTATGTAAAAAATAAATCTCTTTTATTTTGGCACTTATAATAACCTATTAAACTTGTACTTAAATGTATAAGAGGTTGGAGGAAAATGACTAAAAATAACACTGTAAAAGACTTTTTTTTAGAAGCAAAGCTCTTTTACTACAGAGTTTATATTAGCATATGAAACTTCCAATTCAAAGTAGAAGAGGAAAGCGGAAAAGCGCTGATAAGTAGAATCTACTATGGAGGAAAATGACTGGAAAGTAATTTTTTTTTTTACTTATTTCTGAACCTAAAACAACTAATAAAAGGAAACAAAGATTATTATTATCTTGTATTTTTCAAGTAAATTAGGATTAGACATAGAAGAAACACTACATTTGTAAAGATTATTGACTTTCTAAGTGAGCATAGTGCCTTTAATTAAAAAGGCTATTGTTCAGATATGAGAGAGAAGATAGACAAAGGGAAAGCAACAAATAACCCAATTAAGATTAGTTTAGTCTTAAAGCATACATGTCAAACAGTTCTATGCTTGCAAAAGACATGCATGATTTCTCTCTCTAATTGATATATAATAGTAAAGAAAATATTTTTTCTAACAAGCAGCCAAAGAGAACAAGACTATAACATGTGACTATCAGGTACAAATGTAGCTCAATGTCTTTAGTTGGAATGAGTAGTCTATTACCTCCCAAGATGCCAATATTCTCTTGTGGGAATAATTGAATAAATTATTGATCGAGATTATGTGAATCTATGTAAGCCAGGATCAAAGAAGACCCAAAAGATGCAAGAGTTCAACAAGAGATTCCTAGAAACAACAACCATCTTGGAAAAAGATGGATATGAACTCCTAACTTTGTATAAGTGTATAAGAAGATGGCCTCTCCATAATCTCGTGGTCACGTCTCCATAGTGACCTTTATCACCCTGACATCTTTCATTTTGGGTTTCACTTTGAGTTGGTGCTTTTCCAATGTAAGAGGGGATCCCCTATTTCAAAATGAATCTCATTGTGAGGCTCAATCCTATAATGGAATTCAACAATGTATAAAGGTTGGACTACATAAAAATAAAAAATGTAATGTAAAGTGCAATAAGATGAAGGAGAAGTAAATAGTTAATCAATGAAAAAATAGAATAAAAAGAAAAAGAATTGAAAAGTTAATTC
This sequence comes from Pseudotsuga menziesii, assembly GCA_001517045.1. Lineage (NCBI taxonomy): Eukaryota > Viridiplantae > Streptophyta > Pinopsida > Pinales > Pinaceae > Pseudotsuga > Pseudotsuga menziesii. Next base: position 264,931 of record LPNX010917535.1, read on the forward strand.
TTTGGTCTTTTCATTACCCCTTTTCTCTTCTCTATCAAGAGAATACACAAAGAATACCAAGGAGCGGTAGGCAACATTGTAACTAGATATTGCCAAAAATGAACTATAATTTGAATGCTAGTTTTCCTATTGGGGTTTCTAGGGTAAATAATGCCTCTCTGTGCAATGTTTTCTTAATATGAGATTGTTTTGCGATATTAACTTGTTTAGTTGATTAAGAGCTTGTTGGTGTTATTAATGGCTTACTAAAAAAGGTTTTCAATTAGATTGATAGATTGATTGTGTTATTGGTATTTCTTCTTTAATGGAGGTTCAAATAGCTATTTTGTTCCAATCGTCAGATGTCCAGTGTTAGAGATCAATGGCTTCCATTCCGGAGCCATTGCATTAATGTAGGAAGTTGTTAAATCAATTTCTTGGGGACATGATACCATCTTACCGGGAAAATTCTCTCTAGCCTGGGGTGTTTTTATGACTTGGGCGAGTTTATCATTCTTTGGGCATTTTATTGATTTTTGGATGAGGTCCCCAATGCCCAGGTATTTTTCCTCCCTTATGGGTCATTGTAGTAAAGTGATGGGATTTTTTCCTCCTTCCCCAAGGATGTACGCCCTCCATTGTTGAGCTATGGTTTGTTTACTGGGTTTTTGTATTGCTTGGACGTCTTACTCTTTTGATGAACGTGTTCCCTTGTGGGTAGAATGGTTTCCCTGCTCTCTCATACACAATTGATCCTTGGACCACAAGAAATTACAACCGAGCACACCTGCTAACAATTCATGGTTATGAGTTGCTTTGTGAAAATAGCACAGAAAATGGGATTTATCTCTAATATTCTCAAGTAAAATCCTTAGTCACAATCAAAGCTTTATTAATGTAATCTTCCCACCACTCACCAATTGATGTTCAAAGGAGAATTGCCGAGGAAATCTTGCATGGTCAAGGAGAGGCCGTTTCCAATGCAGTTGGACGTCCTTGTCATGGTTATTCTTTAGGATTAAAAGGAAAAAGAGATCACAAGTTGGTGAGAAAATTCATACTAATTTTTTTTGAGGTTCTAAACTTTTATCTTGCGAGACACAATGTTTTCAGTGAAAAAACAACCTTTCAACATAAGTTTTGTAAAATAATCCTACAAAAATGTTCTTACTAAATAATTTAATGTTTAATTAAAAGATATGTATTTTATAGAAGAGTTTAATTTCTAGTTAAAATATAAAAATAGAATCATTTACTTCTTGTTGAATGGTCATTTGCTTTGAAAATGGAGGGTGGAACAAAAAAACCTACTAAAACTGACACAAACAACTCAAAAGTAACATGTGCCAACATTATGCATGTGAAGTACGTTAAATGATGAACTTAAGAAACAAACAAAACGTGGAACCTAGAATCATTTGTAAAGTTTAATGTTAGGCCACATGTAATGCATCATACAAAATTTTGCAAGGTTAACATGTTGAGTTAAATGGTGTAACTGAAATTGTGACATTTTAATTTTTCCACTGAAAGATGTGTTTTTATTAAGGAGTTTAAACTCCAATTAAAAGATAACAATAGACTCATTTACCCATGTTTTCTGTTGATCATGTATTTTGAAAATCGAGGGTGGGTCATACGATGGCCGAAATACATTATAAGTCCATCCCAGAAGTGGAGTGATGAAGGATCCCAAATGGAAGACCAGCCACCCAATCAACATAGTACAATAATACAACTCTGCATACAACTGCAAATACATATAACAGTCCCGGATACATAAGATTACAATGGCCATGAATAGGCATGATACATGATATCACATATGTGGTCATCATCACGTACAATATACATAGATCAGAATCTCCATGATGAAGATATACAAAGGACCATGATCTCCAAAATGGCTGAAGATATATAATAGATCAAGATCTCCATAGTGGCTGGAAATATCTGACATATACTGGAATCAAGTCACAAGAGCTGAAATCTCATGAACACTGGCACGATTAAGGAGGTAGCATATAAGAGATGCCACCAATATGGAAAGTCTTCTACACAAACCACTATGAGTACATGCCCTACTATGTGAATAGAGGTGTCGAGGTCGAACATAGTAGTCCATCGTCTGATTACCGGTCATTAATGTATACTGTTAACAGACGCGAGATCACCCACCGATAATGAAAATGGGAATCAAGTTACTAGAGTGCAAACTAACAAGTGTGAATAAATGTGTTGAGGTCGAACACTTGAAAGGGTCCATCGATCAGGGGACATTGATGTATTCCCAAGAAACTGTCTATGGCGAGAGAACCTGCCACTGATGACTGCAAGTCTCAAGGCACTCAAAATGACTCTAGACTCCAATCACAGAATAAATGATCTGAAGTCGATGGGATGAAATCCGCTGGAAGAAGGGCATTAAGGCATCCCCCATCATCCAACACGAGGTACTTAGCAAAGCTGTATAATGTGGAAGGACTCGATCATAAAGTGCACGAACCAGTAACTATACCGGGAATGGCCAACATGCAAAGTGAAGATAACTGAGGAATGGCCGACTCAGGTTTCAACTTCCTTCGAACAAGAGCATAACGGTGTATGGTGACTGAATGAAGGTAGCATAGAATCGAGCTCTGATTTTCAACTGCAAATTCCAGGAGATCCAGCCGACGAAATTCACAACCGTTTCTTCCAGGTATTTACTCATGCTCTCCTCTTGCATTTTGATATAATTTTCATAGATTTTCATGGTCAAATGATTTTTTTAGGCCATCCCAAAATGAGCGCTGTGGCCCACGCGGAAATCGAGGCTTTTTCTGCGTATAGGGCTGGATATACGCGGAAAAGGGCCTCAAACCCGCGTACATACGCGGCTGTTTCCAAAACAGTCGCGTATGAGGCCGCGCATATGATTTTTCATTAAATTAACGGGAAAATTTCCAATTTATTTTGCAGGATGGTGCTAGAGTGGAGAGAGCGTGAGCATGGTGAAGTAGAGGAAGCAGTAAGGACCGACTTAATGGCTCAACAAGCTCTTCGTGCATGCGGGCTCTACAAGTTTTGGTGTCTTGGTGGTTTGAGGGCCAAACCAAGACTGCTACAGATGCTGGTAGACTATTGGGATCTAGACTCGGAGTCCTTTCATATTGATGGGATGTCCCTCACCATGGAGGTGGAGGACATATACTTTATCACAGGGCTTTCTAGACGAGGGGAGGTGGTGAACCTTCATTCCCATGGTGGGCCAGGGGGTGGCCTGACTATCGACAAGTACATTGCAGTGTACTGTTATCCAGACACCGAGAAGGTGGGGAGTCAGGTCCCTACCAATGCTATACAGGTGCTGGGCCTAAAGGCCATATTATTGACACTGGGTAGGATAGCCGGCTTAGCATCACTCCACTAGGCCTCGTGGCCTCTGATGTTCTATGCAGTGGAGTGCATGAGACCCACAATCTATGACTGGAGTACTACACTACTGAGCAACATGAAACACCGGCTCAGTGAGTGTAAGGCAGGCAGGGTGCGGAACTTCGGGTTTAGTAGTATCTTGAGCACATTTTTCTTCGAGCGTGTTCTAGGATTGAGCCCTAGAGTGGACATTCCTCTCCATGGGGTTCGAGATCTGGCCCAACGGCGTTGGGCAGATGCTATGCGCAGACTAGGGAGTGGTAGGGTGGCCAACCCATATCCAGCTGACTTCTTTCCATTGTGGCGACGACAGATAGTTGCCATTGATGACTACCCCTATGCAGAGATAGATTTTCGAGGGGACTCAGACATGCCATTGCCACCAAGATCGGCATACAATGATATAGGTAACGAATCTCGATCCTCACTCTTTTTAAAATTTTTTGAGTTATTGAATTTTTTTTTGTATTTTCTTGATTTTATGGAAGCAAAAAGACATGTTTTTGTGCGACAACACATAGTGACATCTACCATTTGTGTGCAGATGTGGGACCACGGCGGCCAGAGGGATTCTCTCGTCATAGACGGAGGGGAAGAGGAGATGACATCACGGGTGTGGATGCTGAGCGAATGCTCCAGAGAATTCATACCAACTTTGTGAGATTGACTCATAAAGTTTCCATGGCGCAAGTCGAGGACTTTCCTGAGGCCATGCAGCGGCAGGTGGTGGGTGTACCACGTGCATGGGTGCGTTTATTTCGATGGCTAGCTAGAGCCGTAGTGACATTCCATAATCACAACCCTCCTCCTCCTCCACAGGATTAGACACCTGGGAGTGTATACATTTTGTACGACCGTGTATTATATGATGGTGGCTTAAAAGCCCCAATTTTGTATCATGACACTATGTATTATCACATTTTTGATGTATAAAAAGTTTTATGGTGATCGATTTATTTATTTACATGTGTAAAAATTGTGTTTGTGATTAATTTATTATGAATGAAACAAATGCCAATCTAACACGTAGTTAGCATATGAGTTAGCAACTTGATTATTATTTCTTGGAATGTGTATATATGTTATATTGTCATATTGCCGTTCTAACAATCTCACACGTAAGAATCTTCTGAATAACGCCGGATCTCTAACATGGTGCAAACCATTGAGCTATGACACTACTAAGTCCGAATCAAGACGTACCTTAAGAGATAGAACGCCATGTAGAATGGCATCCCGTAGAAGCTAAATAACGGCGCTATATTCAGCAACATTATTGGAAGATGGTCGTAGACATACACTTCCTGAAGACAGTACCTGACCCATAGGAGTATAAATCACCCAAGCAGCAGAGGCTGAGTGTTGAGTGTGATGGCTTACACCATCCGCGAATCCTATGTAGGTGGAAGATTCCATTGACATCTGCCAAAAGAAACGGAAACTAATCACAAACCCGATCACGATAAGAAAAAGACCTAACTATGCAAAGCTGTACAATAATATACAACAAGCAGCCTTGGCTAAAGATCATGCATAGTATTTTTTGAGATAGAGCCCATTTCTAGGCTCCGCCAAAGCTGTTCCTTCGTAATCCATTAACTCATAAGCACCCTTCTCTAACACACGCTTGACCACGTAAGGACCACGCCACATAGGATTAAATTTCCTTGCCCCCAAGGGTTCTTTCTGTTGATCCCACAAAAGGACCAAGTCTCCTTCACTAAACACTCTTGGACAGATAGACTTATTGTACTAGACCTTAACGCGACGCTTATTAACCTCTAGAGCCACCAAGGCATCCCGACGCTGCTCATCGAGTTGCTCAAGGTGAACCAAACGCTCCTCCAAAGGTGAAGTGTCTGGTAAGAGTTCCACAGCTAGCTTCAACGAAGGAATTTTGCATTCAACCGGCAATATCGGCTCCACTCCATGTACAAGCTGATATGGAGAAAAACCAATGGCCGTCTTAACTGCGGTTCGATATGCCCACAAAGCAGGATATAACATAATGTGCTAATTATTCTTGCTTTGTGCGATGGTTTGTTGGAGAATAAATTTGAGTGATTTATTCACTGCCTCTACTTGTCCATTCACTTGGGGGTAGTAATAAGAGGAGTGCTCTTGCTTATACCTTAACTTCGATGACAACTCTTCCATCATACGGTTCTGAAAGTGCGAGCCATGGTCAGTGACAAGCTCTTTTGGAATCCTGAACCGAGTAATAATTTGGTTGAATACAAACTGAGCGACTGTCTCACCGTCGGATTTTACTGTAGGCATAGCCTCAGCCCATTTCGTGAAATAATCAAGAGCCACTATAATGTGATGGTGCCCCCTAGCTGAAGCTGGGTTGCAATCCATAAAATCGAGCCCCCACTTAGTGAAGGGACCGGCGGTGATAATGGGATGTAACGGGGCAGGTTTCGAGAGCATATTACGTGCGAACACCTGGCAAGGGTGGCACCTCTTGACCACATCAACACAATCCTTAAAGATTGACGGCCAGAAATAACCAGCTCTCAAAATATTTTGAGCTGTAGAAAGCCCAGATAAATGACCACCACACGCTCCTCCATGGCAATCATTTAGCACTACCTCAGCCTCGTCATGAGTTAAACAACGTCGTAAAATGGAATCTACCCCACGGCGGTACAAAGTATTGTCCACTATGAGGTAGTTCTTAGAGACGTGACTTAATCATCGTCGTTCATCTCACGAGAGGTGAGTAGGGGTCTTCAGTGTTTGTAAATATATTATGATATCCCCATACCATGGGTCTAACATTGAGATTAAGAAGATGTGTTCATCGACAAACGTATCTTCACAAACCAACTCCTCGGCCTCGCTCGAAAAATCCGATATAAGCTCTGCAAAGATTAAAGACTTCTTCGATTTTGCCGAAACAAAATCGAGATCAAATTCTTGCAGAATGACAATCCATTTATTATAATTTCCCCCAATCATCCTTCGGGTGAGGATGAATTGAAATGGATTGACATGGGCCACAACCAAGGTTTGGCGAAAGAGAATATAATGTCTCAAACGCTGAACCGCATGTATGGTAGCTAAAGCAAGCTTCTTGACATGGGAATAACGAATCTCTGCATCAATAAGGTTTCATCTCAGATAATATATGACATGCTCTTGGAGCTCCTCATCCTCTTGAACCAAGACCATACCAATCATCTCTAAATACACGACCACATATAATAAGAAATCACGGCTATAGTCCAGGGGACTAATCACCGGGGCCGATGCTAGGGCTCGCTTGAGTGCATCGAAGTACTCCTAGGCTCGCTCATCCCAATAAAAGGGAGTATCCTTCTTCAAGAGACGCATGAAGCCTCTAGTCAAATTGGCAAAGTTGACAACAAATATTCGTATGAAGTTTGCCATGCCTTGCAAACACTGAAGATGACGAATATTCTTCGGGGGAGACAACTGAAGTATTGCCTCAACCTTCAAACGGTCGACTCTTATACCCTCTTTTGAAATGATGAATCCTAACAAACGACCTGACTTCACGCAAAAGATGCACTTATGAGGATTTAATGTAACTGAATAGTGCTGGCATCTTTCGAATACCAATCTCAAGTGATAGGGATGACGCATTCTCATACGAGAATGAGCAGCGAGGTCATCCAAAAATACCTCGATAATTGATTTAAGATCGTGGAAAATCAAGGTCATTGCCCGCTGAAATGTAGCTCCAACGTTTTTAAGGCCGAAAGGCATTTTCTGATATGCGAATGTTCCCCAAGGACAAATAAATGCAGTCTTATGTTGGTCCTCAGGTTTAATCTGTATCTGATTATACCCGAAAAAACCGTCCATAAAGGAGAACACCTCGCTGCCCGCACACTCATCCAAAATATGATCTATAAATGGTGTGGGAAGTTATCCTTAGGACAGGCACGATTCAAATCATAGAAATTAGTGCATATGCGGATCACTCCCTGCGTCTTATCCACCGGAACGGGGTTTGAAACCCACTCCGTTAAGGGAACGGGATAGATGAAACCGGATTTCAACAGTTTCTCTATCTCTGCCTTAATGGCGGGTGCTTTCCTAGGATTCACCGCATGTAAACATTGTCGAACAGGTTTAGCGTTGGGGTAAGTCTTAATCTCGTGCTCGACAATACGAGGGTCAATACCTGGCATCTCGTCGTAAGACCAAGAAAAAATATCACGAAATTACTTGAATAGCTCAGTATATTCCAGAATCTCAGCATGGGAACATTTCACCCCAATATAGAAATTCTCTATCATGCCAGGATTGCGAGAGATGTTGATAGGAATCGTTGAAGATATGTTTTCCATGTTTCCATAAGCCATTAGACCAGGAGAGCTTAATGGAACCACAGGACTACCAACTCTCTGACTAAGAACCACCCTAAAATCCTCATGCTCCAAATGGTCAAACTTTGGAAGAAAGTATGATCTATGATGAAGTTCCTCCCATGGTGGCTCAACTCCCAACATAGCCTCAATAATCACTTTATCCGAAGGGAAAACCGTATCAAGGTAGTCATGGGCATGAGAAGATTGTACTGCCCATGCCGGCAGCACATACGGGTCCTCCTCCTCCATCCGTGAAGAGGAAGGACTAGGCTCTTCAACACTCTTGAGATTAGCTTGATAAGCTATCATGGCTGTAGGCAACGGCACGCTCGTCTCGACAGGCTCACTTGAAGAACTCGGTGTAGGAAGAATCCAAGGGTCTTCCATATGACTCATGCGAAAAGACACCGATGTTGTAGAAGTCGAAGCCTCATCGGAACTAGATCCTATCATGAGGATCGGTGCAGGACAACTAAAGCTTCCCATGAGGGATGGATACATGCCTACACCCACACTCCCAGTTGCCGGCTGAGAGTGCTCAATGATCGGGATCGAAGCTCCTGAAGATGCGGTAACGCACGGATTCTTGAATGTCATTTGATCAATCGTTACGATCTTCCTATTATGTGGAAAGCATATAACGCAGAACAAGAAAGAAGCAACGGTTTGCATACTATACATCCAGTTCCTACCTAGCAAGAGATTATAGTCAAGGGGCGCATCAACCACCTCAACCTCTATCGCAATGGTCTTCCCCCCCAAACGGACTTTAAGGGAAGGAAGGATACCGTGCGGCCTAAAAGATCTCCCATCGAACACAGTTAACATAGTCGCTGATTTAGACAACTCAGGAGAACCGAGACCCTTCCAACAGGCCAAAGACATCACAGAAGCAGCAATGCCCTCATCAATCATAGTACGTTTGACGGTCATACCAAGACATTCTATGTGCACCAAAAGAGACACATAGTAGGGCAAGCGAGGCTGAAGTCTTGCGGTTTCAAATTTGATCACAGAGGAAGAATCATCATCGTTCACACCAAGGGCAGAAAGCAACGCCTTCCTTTGCGAAGGACAACTCTGAAGCACTTCCAATGCAGACATCGCACAAGGAGTATGGCCCAAATCCTCGACAAATAAATAATTCTGGGTGGCTCAGGCATTTGGATTATGCCCTGAATGCTTAAGGACTCCCTTAGGAATGCGAGGTGCAGCCTCAGCTTTATTCGTAGGTTTCTCAATGTGCAAAGGGGACCCTGGTGGATCAGGCTCTTTTCCTGGGCTGGGTTGTGACGAACTATAATCTTTCGCACGAGTCACAACTTTCGTAGCATGGACCATGTTAATGCACCCACGACCACTACCCTCTGGTGGATCATCATCACTAGATTGGTCATGGGAATTCGATTTCATATTTTGATTATGCGGTAAAGGATTAGTTAGCACAGCTGGGCCTTGTGCTAAGAATCTCGAAGCTTCTTCAATCCGAGGGCACAAGTAAGTGAGGTGATCATCCTTACATAGCTTGCAAGGGAACTTAACCTTACGTTTCGCTTGTTTTCCCCCCTAGCATTTCTACCGTTCTTGTCATTATTGTTAGCATTCTCATTCTTATTCCCACCCTTTCGATTATTATTTTTACCATTTTTTCTATTCCGTCTGGGCTGCTGGTTACCCTTCTGGTCCGACGATTGCACATAAAGTACATTCACCATTTGGGTGGGCTGAGACGAAGCCGTAGCTTGTCCCGAAGCAGATTGGTTGAGTGACAATTGACTAACTTGTTTTGCAACTGAATCTACAAGTTTCGCACTTGCACAACCCACAATGCCATCAGCATGTGGTCCAGGTTTGACTTTGGGATTGAAACTGGAATGAGGAGCATTGGGAATAATCTCATACAACAAATCGGACTGAGCATAGATCAAGTCCAGTTCCTGCGCCCTAAGAATCGCTTGTTCCTCATTCTGCACTCCGGATGTGGAAACATCCTTCGCTATATATGGCAATAATGACTTGAGGAACCACTCGAGGAGGAATTCCGACGGTATAAAAGCTTTAATTAATCTCTTTCGTCTACGCCACTCTTGAATATGATCAGAAATATGTGTGGTTTTATCTTGTCGAAATGTCGAAAAGAGTTCAGTACCAACGTCATAGCGCACTGGTAGGTGGAACTGATTAAGAAAAGTCATCGTAAGGTCATCGAACAAAGCGAAAGCTCCCTTAGGTAACTCTATATACCATTTTGCAGCAGGCCCTGTGAGGGTGCATTGAAATAGTCTCAAACGGACTGAGTCCTGATGTAATGAATTCGAAGAGCACCATAGGTGAAACGTAGTAACGTGTTTGCTCAAAGGAGTTTGCCTTCGAACTTAGGTATGTCCGAAGGAAGCTTGGTAGGGACAGCCATCCAAGCTGAGTCATGAGCTACAGGATTGTTCGTCAGTCTCGATAAGTCAGGAAGATTAAGCATCGCAAGGAAAGGGAGCCTAGGATGATGAGGTCAATGGACCGCTCCCTGGTTCATATAGGGTTGATTACCACCATGGCCTTGGCCATAGTGTCCTCCTCCCGTCTGACCCGTATAGGGTGGCGTGGAAGTACCATAGTATGGTGGACCTTGATTAGTAGGAGCTACAAAGCCGTAATTAGTAGAGTAAGCAGGTTGTTGATACCCGCCTCCATAAGGTGAAGAAACCTGTCCATACTGCGTCCCATAATAAGGTCCATAGGTCATCGCATGCGATGCCCCATGAGACACTCCATAGGTAGGAAGATACGCTCCGGAAGTAGGGATATACATACCGGAAGTAGGGATATATGCCCCGGAAGTAGCAAGATGATCTCTAGAAGCATGAACATAGCCTCCCGAAGTAGCGGGCGGTATGTGAACTTGAGACACAATCGGTCTAGTAACCGCAGTACGGACCCGACTCGTAGCCATATACCGGCTCGAAGGACCACGTGAATAAGGTGGAGGATGTACATTTGAAGAACTAGGGACCGAGGACGAAGGAATCTGAGTAATAATATATGTACTACCGCCTATCGTTACTCGTCTCGGATATGGTATCCTAATTGGATAGCTAACCCTAGACCTAGGAGGGAGATACGACGTAGCTTCCACCACTGGGACGGAAAGTGCAATGTGACTAGTGCTCCCAAACCTCTCCGCATGGTAAGGAATGAGAGTTCCCCTAGGCATAGTGTTAGGCTCGAAATCGGATTCGACATGAAATGTCAAATCATGTGTAGGGAAACCAGACGTAGCATAACTACCGTAGCTAGTGCTGGCAGGTTCAAAATGAGTCTCGGCGTCCTTCGACATTCCATACTGGTAACGCGTCAATGGAGAATCAGACCTGGAGTGAGTAGGCCTATCGTGCAAGGTTCCTATCTCAGAAATCACAGGACCTAACTCAGCTAAGTCGGGTGAAGGATCATAAGTAGGAGTAAATTCCCCATCGTCTACACGAATGGGAGGAGGTGGTTCAAGAATATCCTCTAAACAGTCTCCCATGGTGTGTGAATCAATGTGTGAAATAGTACGCCTAGACTGTCTAGGTCTCTCTCCCAAAGGAGGAGGAGAAGTAGAAGGTGAAAGTCCCGCTAAACGACGAGAACAACGAGGAACCGCACTCAAATCCACAATGACTCAAAAAATAGCAAAGACTCTCTATTTATGTAAACCCTAGGCCAACTATTGTGCACAGAGCAATCACTAATAAAATCTAAAGCCAAATTCAAGCAAACAAGGGCTGGATAAGTGAGATCCCGAATGAAGCAGGTATGTCTCGCCTAGGAGAGGCTTGTGACTCCCATACATAACAAGCGGAGGTACGTAACCAATTATTGTGGCCCTCAGCTTCAATGCATAAAGCGACTGTGCTGTCCGACCCCAACCTGGCCGAGACACTTGCAGAATAACCCCCGCAAAGTACCCCCTCGATATCCTAGGTAAGGCCACTAAGGTCACTTCAATATAATCAATGCTCAGGCAGACAGTCGCAGGCGGGATTGACCATATGGGCAGGGTAGCAAAGCCCGAAACTCTCGAAAGAGCCCCCAGAAACGAATACAATCCTGGAAATATCTCCGGTGCTACTAAGTTATGACTAGGGGTCATCCCAATCAATAACCGCTCACACTACCTCGTGCTTAACTCCCTTTTGAGAGGAGGATCCTGAGAAACACTGGTTATACCAAGGATTTCACACACACACCTGGATAGACACCTAGATGTTGTTGTTTAGTGATCTTGAAAATTGACTTACAATGAACTATTCCAAGATCCTAAAACCTAAGCTTGTTGGTGCACCCTAGAAAAGAAAAGAGTGTAATTCATTTTATTTAGAGTTTATTTTAGTTGGCTTTATTACTCAAAAAAGGGATATGATCGTGCAACTAATGGTGTTATGACGCAACATGAAGTAAAATGCACACCTAACAATCAATGCCAATGCATTGTGTCCATGAAAACAGGGTATGCTACTATGTGAAATACACAATTCTTCTTCAAATGATAAATGCAAATTTTCCTATATTAAGTCCTAACTAGTACTCCAAAGCAAATTTAGTGCAAGTACAATGCAAAGTGCAAAATGCAATGCATGATGATAAGCAAATGTTTTTGGATTTTTTGAAAATAACAAAGATGCAAAAAGAAAAAGAATGATCCTACGACCCCTAGACTCTGCAAGCACACCCAAACAAAACTCAAGCAAAGCACTAAGGTAAAATAACTCTAATGCACTAATCTCAAACAAAAAATCGAAAATGCCATGACAAGAACCTTCTTAAAAAAGAAAAATTTAGCCTAAAAAAAACGTTTCTGGTCAGAAATAGAGGTCTAAGCAGACCCAGGCAGTGCCAAAGGAGACTTAGCAAATATTAGAATTCACCCAACAACCAATTATCTTCCCCAAAAAGGAAAAATCAAGAGCATACACGACTATTCGCAGTAAACCCACGTGTATACACAGAAATCGCAGGGGAAACCGCATGTATACGCGACTGTAAGTCAAAAACTCACGTACAGGAAGAAAGGTGCATAAAATCAAGGCAAACAGACAGGCTGAGACAAACTTCACACGAATCAAACTCTACCAGGCATACATGCCCCCATACCCGACACAAAAACAAGAGAGAAAGAGCAATATAAATTCATTGAATGCTGAGAAAACAACCCCCAAAGGACAACTACTAGGAACTCCCCAGCGGAATCGCCAATTCTGTTACGAAGATAAATTCCTATGGCTTGGGGTACCACAACAGACAGCTTGACTCCAGAAATCAATCCTTTCCAATATGCAATAGAAATTAAATGTCTAACACTAAAGGATCAGACCTCATACCTTATTCCGGACGGTTGAAGTAGATCCCCGTTGAGCTTTCCAATCTTTAGCTTGAATTGATCTATTACTTCCTCAACAACAAGTAAACAATACATTGATACAAGCATTCTATATATCATAGTGTTAGATCTATTCTAGCATATATAATCAATAATGTACAAGCATTTGACATAATCCCATGGATAAAATATTCATTCAAACACACATTATTGGACATAAAAAGATATTTCTATTAATATAAATAAGAGATTACAAGGTACAACCTCTGATGGCATGTCTGCGAACCGGAGAAACTGAATCCCTCACTTGGGCCTCCACCACCTCAATCCTCCGTCTCTCGATAGCAAGCTCACAAGCAAAAGGAAAGCTTGGGAAGAACACACTAGTGCTCCAAGGGACAAAGGGATGCAGACTCAAGCATAAGTTCCGACAACAATGACTATAGTTTCTTTGCTCTCAATTCTCTCTTATGCCTTCAATGTACCAAGGGGTTCCTTATATAGGTTTTCAAAGGGGTAATGAAAGGTCGAATTCGAGTGATCTCAAGGCATAGGGAATGCCAAGAGTCAAACAAGTCGGATCCATGTCAAGGAAAACTCCAAAAGGATTTGGATTATGCAGACATCCCGATGTATGCGGTTTTAGTGGTTAAACCCGTGTATATACGTGCTTATAGGTTTAAAAGTCACGTATATCATTTTTCATATGTTTTTAGGGATGATCAATGAAACATCAAAGGACAAAAAGTAGTCCATAGGGTCTAAGGAGTCTGCAGCGGGACAGGGTAAGGCCATACAAAGTGTGATTCACCTAGAGTGGTGAAATCCACTATAACACTAACAATGACACATACAACTCAAAAGTTACATGTGTCTACACTGTGCATCTAAAGTACATTAAGTGATAAACTTAAGAAACAAACAAAAGGTGGAACTTAGAATCCTTTGCAGAGGTTAATAGCAGGTCACATGCAATGCAACATACCAAAATTTTCAAAGTTAACATGTTGCATCGATGGTGTAATTGAAATTGTGACATTTTCTTCCAGGATATACTTCCTCATCCACATAGAATGTGCAAAAAATAACTGGATAACTCCTTGTGTTTCCAAATGCATGCACCCCTAAGAGTATTCATTGTTGTTAGCAAGGAAAAAATGAAAAGAATATAGATCCGAGGACAACATGTTAATATTGTTCACTAAAGGCTACAAGTGAAGCTCAAGCCCCTCACCCTGTTGTAATGAAAGTACCGTTTCCCCTCCTAAAGGTTCTCATCAATCCCCTTGTCTATCTTCCTACTGAAAGGCCCAATAAGTAAATAAAAACTAGGAAAGACTTGAAGTGCCTCTCCTAATGTCATGACTCGATTCATTTTAGGTTGGGAAGGTTTGGCAAGCAATGGTATAATTTGTTATTTACTTCGCTCAATAGAATTCTCTCCTTGACCAAAGGAAGATGTGCACTTTATCTTACTGCTTGTTTTCATAGCCAAGAATGAATAGTTTTCTCTTTAAGATATAACCCTCATGAAGAGACTCGACCAAGTTCCCTAGCCAAAATTTGTAGTTCTTAATAAGGAATCCCTCTTTCATCAATGCTCGAAAGGGGACCTCCCCATTATTATAGACCCTCAAAAGCATTTACAACGAAGGAACCAATAACAATCAAACTATATTAGTCCATGAATAGAGGCAAACTCATCCACATACTTTTCAATCAAATCGGAAAGTTTCAATCAAGTGGGAAAGTTTTAATTTTCGTTATTACATATGTAATAATAGCACTTATATAGACATACACATATCTTAACAATCCTATTAATAAAAAATAATGACAGTTTGAAAAAATAATAAATCGTAAAAAATACATCCTAGCAAATTGTTGTGGAAATTGAACCAGGTGATAGATTAATTTTACTCACAACAATTAACAATTGATCATGCAAAATCACTCACAAAGAGACTGAGAAAAAAGGAGCTGAACACTAAACTGTATTAAATCAGTGTACAATAGCCAACCCTGTAATAACATAGGTTGTTGAATAAATAACATACATCAGGGATTCGAATGCATGAGGAGCAATTCGAATCTAGCATAAAGTAGGCTTACTAAAAATAAGCAAATTCCCCATAGGTGTAAAAGCTGATCCCAAATCTGTCATGGAGCTCATGAATTAGCAAAATGGCTTAGGCAAGCTAAAGAGTGGTGGAATGGTAGCTCATACATGTTTTTGCATGGAGAAAAGAGTGGAGGATGAAGAGGACAAAAAACTAGTTCACCTCACCTAGTCTAGCTTTTCTATTTGCCTTAAAACACTGAAAAAGCAGGGAATAAAGCAGAAAAAGCAGAAGGATGCCTAGGAGGCTAGGAATAAAGCAGATTTGATTCCTTGAGCTTTCCCATGCACTACATGAGTCAAATAAGGCAAGTTTTACCACTATGGATAGGTAATAGACAACTTGCACAAGGTGGGACACATGAACTAGGCTAATAAGATAGAAATAATTAAATTAATGTCTAAATGGGTAAACTATCGGTTGATTATTCTAACACCCCCCCTTAAGCCTGACTTATGAGTAATATATCAGAAAATTATAGGGCCTAGCAATAAGGCTTAGTCACCCTTTACATACTGCATGTCCATTTAAACAAGGAAAGAGGCAAAACCAACTTGGGAAAATCCTCCCTTAAACATGGACTGTAAAAAAAAATTGTAGAATCTTGTCTTCACTCATGCTTTCACAGCATGATCAGAAATCCCCAGTAGTGATTTGATATTTCTGAAGGTATTCTCACAAAATGCTTTGGTGAAGATATCAGCTACTTGTTCTGAAGATGAGCAGAAGAGTAGATGAATGGTGCCATCATGCACAAGCTCTCTGATGTAGTGCATATGGATCTCAATGTGTCTGGTTATCTACTTTTGAACTGGATCTTTGTAGATTCCAATGGTACTCTGGTTATCACAGTAGATGGTATTTGAGTACTCTGGTTCGAAGCCACACTCTCCAAGTAAACCCTGCAACCATAAACATTGAGTTGTTGCATTAACAACTCCTCTGTACTCTGCTTCTGTAGATAAGAGTGCAATGGCACTCAGTTTCTTTCTTGACCAGCTGATTGGCCCTTCTGCAAGCATGAACACATATCCTGATGTGGACTTTCTGTCTGTGCTATCACCTGCCCAATCACTGTCAGTAAATCCAATCAAATCAAGATCAGATTTTGCTTTATAGAAGATCCCATGTGTCCTTGTTCCCTGAACAAAGTTAAGGATCCTTTTGGCTGCTTTCCAATGGATCTCTTGAGGCTGATCCATGAATCTAGAAGCCACACTTACTGCATAACAAAGATCAGGTCTAGTATGTGTCAGATACAACAAACATCCAATCAATTGCCTATATAGTGTATTGTTTACCATCGGTGAAGAATCAGCTTCTTCCAGCTTCACTCCTGAAAGGAAAGGAGTTTTGCTTGCTTTGCAATCATTCATTTTGAATTCCTTCAGCAAGTCCAAGGCATATTTGTACTAGTGAACCTTGATTCCAACTTTTGTTTGAGAAATCTCAAGCCCCAAAAATTGACTTAAGAGCCCCAAATCTGTCATGGAGAAGGCTTGGTTCATAGCTCCTTTTAAGGAATCAATCTCAGCCTTTGAGCTTCCTGTAATGAGGAGATCATAAACATATAACACAATGATCATTAATGAACCATTAAATAACTTCAAATAGACATTTGTATCTGATTTGCACCGAACAAAATTCAGTGATAGCAAGAAGCTATCGATCTTGGCATACCAAGCCCTGGGGGCTTACTTTATCCCATATAATGACTTTCTCAACCTGCACACAAGAGAAGGATTAGTAGCAAAACCTTGAGGCTGCTACATATATATCTCTTCAGTGAGATCTCCATTCAGGAAGGCACATTTTACATCCATGTGATGTACCTCCCATTGCCTTGAGGCTGCAATGGCTAAGGCTAGACTGATGGAATCCATCTTTGCTACTGGGAAAAAAGTCTCATTGTAATCTATGCCATGAACCTGTGAGTAGCCCTTGGCTACCAATCTGGCCTTGTACTTCAGTGGTGAACCATCAGCAGCAAATTTGGTCTTATAGACCCACTTACACTGTACTAGTTTTCTCCCTGGGGGAAGATCCACTAGCTCCCATGTGTTGCTCTTCTGGAGTGAGCTGAACTCCTCCTTCATGGCTGTTTTCCATCTTGGATCTCCTATTGCTTATTCATATGTTTGAGGATCATACTCCACCATCAAATAGCATTTTTCAGCAAACATAGGATCCTTCATGCACAGACCACTCTCAAACTGAGATCTAGTCCTTCTTGGGTCATTGGTATCCCCAGCTAGCTCACCTGCTGCATGTAGTGTCTTGGCTGCCCATTTTGGACTTGTAGGGATGTTAGGGTCTGCAATAAGCTCATATCCATCAGAAAAATCAGAATCAGCATGTTCAACAAACTCTTTACTTACTTCTTGAGGTTCAGGTGGTGAAGAGGCTTCACCAACTTCCACTGCTGCAAGGGGTTCTTCTTCAAACTGAACACACCTTTCGATGAAGGATTTATTTGTGCTCAAATTTATCAGTTTGTACCATTTTGAATCTTCAGAGTATCCAACAAAAAGACACTCTTGGCTTTGGGGCTGCAAATCCTTCCTCTTCTCTGTTGGAATTCTAGCCCAAGCCTTTGAGCCAAAAATCCTGAAATGGGTCACATCTGGCTTGTGCCCACTCCATGCTTCAAAAGGAGTCATGCCATCAAGTTGTTTGTGAGGCACCATATTTTGAATATAGGCTGCATAGTTGATAGCTTCGGCCCAGTACTTTGGTGGCAAAGTTTTGGCCTCCATCATGCATGTTGCCATCTCCTTCAGTGATCTGTTTTTCCTCTTAGCAACACCATTTTGCTGTGGTGTGTAAGGGATAGAATGCTGCATCTGAATACCTGCATCTGCACAATAATTAATAAACTCAGACTTGACATACTCACCACCATTTTCAGATCTGAGGGCCTTGAGTTTCCTTCCAGACTGGTTTTCAACCAAAGCCTTAAAGACTTTGAATAGGCCAAAAACTTCAGACTTGTGTTTTAGGAAGTGAACCCAGCAATACCTGGAAAAGTCATCAATGAAGGTCAATGCATATTTGGCCTGACTCATGGACATATGAGGGAATGGGCCAGCAACATCACCGTGGATCAGCTCGAGGGGTGCAGAGGTTCTCTCATGACTAGCTCTCTCAAAT
This sequence comes from Pseudotsuga menziesii, assembly GCA_001517045.1. Classification (NCBI taxonomy): domain Eukaryota; kingdom Viridiplantae; phylum Streptophyta; class Pinopsida; order Pinales; family Pinaceae; genus Pseudotsuga; species Pseudotsuga menziesii. The sequence continues at coordinate 283,296 of LPNX010917535.1, forward strand.
TTGTGCTCTGGGTGTTTTCCTAGGATACAACCTTGGTAGACTCCTTTAGAAAATTTTATCTTGGGAAACCCTATGACCATCTCTTTTTCACTAAGATCAGAAAGATATTTGTAGTTTAGGTGGCCAAATATTTCATGCCAAAGCTTTCTTGCTTCATTAGCAGGAATCAGAAGAGCAGAGGGGTTTGAGTAAGGTAGGAAGTGTGAGAACATGTATACCTTTTGAGCATGATTCACAACTCCTTTTACAATGACTCTACCAGTTGAGATCTCTGTGATCTCAACTTCATCGGGTAAGAATATGACTTTCTTAGGATACCCAGTGTGGGTCATTTGGTACACTGATAGGAGGTTGGAGGCAAGACCAGGCACATACAGCACATTGCTGAACTGACCATGATCAAGATCTATCCTTCGTTTACCCATAATTTCAGTGAGAGAGTCATCTCCCAGTACTATAGATGGTCCTTTCGACTTGTCCAGTGAGGAGAAGGCCTCCTTAGTCGAAACCATTTGTCTTGAAGCTCCAGAATTAATGATAAAACTGGGTGAGCTTGATGTGCCAGCAACTAGAGCATGAACTCTCTGATGTGCCAGCAACTAGAGCATGAACTCTCTGATGTTCCAGCAACTAGAGCATGAACTCTCTCTCTGTCATCTGAACTTGATCCTCCTTCTCGCTTCTTTGATCTTTCTGGAAGGGAGATCCCATTCTTCTCTAGGAGGTGGGTCAGCATATCAATTTTCTTTTTCATGCAAGAGCTTTCAGAGTGATTGCCCTTATTGCAGTATGCGCACTTGTTCATTTCACCTTTTTTTTTCTTCTTCTGGTAGTTCTTCTTGGGACCTTGTTGATCCTCCGGAGACTGTTTCTTGTCTCTCTTTTGCTCAGGTGGATTTTTAGATTTATTTTTGCCTTTTGAATCCACCTTCGAATCTCCAGCAATCAAATCTTGATCTTTGGATGGTTTGATGGTGCCCATCATCACCAGCTTGTCCTGTTCTTATGTGAGAGATTCCATGAAATCTGCAAGGATAGGCATCTTCTAGGTTCGAGCTGTCAGTTTTGTGGCATAGAAGGTTGAAACAAACACTGAATAGTCAAGGCCTAGCTTTGAGAGGATGGCCAGTATGAGCTGATCATCTTTCTTTTCGATCCCACACTGTTTCAGCTGCAAAACTAGTGCTTTGAACTTGGAGAAATATAGCTGCAGGGATTCAAAGCTATTTGGACTCAGAGAAATCAGCTCATTTTTGATTTGATGTCCCCTCATCTCATCTGTCTTTCCAAAAAGATCAGCAAGCTTCTCCCATACTTCATTCGGTGATGTCAATCCATCAAGATGGAAAAGGAGGTCTCTGGAAATACTCCGACACAGGAGGCCATAAGCCTCATCCCTCCTGTTGTGCCATTTTATCTTCTTTGCAGCTGCATTGGGCTCTGCTTCTGTTGCCATAGTCACCCTGTAGAGGCCTTTCGCTCTCAACAATATCCCCATCTCTACTTTCCATTCAAAGAAATTGAAGGGAGTCAAGATAGTTTTCTGTGATTGATCCATAACTTAGAAAATCTGTCCCGGCTGTCAGTAGAAGGCTCCCAGTCACTGATGTTGAACCTGCAAAACAATTTTTGAAGGAGAGAAACAATATACAATGGCTCTGATACCATGTGGAAATTGAACCAGGTGATAGATTAATTTTACTCACAACAATTAACAATTGATCATGCAAAATCACTCACAAAGAGACTAAAAAAAAAGGAGCTGAACACTAAACTGTATTAAATCAGTGTACAATAGCCAACCTTGTAATAACATAGGTTGCTGAATAAATAACATACATCAGGGATTTGAATGCATGAGGAGCAATTCGAATCTAGCATAAAGTAGGCTTACTAAAAATAAGCAAATCCCCCATAGGTGTAAAAAGCTGATCCCAAATCTGTCATGGAGCTCACGAATTAGCAAAATGGATTAGGCAAGCTAAAGAGTGGTGGAATGGCATCTCATACATGCTTTTTCATGGAGAAAAGAGTGGAGGATGAAGAGGAAAAAAAACTAGTTCACGTCACCTAGTCTAGCTTTTCTATTTGCCTTAAAACACTGAAAAAGCAGGGAATAAAGCAGAAAAAGCAGAAGGGTGCCTAGGAGGCCAGGAATAAAGCAAATTTGATTCCTTGGGCTTTCCCATGCGCTACATGAGTCAAATAAGGCAAGTTTGATCACTATGGATAGGTAATAGACAACTTGCACAAGGTGGGACACATGAACTAGGCTAATAAGACAGAAATAATTAAATTAATGTCTAAATGGGTAAAATATGGGTTGATTATTCTAACAATTGTCTGCCCATTCATTGAGACTATTTGTTAGAAATTTTAACCGTATTTTGATGGTAAAAGTCCTCATGACAGGCATATGCCCTTCAAATTCCAACCCTGTTCATTTGAACATTTGTATACGTCACTGCTTGAGTAATGTAGCCATAAAGCAAAAACTCTTCATTGTCGTTATTGGCGGTATGCATTTTTTCATTCTTGGGTGACTTCATTTTGGTGGAGTGATGTACAACGTTGGCTCTTGAGGTATTGTGCGATATCTTGTTGGATTGAATTGTAGGCATATGCAACTTGATTAATTAACAATTGAGTAGTGCTAGTCTTCATTTTGGTGGAGTGATGTACAACGTTGGCTCTTGAGGTATTGTGCGATATCTTGTTGGATTGAATTGTAGGCATATGCAACTTGATTAATTAACAATTGAGTAGTGCTAGTTGTATATAGGTATACATATATAAGGTATGGGTAATTTACTTAAAGTGCTTGACAGATTTTGCACAAATGGAGATGTGGTTGTTTAAAAACCATAGTGGGTTGGTTATTTACTGGGTACTCAATCAAGCTTACACATACCAACATAATCATTTGGAACTAAATGTGAACCAAGAACTAGATTGAATTCTCTAATGTGGCAAGTGCACATTGTGATCTTGTCACCTAATTAAACAATTGCTTCTTTAGTTGATTGATGAGAAGCTTGGTATTGGGTTTAAGAAACATTTACAATAGATTCTATTTGTATTACCATGGGCCCAAAAATAGAGCTTTATTGGATAAAAAACTTAATCCACTCACAGAATCACGAAGGTGTCTTAGCTTTATACTCATAATAACTCGAGTTCAGTTGGATATCATAGTGAAAAGGAGATACATCGAACACAAATTCCTCATTAACAAAGTGTTAAGCATAGACCTGATTTTCTTATTTCATTGACATTATTTACATTGAATCTAGTTGTTGAGTGTAGACTACACTGCAACACATACTGGAGTTGAAATTCCATAGAGGATCTATGTTTGTGAAGTGAGTGGGATATAATTCCCTCATTTATAGATCATATGGTATCAAAGTGGTTGAATCCTTGACCATGACATGACTTTCAATACTTGAAGGGAAAGTATACTCACAATGGGAAAATAATTAAAGAGAGAGAAGTGGAGCTGAGAGAATTCAATAGGAAAATCCAAGAGTAGAGTCAATATTGGATATAGAAAGTGTTGGATTATCCCACATTACTGAGAGGGGGGGGTGAATTAGTATTGTCTTTTTATTTTAAAATAAAAACAAAAAATGAATCAAATAGGTTAAGACACAAATTTTATCATGGAAACTTCAAAGAGCAAACCACCAATTCAAACTCATTAATAAAATTAATCTACAAAATTGCTTTATCTGCTGCTATAGAAAGGATGCAAGAATGCCCTGGGTTTCTGTCTGCTACAACAGAAAAGGATTCTCCAACACCCTGGGTTTATGCCTGCTACAATAGACAAGGATGCTACAACACCCTGGTTTTCTGTCTTCTACAAAAGACAATGATGATACATCACCCTTTGCAGACTTATAGCCTGCCCTAGTGCCACCCTGCCACCTTGGACTGATTTTTATCAATCTGTTATTCACTTCTTGGACTCTGTCAATCACAATCTCAGAGACAAGTTATTTCCTTCAACCATTCTGTCAATAAATACCTTCACGCTTCCTACAGACACATCTCTTCACCAGTGCACCATTTCATTAATCGTGCCTCTTCACGAATATTCCAGTCGTGACCTTTCACACTCTCTATTTTTGCAACCATCCAGAGCCGTTGCTTTTATATCTGGATTCTTCTTGACCATAGATCTAAGATAGGATGAGGTATGCGGATTGCCTAACTATGACATTTATCAAAATGTCGTTCTGCACTTAGCTTTCCACCTCAACCATTTCACATCTTCGATCTCTTTCAAACTCTCCGTGATCGTTGATCTCCCAGACTGTGGGTTGCATAACTGTAACATTTCCCAAAATCTTTTCGTGATTCTCTGCCTTCTGCCTTCCGCATTCCACTGGAAAAATTTGGGTTGCGGAACTATGACATTTCCCAAAGTCTTTTCGTGATTCTCCGCCTTTTGCTTTCCACCTTCTGCATTCCACTACAGACATCGGGTTGCGGAACTATGACATTTCCCAATGTATTTTCGTGATTCTCCGCCTTCCATTGACGAACTTCGGGTTGCAGAACTGTGACATTTCCCAAAGTCTTTTCATGATTCTCTGCCTTCCTCTTTCTGCCTTCTACATTCCACTGGAGGACTTCGGGTTGTGGAACTGTGGCATATCCCAAAGTCTTTTCGTGATTCTTCGCCTTCCACTTTCCGCCTCCAGACTTCAGGTTGTGGAAACTCATATTATGCCAGACCTTGATTTCTTGTCTTCCACTTTTCGTCTTCTGCTTTCTTCCTTTTGGACTCCGGGTTGTGGAAACCCATATTATTCTAGACCTTAATTCCTCGTCTTCCGTTTTCCGCTTTCCGGACTTTGGGTTCACTCTCGTCCATCAATCTATGATCTAATGTGGATTGTGGATTCAATATTAACCATTGATCTCTGATCTATGGATCTTTCCTCTGTCATCAACCCCGATATTGGTTATTCATTTGTCATTCGTGAAACCATTTGGCATTAATGACAACTATATTCTCAACAATCTCCCCCTTTGGAATTGATGGCAACATCTAAACATTCTCCCCCTTTGACAACAATGGAAAAGGATAACTTGTTAGGCTATTGGGGATTTTCTAGACATTCTCCCCCTTTCTTCTTTTTAGGCAACTCCCCTTGAGATTGTGTTACCTCCTCTACAATTTTTGTAAGGGAATTACTCCCATCTTCTGTTTAAGATGCTCAAAGGATTCCTTAGGTAGTGGCTTGGTGAAAATGTCAACAACCTATTCTTTTGTGTCAACATACTCCAGTTTGACAACCTTATGGGACACTAGGAAATGATATTTTATTGGTAAGTGTTTTGTCCTGGAGTGCATGCCAAGGTTTTTTAACATATTTATGGCACTGTTATTATCAAAATTTATTATTATTGGGTGCTCATACTTCACAAGTAAGTCCTCTAGTGTTTGCTTCATCCAAATGACCTGGGTGCAACATGACGCAATAGCAATATATTTGACCTCTGCGGTGGAGAGTGAAATGAAAGATTGTTTTTTACTTAACCATGAAACCAAACAATTTCCTAAGAAGAATGTTGCTCCACAAGTACTCTTTCGATCATCCACACTTCTTACCCAATATGCATCAGTAAATTCTTTTAAAATAAAGTCTTTGCCTTTTGGGTACCATAACCCACACTCCACAGTACCTTTCAAATATTTGAAAATCCTTTTTACTGCAGTTACATGCGTTTCTTTGGGGCTTGACTGGAACCTAGAAACCAAACCTACAACTTGCATCACATATGGTCTTGTAGTTGTCACATACAATAGGCTGCCTATCATGGATATGTACATGGTATGATACACTTCCAGAGATTCATCGTTCTTACTTAATTTGCAACCTATGATCATATGATTACTAACAGGTTTGAAATATTCCATCTTAAATATTTTAAGCATATATTTGATGTACTTATTTGGAGAGATAAAGATTCCCTTATCTGTTTTACAAACTTGTAATCCCAAGAAGAATGTTAGTTCACCCAACATTGACATTTTGAATTCCTTCTTCATTTTAGAAGAAAATTTTACCCTTAGTATTCGTAAATTACTTCCAAATATGATGCCATCTACACAAACAACAACAATGATCATATTTTCATCTTCGAGTTTTAAGTAGAGATTACTTTCAGTGGCCCCTCTCTTAAATCCCTGTTGTTTTAAATAATTATCTAGACTTGAAAACCAAGCCCTTGGAGCTTATTTGAGACCATAGAGTGCCTTTTTCAGCTTGCAGACATAGTAATTGTTTTATGATAATAGGAAACCTTCATGTTTTTCAATATAAACCTCTTCTTCTATTTCTCCATTAAAAAATGCATACTTGACATCCATTTGATGCACTTTAAAATTTTTATGGCTCGAGAGGGCTAGAAACATTTTGATTACTTCAAGTATTTCCACATGAGCATAAGTTTCTTCAAAATCAATCCCTTCTACCTGAGCATACCATTTACATACTACTATTGCCTTGTTCCTTATCACTTGACCATCCTGATTGAATTTGTTCTTGAAGACCCATTCGGTTCCTATAACATTCTTATCTTTAGGTCTTGGGACAAGTTCCTAGGTCTTGTTTTTCTCAATATGATCTAATTCTTCATTCATGGATTTGACCCATTCATTACTTTTGTTGGCTTCTGTAAAAAATGTTAGGTTCCACTATTGAGAGTAGGGCTTGTTCATTAAATGATAGTTGTCTTCTTGTACTAACTCCAACATTTTTATCACCTATGATTTGTGTTTCCAGATGATTCTTTTGTATCCTTCTAAATGGAGTTTTTTTATCAGGTCTTGGGGAGTCTTCTTCACTTTCATGTGTATCTTCCTTTTCTATTCTTTCTTCTTCATCATGGGTACTTTCGTCCTCTTGCAAGTATTCTTTTTTTTTCACCATTTGTATTTTCAATACTATCATGACTTATTCCTCTTCTTGGTTTTATTGTTAGGGTACACAGGGTACTCCCAAAGGACCGAACACCAAGAATAGCCACTTCACACAAACAGATCACAAATCAATACACCAATGTTTGTCACGTGGTTAA
>LPNX010917535.1:294706-409126 GCA_001517045.1 Pseudotsuga menziesii
CGTGCAAGGTGCACAGCAAAGAGCATACGCAGCTAGGGAAGGGAACAGTCCGAGATTAAAACAAATGATCTAATAATAATACTGATAAAATATGAGAGATTTAAAAAAAAACAAAACCGTCACTGTAACATTATACCTTCAGATTTGCCGAAATGGGTGTTTCTGGAGCAAACGAAAATGGTTTTCGGTGAAACGAAAATTGTTTCCAAATGGAAACAGTGCTCCGGACGCAATGGAATAGCTTTCACAGGCCACAAATGCACAAAAAATCCAGAACCAGAAACCCTTAAAAAGGTTTCGGCAACACCGGTTCCAGATCTTGATCAAAACCGAAAGCGGCTCTTCATAAAAGATCTGATACCATGTTAGGGTACACAGGGTACTCCCAAAGGACCGAACACCAAGAATAGACACTTCACACAAACAGATCACAGATCAATACACCAATGTTTGTCACGTGGTTAAAACCCTCGAGAGGGAAACAGTCCACGGCCCCGGCCAAATAGCTACTTCGGAGCAATTTATTATGCAAAAGAAAGAAAGTTACATGAGCTTCTCATAATCGATCAACTAGCCAAGGACCCTCTATGCTCTTTAAATAGAGATCATAGACCAATCGGGTGTTTAAGCCACGGATCAATGGTAGGTATGATCTAAGAGAAGTTGAACCGTCGGATCACTCTATGTCTCGAACATATCGTGACCGTCGGATCACTCTATGTCTAGAACATATCGTGACCGTCGGATTAGAATATTTACAAATGCATACTAATGTATACTAAAGAAACACACTTTTACCTAGCGGATATATTACACAAGTTGATTTTAACTAACTCCTAAGTGTCTAAATATCCTAACATTTATATAATCTACTCTCACATTTTCATTTTCTACAATTTTGTGTAACCTTTTATTGTAACATCTATATGCCTTCTTGGCGGATGAATATCCTAGAAATATTCCTTCATCAGTCCTAGATTTAAACTTGCCAAGGTCGTCCTCTGTAGTTTTAATGTAACAATTACTTCCAAATAATTTGAAATATTTGACTGAGGCTAGTCTTCCATACCATAGTTCATATGGGGTCTTGTATTTATTCACTATGAGTTGTCCTCTATTAAGTATATAGACAGTTGTGTATATTGCTTCTTTCCAATATGCATCTGACAACTTTGCTTCATTAAGCATTGTTCTGGCAGCTTCTTGGGATGTTCTATTTTTTCTTTCAACAACACTGTTATGTTGAGGAGTCTTTGCAACTAAAATTTTTCTCTTAACTCCACGTGTCTCACAAAACTCATTGAACTCATTTGAATTAAAATCTCCCCCATTGTCAGATCTAAGACATTTGATTTTCATAAATGTCTCATTTTCAACCATTGCCTTAAAGATTTTGAATTTCTCAAAAGCTTCTTATTTTTTCCTAAGAAATGTCACCCAATTCATCCTTATGTAATCATCAATGAGAAAGATTAAATAATATTATCCTTGCAGGATTTTAGTTCTTGTTGGTCCACAGAGATCCATGTGCACTATTTCCAGAGGATGCAAAGTCATATGTTCTTTTGTTTTAAATTTGGCTTTAGTTTGGTTCCCATGTTGACAATGTTTACAAACTAACTTTAGAGGTTTTACAAGTTTAGGAAAATCTCTTACAGCTTCCTTCTTACTTACTTGGACTAGATTGTCAAAATTTAAGTGTCCCAACCTTTTGTGCCATAACCATCTTTAATCAACCATACTTAAGTAACATTGATTTTCATTTTCTAGGATGTATACATTGTTTGAATTGCTTATAGAAATGCCAACAACTCTTCCCGAGTCCTTTTTCCTGATTTCACATTTCTATGAATAAAAATTACATATGTTCCCTCGATCACATGTTTGACTTACACTGAGGACATTAGGCTTGAGGTTTTCTACTAGTAATAAATTTTCTACTTTGATCTTGTTATTGATAACAACTGTTCCTTTTCTAATTATCTTGGAAGACAAATTGTCTCCAAAAGTGACTTTACCCTCATTATCTTTTAGTGTTATGAATTTGTTTGGGTCACCTGTCATATGTTTTGAACTCCCACTATCCAAGTGCCATAGGTTTTGATTTTTTGTTGCACATAGAGAAATCATGGAACTTTCCTTTTCTTCCTTTTCCCTCCAATATTTATTTTGGTTTGTGTCTTGATACTTAATTGCAACAGTATTCCTTGTAGGAGTCATCAGTTTCCAATCTCTTGCCATATGTCCATGGTTATTACACTTGTAACATTCTATGTCATATTTTTGAAGAAGTGTAAAAAGGTTATGGTTTCCTTTTGGTCTATTGCTTGATGACTTCTTCTTGTTTTCAGGGACCTTCCCATAAGCTCCGCAATTTAAGGATTTATGACCGAAGTTATTACAAGAGTAGAAGTGACCTAAAAATATATGCAGATAACTAATTGGTCTCTTAGGCAACATATTATTTCTGTTTTTATCTTAAGAGTTTGGGGAAGTTTGCTTGCTCTCTTCCTTTTTCACTGGACTCTTTAGTGCTTAAACATAACTTTTCTTGTTTCCTCCTTGATTAGTGAAAGAGAAACATTTTGGTTTCTTTTCGTTGATAAAACCCAAGCGAGATCTATCACTTGATTCTCTTTGGCTATTCAGGATGTCATCTAGAATCCTTGAGCTATTTTCAAACTTTGATTTGATAGATCCTTCATCAAGCTTTTTCTTGAAATGTATGATCTCTTCTTCAAGTTTCTCAGATTCTTGTATTCTTCTTTTGAGCTACAGGTTTAGGTCCTCCTCAATCCTTTTGGCATCTAGAAGTTGATCTTCCAACTCACTAATGGTATTACTTGACTGTTTGTTCTTCTTCCTGCATTTTTCAAGTTCTTCAAGAGCGCTAACAAGTTTAGCTCTTAATTCTACTTCTCCTTCTACATCTGAGTCCTCATTTGAAGCTTGAGTATCTAATCCCATGAATAGAATTTCAGTTTCCTCATCTTCACTTGTATCTGCATATTCACTATCTTCCATGGTGTAGACAATTTTCTGTTTCTCATAGGGATTCTTCTTGTTTCCTGCTTTACCCTTTCTGAATTTTGAGGTTTCTCTCTCATCACTATCATCTTGTTTAGGGTAAGTAAATTTTGAATAAAAATGTCCAATTGTTCCACAGTTAAAACAATTTCCTTTATATTTTCCAATACCCTTCTCAAGTTTTTTAATAAAAAGCCTCATCATCTAAGGTTTCTGATTGATTTTTGGATGAGGCTTTAAATACTGCTTCTTTTCTTGAGGATTCATTTAATCCCATTCTCATCTCACATGCAGTGAGGATTCCATGTAGTTCATATATTGTCACTTGATTAATATCATCTCGTTCTTCTAGGGTGGATACTTTTGATTGATATTTCATTGGCAACGTTCTTAGTATCTTTCTCACAACTTCTTTCTCTTTTAATTTTCCTCCAAGACCTCTAATAGCATTGAAAAACTTGTATACTCTTAGAAGATATTCCCCAATATTTTCTTCTTCTTTCATTTTAAGGCTCTCAAACTTCCCTTTATATGTCTGAAGTTTGGATTCCTTGAATTTAGATGCTCCTTCATAGATAATTTTTAACTTATCCCAGGCTTGTTTGGCAGTCTTGCATCACATAACTTTTGTAAATACAGAGTTTGTCAACCCACTCAGGATTGCATTTAGGGATTTGGAATTACCTTCATATTGGGCTAGTTCCACACTATCTGTAGGTGCTTAGTCATCTATTTTATATTCCTTTTCAGTTGCATCCCAAACCTTCCATCCAAGGGACATCAGATGACACTTCATTCTCACACTCCAGTATGCATAATTTTCTCCTGTGAATAATGGAGGTATGTTGGTGGCTAAACCTTCTTGTTGATCCATAGTGGTTTTTAAATAGGATCTACATTCCACTGGTTGAACTGTGGTGAAGGAACCCACTCTGATACCAATTGTTGGATTATCCCACAATACCAAGGGGGGGGGGTGAATCAATATTGTATTTTTCTTTTAAAATAAAAACACAAAATGAATCAAACAGGTTAATACACAAATTTTATCGTGGAAACTTCAAAGAGAAAACCACCAATTAAAACTCATTAATAAAATGAATGTACAAAATTTCTTTATCTGATGCTACAGAAAGGATGCAAAAACACCCTGGGTTTATGTTTGCTTCAACAAACAAGGATGCTCCAACACCCTGGGTTTCTGCCTGCTACAATAGACAAGGATGCTACAACACCTTGGTTTTCTATCTGCTACAATAGTCAAGGATGCTACAACAATCTTTGTAGACTTATATCCTGCCCTAGCGCCATCCTACCACCTTGGAATGATTTTTATCAGTCTGTTATTCAATACTTGGACTTTGTTAATCGTAATCATAGAGACAACTTATTTCCTTCAACCATTCTGTCAATAAATACCTTCATGCTTCCTGCAGACGCATCTCTTCACCATTGCGCCATTTCATTGATTGTGCCTCTTCATGAATGTTCCAGTCGTGACCTTTCGCACTCTTTATTTCTGAAACCATCTAGAGCCATTTCTTTTATATCGGGATTCTTCTTGACCATAGATCTAAGATATGATGCGGTATGCGGATTTCCTAACTATGAAATTTCTCAAAATTTATTTCCGCTCTTAGATTTTTGCCTCAACTGTCCCGCACCGTTGATCTCCTTCAAACTCTTAGTTATCGTCGATCTCCCAGACTGCGGGTTGCAAAACTGTAACATTTCCCAAAATATTTTTGTGATTCTCTGCCTTCCGCTTTCCACCTTCTGCATTCCTCTAGAAGACTTCGGGTTACAGAACTGTGACATTTCCCAAATTATTTTCGGGATTCTTTGCCTTCCACCTTCCGCATTCTGCTGGAGGAATTCGGGTTGTGGAACTGTGACATTTCCCAAAGTCTTTTCATGATTCTCCGCCTTCCACTTTCTGCTGACAGACTTCAGGTTATGGAACTATGAAATTTCCCAAATTCTTTTTGGGATTCTCTAACTTCCGTTTTCCACATTCTACTGTCCCACTTCGGGTTGCAGAACTGTGACATTTCCCAAAGTATTTTTGGTGATTCTCCACATTCCTCTTTCCTCCTTCCGAACTTCGGGTTGCAAAAACTCATATTATTCCAGACCTTGATTTCTTGTCTTCCGCTTTCTGCCTTCCGGACCTCGCGATGTGGAAACCCATATTATTCTAGACCTTAATTCCTCGTCTCCCATTTTCCACCTTCCTCTTTCCGCTTTCTGGACTTTGGGTTCACTCCTGTCCGTCGATCTATGATCCAATGTGTATTGCAGATTCATTCTTAACCATTGATATCTGATATATGGATATTTCTTCTATCATCGACCTTGTTACTGGTTATTCCTTTGTCATTCGTGAAACCCTTTGACATCAATGACAACTATATTCTCAACATAAATCATATGATCTAGAAAAATAACTCACCACATGCCAAGACTCCATCACTACCATGAGGGTATAATTAGACAAGAGTGGATTATAGCTCTTGCAAATGTGGGTGAGATACACTCCTATAGATAGTTGGCAAGAGGACAAGCTCAATTAGATATGACTCAACCACACTAGGATTTGGCAGAGAAAAAGAAGGCGTTGGAAAATATATAAGAATTTATTTAAGATCACAGAGAAGCAAGTCCACCTTCCGTTGTCACTACCAATCACACCACCCTGATAGAGACCAAGTTCATCTTGTTTAGACCCTTCATAAGAACCTTTTGGTGAATTTGAAAAATATACTATAGGCATTGGTTCCAAAATTTTAAAGTACATGGTATAAGATGGAAAAGGTTTAGGTAAGAGAATTCAAGACACCCTAAGCCTTATTGTAGTTGAATGGAGGGTCGGGAGTGGTGTCCTAGGTTTTGATGGAAAAAAGGAAAGAGGCATGAAAAACAAGACCAATTTCATGAAGGAAAAATACATGGTAGAATGGAATTACTCACCAGAGGAAGAGAAACAACAAAGGAAGATGAAAAGACACTTTCAACCCATCCTTGTGGGGGATTGCAGAAGGGAAATGTACAAAAGAGTTCCAAGATTGAGCCTACACCAATTTTTCAAGGAAGCAACAAGTCAATCAGTTGACATAAGAAGAAAGGCCACAAAGTTGATTGTTGTTGGTACTCAAATGTATGTGAATTTCTCAAGCAGAAAGGCCATTGTATGGCATCTTGTTGGGAAAAGCAAGCCACATGCCACAAACCAAATTTATTTCAAAGGTAAAATAGAAAGAAGGATTCCCCAAACCAACAAAGGGCTTAGGGTCATATCTAAAAGATAATCATGTCAACCAACCTATCCATTTCAAAAAAATTATATCGCCACTACATACTCGAGTGGCCTTTAGTGTAGGCGAATCCATCCAGAGCTTCACTCTAGGAACCACCCAACCAAAAAGAGGTGTGGAGAGTGAATCCTAAAGGAGATGAAGAAATCCTTGCCTTGTCATCCCAAGGAGAAAAAAGACCTCGCATATGTGAAGCAACATAAGAATTCAACCTCACCAATAAAGCAAGTAGTTGTTTGGTGGAAGCAGGAGAGAGAAGAGAAGGATTTGAGGTCTAGGATAATGTCTTAATCATTACAAACTGATTAAAGAATGACTCAATATAAGAGAATTGTTTCCATGTCGGAAAAATTTTATTCTAGTAGACGAGGGAAACTCACACCTCTTTTCATGATAGCATATGCTTGTTATTAACTCATATAACAAGAAGACCATATTTTTTCCTAGATTCATTGACTACTAAGATGGACCATTTTCAAAGAAAAGAATGCAAGAGACTTGCATGCTGAATATAGAAGTGAGTTTTGTTCGAAGAGTTTAGGTTGGGAGATTGCTCAAAGATTATTAGTTAACATACTTTTTCATTGTGGAAACAAGTGAGCTAGGAACTAGATCTAGAGCCATAGTTAGAACCATAGCTAGTAGATAGAGCCATGAGAGAGCTAGACATAGAGTAAGAGTTGTACCTAGGAGCTAAAGTGAGCGCCATGTTCCACAGAAATAGATAGAAGGCACATTTTTCTAGGAACTAGATCTAGATCCATAGTCAAAACCATAGCTAGTAGCTAGAGCCATGAGAGAGCTAGAGATAGAGTAAGAGTTGTACCTAGGAGCTAAAGTGAGCGCCATGTCCCAAAGAAACAAATAGAAGGCACATTGATCTAGATTGGTCCTCTAATATTTTGGAGACCAAAACACCTATCAATGGATGTGAGACTCATTACCTATAATGCAATTCAACAATGTATTAAGGACATGCATTACATAAAAGACAATGCGATGTAAAGTAGAATAAGACAAACGAGAAGAAAATAATCAATTAATGAAAACAAAATAATTGGAGAGGAGAATTTAGGGAGGAATGAGAACTAAAGGGTTAGTTCCTTGGACTTCCCATCAACCCCTAGTTCTCCTATATCTCAGTTTATTTCATTCTTAAAGGTTTTTTTTGGCCACACAGATTGCCAAAAAATATGGATATACTATTTGAATGTTGGTTTTTCCATTTGGGTTTCTAGGGTGAATAATGCCCCTTGGTGCAATATTTTCTATATATGCGATTATTTTATAATATAAACTTGTTTCTATGTTGAGGAAGAGCTCCTAGTTGTTATTAATGGATTCCAATGAACAATGAAAGTGTGTTTGAAAGGGATTTTCAATTAGATCGGTAGAATTATTGTGTCATTGATATTTCTTGTCTAACAGAGGTTCCAATGGCCATTTTATTTCAACCATTGGATGTTTATCTAGTCCGAGAGATTGATGGATTCCATTCAAAAGCTATTGCATAAATGCAGGAAGTTGCTAAATTGTTTCTTGGGTTTTAATAAACTGTTGGATGCGATACCATCTTATTGTGTGAACTCTTTCTTGATTGGGGTATTTTTATTGCCGATTGGATGAATTTATCCTTCCTTGGGCATTTTATTGATTGTTGGATGAATTCCCCAATACCTGAGAATTTTTCCCCACCACTTGCATGTGGTAGTAATGTCTTGGGTGTTTTTCCTCTTTTCCCTTAGGTTGTACTCCCTCCATTGTTGAGCTATGGATTATTTTTTGAGTTTTTGTATCGTTTGGGAATCCTACTCTTTCATTGAGCATGCTCCCTTGTGGCTAGAACGTAGTATCATAATTCGAGTACGAATACAGATACAAATATAATTCGATACAAAAAATACACATAACAAAAAAACCTAGTACGAATAAAATACATAAGTAGATTTCTTATATATATACATAATATTTTTAATTATATACACACCGATATATATAACATTTATAGAAATTTAAACAAATATAATATTTTTTAATAAAATATTAAATATCAACAACTAAATATTAAACTTAAAAAATTGATTGATTGATTTTTCTAGACATTATTTACAAAATTACAACAAAAAACACTATTCACAAAACAAGAAAACCCATAGTTATTAATAAGTATTGATTATTTTAAGAATCAAGTAAATAAGTATTTACCACTAAGTACATTCCAAATTAATTATTGAATGTTTGAATTGAATTACAAAATATGAAATTGAATGATATTTATTTTATAGTGATTGATTTTTTTTTTAATTAGTTTTCAAAATTAGGTCGTATCCATATGACACTTGCATCGAATATTCGATGAATTCTGAATTGTTCGGAATTTCTGTACAGGAAATACCAATATGATCGAATTATGCTACTATGGGATGGAATGCTTTCCTTTCTCTCTCATGCACAATTGATCTCTGGACCACAAAAACACACATTTTCCAATTCGTGGTTGTGAGTTTCTTTGTGAAAGGAGCACAACAGGAGGGATTTGTGTCTAATGTTCTCAAGAAAAATCCCTAGTCACAATCAAGCCTCCTAATAATGGAATCTTTCCACCACTCACCAATTATCGTTCAAAAGAAAATCACCGAGGGAATTTTGTGTGACCATTGAAAGTTCATTTGCAACGCAGTTGAATGTCCCCATGATTATTCATTCATATTAATAGGAAAAAGAATTTTAGTTCAATGAACTTGTTCAGTAATTAATTATAAGCAAACATAATGCCAAGAGAATTCATACACATGGTTATGCCACTTGACATTTTTATATAACTGCTTGGATAATGTGGCCATAAAGCAAATCATTCTTCTTTGTCATTATTGGTGGTCTACATCTTTTTTAATTTTGGGTTGACCTCATTTTAGTGGAATAATATATTACTGCATTGACTTTTGGGGTGTTACCCTCTCAATGTTCTAGAGTGTGCCATATCAGATTGAGATAGAGGAGGGGTTCCTTTTTTATGTAAAGGATATGTTTGAGTTGATTTTAGAAAAGTGTTGGTCCTGTGGGGCACTATACCCATGTTTTGGTCATGGCAATTATTCTTGGTTTTTATTCCAACGAGTGTTGTCTTAGTGGCACAATGGACCACCCCCTTGATGTGGTGGAGGCCCCCATCATGCAAGGAATTTATGCCCAGGGTTGGTTTTCTATGCTTCTTGGTACAATGCCATTGGGACACATGGCTTAGGGGCTCCCAGCCACACTTGTTTTTTATTCTTTGTAGAGGTGATTGTGTGTGTAAGGATTGCCATATTCGTCTTACGAAACCTCATTATTCCCACTTGAATCTATTTCTCTTATGTATTGACCCTCCTTTTGGCCCAAGCATGCCAAATCGATGAACATGCCTTGCTTTTAAAAGGTTGTATCACCTAAAGGAGGAGGGTGTTGAGGGAAAAAGCATAATGTTGGATTTAGATCATGGGGCATGGAACCCTCCACCCATGCTCAACATTTCATCAAATTTTGCAACAATTCATCATATTTTATCATGATTTTATGTTGTATGAGGTTTAGTCCCCGACTTGTGGGTGACAAACCCTAAAAAACTAATTGAAAAGTCATTTTGAGTTATTTTAAACATTTTAGGTTGGTTAGCTTGTAAATGAAGTTAAGTTGGCCAAAGTCACATATAAATAAGACAACTCTTCCTCATTTTAACTAAAGATCATGGGATCATATAATGTTAATTCACTTTTTCTTCTTATCTACTTTGGGATAGTGGTGCACACCTCTCTTGTTAGCATCTTGAAGATTCAATGTGATATTTTCTGGGTGTTTGAAGGTTAATACTTAATCTTGCAAGTCTTGTTTAAGGAAATGGATTCTTGGGAGGTTTCTTTTTTCTCCATTTTTCATCATTTATGGTAAGATCTATGGTTCTCTTTCTCTTGCACTATCAGGGACATCCAAGGTAAGAGTAAATTAGGGTTCTTATGCATGAAAGATCTATCTTGTGAGTGATACATCCCTCATTGGAGGGTATCTCTTGTTAGTACTTTGGCACATTTCTTTGCCCTAATAATTAGGTCAATGCCAACACAATCCTAGAGGTTTCTTGGTGTGCCCTAATTCATCAAACTTGGATTGTAAATTCTTAAGAGGAACATCAACCATGATTATTTAGTGGCATTGAAAGAAAGAGACTTAGGTATTTATTTCACTCATCTTCACTTGGAATTTGTTTATCAAATGTCAGTACTATATTATGCAAAAAATACAAAAAATTATATAATGTGGAAATGCTAAATTTTTTATATTTTTGCAAAATCCAAAAATATTTATCTTTTCTTTCCCTAATTGTTTTAATTTTTAATTTTTGAAGTTGTTAATTGTAGTATTATATTGTAGATCTTGATAAAATATCATAAAAAACCATAAGAGTAGAAAAATATAGCAAAAAAGTCAATTATATGTGATAAAAGTTCCCTAAAGGAGGTAGGTCATCCTTGGTTTATGTGATGATAGTCCTAAGGGGTTGTTTTAGATCTATTTATTGAGTTATTGTAGGTTCATTTCAAAGGGAAAAGAAAACTCTAGGGGTTTGAGGAATTTTGGGTTAAATCCAAGGTTACTCGGAAGGAATTGAGGGGATTTGAGGCGAAAGAATTTTTTGATTCACTTCGATTGCGGTAATTTTCATACCTAAAGCATAAATCAAAACCAAATCATATCTTTCATTCATGAAAGCAAGTGCACCTTAAGGGGGATAGGTGTGCCCCTCCTTGTTTGTTGTCGGGAGATCAATTTCACTCAATTTCTATTAGTTTTTCATCAATCAAGCTAGCATTATGTTAGGATCTTTAAATGAGAGAACAAAAAGTACAGAAATCAAACACAAGAGACAATGAACACAGTGTTTTTCCTCGGGGAAACCATAAATGGAGAAAACCCCGTAACTTCCTCAGAGATAGAATCAACACAAAAGGCAAAACCCCAAAATAGTAAGATGATCTCCCAACAGCAGTAACCTCTTTATTCCTTGCCTTGGTGTCTTTCTCTTCCTTAGATATGCGCTACAACTGAGTGTGGATGAGTGTGTGCTAAATAGAGAAGTCACCTCTCTATTTATACTAATTCCCAGCACGACTAAAACCCTACTAGGGCCAACTTCACTAGGTGAGTCTAATAACCCTAGTGCCCCAGAACTGCGGGGACTTTAACCCTTAGAAAATAGGAGGGTTACCCACAATGACTTGACATGAGTTGTTTACATTATAGATCCTCCTGATCAGAACATTGGGGGCATGAAATGACACAAGAACATCCTAGAATAAACATCAGGTTACAATAGATAAGAAATACAAGTGAATACTTTTCGAAGTTACAATTACATCAACACTCCCTCTTAACTAGGAAGGTATTCTCTCGACACAATTTTCATCACTGGTATTCTTCTCTGGATCTTCTCATCATATGCATATTCAAGTCATCTTCAACTTCAAGTCATCTTCATCTTCATGTCATATTCATTTTTGGATCTGGATCATCACTCGATTTGGATCATCATCACTCAATATGGATCATCACTCGATCTGGATCATCATCACTCGATCTGGATCATCACTAGATCTGGATCATCAATGTATCTGGATCATCACTTGATCTGGATCATTATCACTAGATATCATCACTGGATCTAGATCATCACTCGCTCTGGATCATCACTGGATATCATCACTGGATATGGATCATCACTGCTGGATTTGGATCATCACTTGATCTAGATCATCTTGGAGACATCATAAATGGATCTAAATCATAGCTCGATCTACATCATCTCGGGTCATCATCATATGTGCTATCTCATGATTCTTCTCGTCATAGGAATTTAGAGCTAGACTTCTTTCATGCTGGTTGTAGGCCTAGCCATCATGTAGGTCTTCTTTAGCACTTATATCTGACCTACTCGTCAGAATGGCCTGCCCAGCACTTACATCTAACCTACTCATCAGAAAGGCATGCCCAGCACTTACATCTAACCTACTCGTTAGAAAGGCATGCCCAACACTCACATCTGATCATATAGGATCAATCCTATAATCACATCAGAAAGGCCCAACACTCACATTCACCAGCATGATAGGACACAACTACTATCATCTGTGAAAAGGCTCAGCACTTACATTTGACCTCCTCATCAGAAAGGCATGCACTCACATCTAATCTTGTAGGAACCAAATCCTACACCCTCATCAGAATGGCCCCCAGTCCCGAATTGAGCTACCTGGTAACTGACCAGGTGCCTCCACTCTCCCAGAGAGTGGTAGTTGCCCTTATATCTGACATACTCATTAGAATGGCCAGCACTCATATCTGACATGGGAGGAACCTAATCCTTTAACCATGACAAAATGGCTCAGCTGTTACATCTGACCTGCTCGTCAAAATGTCTCTCTTAGTCCTAGACTAAGTGTTACTGGTAACTGACCAGGTACCTCCATTCCCAGAATGGAATTCAACACTCATATCTGACATGGAAGGAACCAAATCCTCTCACCATGACAAAATGGATCAGCCCTTATATCTGACCTGCTCATCAGAATGGCATTTGGACTCGTCACTTCCCCTTGGAAGGGACCTCGATCTCGAGAACACCAAGCTTCTCCCTGAAGTACTCAAACTTCACTCTGGCTAATGCCTTCGTTAACACATCAGCTATCTAATCGTCCATTGCAACATACTGGAGCTTCACTGCTCCCCTTTGCACCATATCCCTGATGTAGTGATACTTGATCTCGATATGATTCAACTTGTCATGGAACACTGGATTTTCTGACAACTTCACACAACTCTGGTTGTCACAATGTATACAAGTAGCATCCAACTGGAGATCAAATAAATCAGACAGTAGCTTCCTCAACCATATTGCCTCACAACTAGCTGAACAAGCTACGACATACTCTGCTTCAGCTGTACTCAGTGCCACACAAAATTGCTTCCTGCTAAACCAAGAGATCACACCTGATCCCATACTAAAGCAACACCCTGAAGTGCTCTTCCTATTGATGGCACTTCCTGTCCAATCTGAATCAACATAACCCTCTAGGTTAATCTTCTAATTTGCATCGTACTTGATCCCATAATCAATTATACCCCTCAGGTACCTTAGAATATGCTTTGCAGGAATCAAGTGAACATTTCTTGGGTCTGTCAAGAACTGTCTCAAGGTGTTCACAGCAAAGCAAATGTCTAGTCTCGTGTTCGTCAGGTACATTAAGGACCCAATCATCTGACGATACATTGTGGCATCAACCGAATTTGATGAAGCATCACTCAATAGCTTCAGGTTCGATGCCATAGGTGTGGCCATAGTCTTGCAGTCCATCATCCCAAACTTCTTCAGGATCTCTACTGCATACTTCCCTTGTCCAAGAAAGATTCCATCTGCACTCTACCACACTTCCATACCTAGAAAATAATGCATCATACCCAAGTCCTTCATTTGGAACTCAGCAACAAGCTTTCTCTTCGTATCAACAATCAACCCATCCATACCTGTCACAAACAGATCATCTACATACAATAGAAGAATCATTGGGTTGCCATCGTCAACCTTGTAGTAAAGCTTGGAATCTGCTTTACTCTTGGTAAATATCAAATTGGATAGAAAGCTGTTAAGTCTGCCATACCATGTCCTAGGTTCCTATTTCAAACCATCCAGGGATTTCTTCAATTTGCACACATGAGACTCCCTGTCATGTGTCTCAAAACTGAGTGGCTGTTCTACATACACTTCCTCTTCCACTACATCTTTCAAGAAGGCAGTCTTGACATCCATTTGGTGTATCTTCCATTTCATTACTGTAGCTAGAGAAAGTACTGATATAATGGAAGTGTATCTGGCTACAGGTGTAAAGGTTTCTTCATAATCTATTCCTTCTTTCTGAGAGAAACCCTGAGCGACAAATCTTGCCTTATATTTTTCAATGCTACCATCTGCAGCATGCTTGATCTTGTAGATCCATTTGGAAGTTACAATTGACTTCCCTTCTGGTCTTGGGACAACATCCCAAACATCATTCTTCATGATCGATTGGTACTCTTTGATCATATCATCCTTCCATTCTTTCCGTTCTGCCACTTCTTCATAATTGGAAGGCTCTTTATCAATGAAATCACATAGTAATGCTACATACCCGGAGCAGGATCTGGTCCTCTTTCTTTCTCTTTGATTCTCTTCTGGATCCCAATATCTTTCCGCACCTTGGATAACTTCTCGTACCCAAGTAGGTTTCCTCTTGTGAGGATTATTTTTTTGAGGTGGATCTACAGGTCTTTGTGGTTCTTCAAATTATTGATCTTCTTCTTGAGCTTCATCATTCATGGTTGTATCATGAATTCTCGGTGCTTTTGTTTCCTCAGATTCTTCAGTAGGTTTCTTTCTGGATTTGTTGTAAGCTGTGTCTTCATCAAATGTCACATCCCTACTGATGTCAATCTTCTTGAATCCTGGGAAGTATATTCTGTAAGCCTTCGAGCTTTCAGAGTATCCCACAAATATACCCTTCTTTCCTGAAGGATCTAATTTAGTCCTCTTCTCTTTTGGAATGTGTATGTATACTAGACAACTGAATATTCTGAGATGGCTGAATTCTAGTTTCTTGCCAGAGAAGACTTCTTCAGGAGTCTTGTTCTCGAGTACTCTGTGTGGAGTACGGTTCTGTACATACACCACTGTTCTGGCAGCTTTTGCCCAAAGATGCATATGAAGATCTTGATCATGAAGCATTGCTCTTGCAGCTTCCATGATAGTTCTATTCTTCCTTTCTGCAATCCCATTATGTTGTGGATTATAAGGAGTGGAAAAATCCCTCTTAATCCCTAAGTATTTGCATAGCTCTTTGAATTCATTTGAAGTGAATTCTCCGCCATTATCTGATTGAATGTCTTGATCTTCTTTTCAGTGTGATTCTTGATCAAGGCTTTGAATTCCTTGAACTTGCTGAATACTTCGTTTTTGTTCTTCATGAAGTAAACCCATGTCTTCCTAGAAAATTCATCAATAAAAGAAACATAATATGCATACCTGCTTAGTGAGCTTGATGACATAGGACCACATACATCGGAGTGGATGATTTCCAAGATTCCTTTTGCTTTTGCTGCTTGGAAATGTCTTCTTTGTAATCTTTCCTTTCGCACATCCTTTGCAGACCCCATCATGTTTTGCTTGGAATTCTGGAAGACCTTCAAAAAATTTGCTTGCAAGAGGTAGTGCTCTGTAATGCACATGTGCAATCCTTCTATGCCAAATTTCATTTGGCTCTACTGTGTCATGGACCAAGGCTTGCTCTGGATGGCCGTTCAATTTGTACAATCCTCCTTCTTGTTCTCCAATTACCACCGCATCATCGATAGTATTTCCTTTTGGCCACATGATGACTTGACCATCTATGAATGCAACTCTCATTCCTTTTGCATCTAATGAAGATATAGAGAGGAGGTTCTTCTTGAGTCCTAGTACAAACAAGACTTCCTTCATTGTCATAGAATTTCCAGAGTCTAGCTTATAGGAGGATTCCCCACTACCTTTTATTGGATATTGGTAGTCATATCCTAGCTTCACCTTGTGAGGTGATTCATGTTCTGATAGTCTCACAAAGGATTCCTTGAATCCCGTAATATGTTTGGAAGCCCCACTATCTATGAGCCAATCATTTCTTCCATGAGTAATGTTTCCTGTGAGAGCGGAAATCAAAACATATTCATCCTCGCTTGAAGAATATTCACTTTCATATCTTGTTCTTTTCTTGGATCGTTCATCATCCTCTGTAGCATGAGCATGATGTCTTCTTTTGTTGCTCTTTTTCTTATTTTATCTCTTAGGACATTTTCTTACAAAGTGTCATCCTTCATCACATGTATAACATATTATTCTAGACAAATCTTTTCTAGTGTTATCTTTGTGAGAGTGCTTACCTCTGGACTGATGAGATCTTCTTTTGGCTGATTTGGTGTGTACCGTGAGATCTTGATCTTCACTTCCCATCTTCTCTTCTCGAGCTGCTATCCGAGCTTCTTCTTGGGAGAATTCTCCCCATAGTTTGCTGAACTTGACTAACTTCTTTCTAGCACAGATCCCTTAAATAAAGGAGTCCCATGATCTAGGCAGACCATTCAAGGTAGTCATCACAATATCTGCATTTTCCACTTCTTCATCTACTGCTTCCAGTTGTTCCTTGATCTGAGAAACTCTTGTGAATTCAGAATGGATTGTTTCTGCATTCTAAATCTTCACATTCTTCAGTTGGTTTCTCAGAGTCATCTTCTGGTTTATGTTCTTCCCTTCAAACAATTTGGTTAGGGCATCAAACATAGCTTTAGGTGTCTTTAGGGAGGACACCCGTGGTATGAGATGATCCTTTATAGAATCAATAATGATCCTCTTTTCCATAACCAACTTCTTATTATGTAAGGCCTTTGCCTCATCTCCCTCTGGAATTGGAACCTCCTCACTGATATAGGACTCCAACTCATTTTCTTCCAGGACCAGGGAGATCTTATACTTCCACGCTCAGAATTTATCAGCCCCCTCAAGCTTGGTATGATGAGACATATTAACTGAGAACCTCAAATGGAAATACAAAATATTTAGATCTTACCAGGTCAAGATGTGGGACCTGGATTTGGAGCTGAAATCCTATAGAGCTGGTTTGAGAGCAAATTAGGGTTTTGATTTTCTGGATTTTTGTCCAACCAATTGCTTTGAATTTGATCCATAAATTCGATTTTAGAGAGGATATCAATCCAGGCCTGGGCTCACTGAAAAATTCCTCTTATGTGAAAATCCCTAATTTCCGGTAGCAGTGTCGGGTCCAAAACTGGAAAACCTCAGAATTGGATTCTGCTTCGACAGAAAGATGTGCCCTAGGGAGGAGAGTTATTCCAACCTTCTTTTGCTGAAAATATGTGGAGAGAGATCCACAAAGTAGGAATCCCTAGTTCCCGCAGCTACATAGTGTCTTCTTCTCAGGTTAGCTCTGATACCATGTTATTTTTTCATCAATCAAGCTAGCATTATGTTAGGATCTTTAACTGAGAGAACAACAAGTACAGAAATCAAACATAAGAGATAATGAACACAATGTTTTTCCTCAGGGAAACCATAAATGGAGAAAACCCCGCAACTTCCTCAAAGATAGAATCAACACAAAAGGTAAAACCCCAAAACAGTAAGATGATCTCCCGACAGCAGTAACCTCTTTCTTCCTTGCCCCAGTGTCTTTCTCTTTCTTAGCTATGCGCTACAACTGAGTGTGGATGAGTGTGTGCTAAATAGAGAAGTCACCTCTCTATTTATACTAATTCCCAACATGACTAAAACCCTACTAGGGCCAATTTCACTAGGTGAGTCTAATAACCCTAGTTCCTTGGAATTGCGGGGACTTTAACCCTTAAACAGTAGGAGGGTTACCCGCAATGACTTGACATGACTTGTTTACATTGTAGATCCTCCTGATCGGAACATTGGGGGCATGACATGACACAAGAACATCCCAGAATAAACATTGGGTTACAATAGATAAGAAATACAAGTGAATACATTCCGAATTTACAATTACGTCAACAATTTCGACGGCTAGTTTGAGAGATATCTCTAGTTTTCTATTATTAGTTTTCACTACAGTAAATTGCAGCAGTGAGTTACATATTCATAATTTCTCCCACCCTTCCAAAATAAAGGCTTTATTGTATACTTATATCATTGAATCCATTAAGGAACTGGTCTACTAACAGTGGGAAGGTTTTATAGGGATATAGATGTCTTTTGTCTTGTTATTACATGACTATCCTTACCTCAGTATGGGAGCCTATTGTGGCCCAAGGAGCAAGGCCTAAATAGGAAGGGGTTTACATTGAGGTGAAATTGGGTGTACCTCTTTGAAGAGTTTACCATCATAGCACTAGGTCCACGTACTTCAACTGGGTCCATGTATCATATTTGGTTCTTCTTATATTCGATTGTGGAAGAGTGCTAGTTTTTGAGGTAACATGGGGTAATGTGAAATGTCTTATTGGATTGAATTGTAGGTATATGTAGGTTTATTAATTGACAAATGAGTAGTTCTAGTGTGTGTCTGTGTGTTTGTGTAAGGTATGAGTAATTGACTTAAAGTGCTTGTCTTATTTTGCATAAATATATTTGTTGCTGTTTAACAATCACATAGTGGGTTGGCTATTTATTGGGCATTCACTCAAAACTATAGATACCATGAGAAGTAATTGGAACTAGTGGTGAACTAAGAACCATATTGATTTCTCCATTTTAGCAAGTGCATATTGTGATCTTGTTACCTAATTGAAATCTTGACACAATTATTTCTTCATTTGATGGATGAGAAGCTTTGTACTGGGTTCAAGAACCATTTACAATAACTTCTCCTTGTATTAGCATTGGACTAGAAACAAATATTTGTAATCAGAATTGAATCCATTTACATAACCATGATGGTGTCTTATATTTTATCCTCTTAGTATATAGTTATTTTAATTGGATATCACAGTGTAAAGGGGTTGCATTAAATACATAGTCCTCGGTGAGTATTTGACATAGTTTTGGTTTTTCTTATTGGACTGATCATTATTTTCATTGTAGCGAATTGTTGAGTGTAGGATACATTGATAACAATCCTTGTATCCCTTATGAGGGAACATATTTATGTACAAGAAAAAGGAACAAAGACTAGAGTTGAAATTCATAGAGGACCTATGTTGGTGAAGTGAGTGGGAGACAAGTCCCTTGTTTACAGATTGTTATAGCTTATTTTACCACACATGGTTGATCACATATTGATGGCCTTCCCTGTCCCTCTGTAGACTCTTTAGACCCCATGGACTTATATTATCCTTTGATGGTCCAAGATCATCCCTAAAATACTCCTGTTTATTGATGTACACGACTTTTAAACCTATACTCGCGTGTAGAAGCGACTTTTGACCTCAAACCCGTGGACATCAGGATGTGTGCATAAGTCCAAATATTTTTGGAATTTTCCTCATATGAGTCTGAATAACTTGAATCTTAGCCTTCCGAATGCCTTGACAATGCTCAGATTCGACCCTCCATTACCCTTTTGGAGTGCTAGATATAAGGAACCCCTTGGATACATTGAAAAGGAGGAATTGAAGAGCAAAGAAACTATAGTCCATTGTTGCCACAGTTTGCTTGTATTTGAGTCTGCATCCCTTTGTCCCTTTGGATCACTCTGTTTTCTTCCCAAGCTTGCCTTTACTTGTGATATTGATATCGAGAGATGGAGGATTGAGGTGGTGGAGGCCCAAGTGGAGGATTAGGTTTCTCCAGTTCGTAAACGTGTCTACAGAGGTTGTCACTATTGTAATCTCTGATTTTATTAATAGAAATATATTTTCCTATCCAATTATGTGCAATTGAATATGAATATTGAATCCATGGATGTGTTTAATTGTTTATGCATTGTTGAATATATATGCTAGAGTAGGTCTAACACACTATTATAGAGCATGCTTGTCTTGTTTGTTGTTTTTGAGAGTGAATTGCTAAAGAAAGTGTGAATTGGAAAAGCTCAACAGGGATCTACTTCAACCATCCAAAACAGGGTACGATTCGATGTCCCTTAGTGTTAGATGTTTGGTTTCTCTTGCATATTGGGAAAGCTTGATTTCTAGTGTCAAATATTTTTATTGTGGTACACCCCAAGCCATAGGAAGTTTCTCTCCATAATAGAATTGGCGACCATACTGGGGAAGTTTCTAGTTGTTTCTCTTTGGGGATTTTTGGTATTCAATGTACTTGAATTGCTCTTGATTTCTCTATTTTTGTGTCAGGTCCGGGGGCATGTTTTCCCAATAGGATCCCGAAGAAGTAAATTTTGTCTTAGCTTGTGTGTTTTCCATATTTTTCTTCCTGTTTCTTCCTGCACGGGGGTTTTTCATTTACAGTCGCGTATACACTTAAGGTTTCCTTGAACAGTCACGTATGTACGCAATTTTACTGAGAACAGTCATGTATGTTTTGATTTTGAGTCTTAGTGGGAGGATTAAGTGTTGCTGGGTGACTTATGATGATTGCTGAGTCTTCTTGGATGCTTCTGGTGTCTGTATACACCCTCTGTATACACCCTCTGTTGCTGAGTCTTTTAGTTTATTTTTTAAGCTTTGTTCTTGTTATCCATTTATCCATTTTTTGTTTTGAGATTAGTGCATTAGGTCTCCTTTACCTTGTTTCCTTGCTTGTCTGTTGTTTGTGAGTGGTTGTAGGGTCTAGGGATTGTAGAGCCATTTATTTTCTTCCATATCTCATTTATTGCAAAAAACATAATTTTTTTTTTTGATTTTGCATAGTTATGCATTTCTTGCATTTTGCATTGGCATGAAACTTGCATTATGTTTGCTTACTGTTATGATAGTTATATTTTCATATAGGAATGATTGCACTTACATTTGAAGGAAAAAACTTGGACCTCATGTAGTGGCATACCTTGTTCTTCATTCTACACATTGCACATGGCATTGCTTGTTAGGTGTGCATATTTACTTCATCGTTGAGTCATAACTTCATTAGTTGCACGGCCATTTACCCTTTGAGTAATCACAACCAACTAAAATCAATGCTCAATAAAATGAATTACACTCTTTTCTTTTTTAGGGTGCATCAACAAGAATAGGTTTTAGGGTCTTGGAATAGTTCATTGTAAGTCAATTCTCCAAGACCACTAAACAAAAAAAACAGGTGTCTGTCCAGGTGAGAGTGTGAAACCCTTGATATAATTAGTGTTTCTCAGGGTGCTCCTCTTACATGGGAGTTAAGCACGAGGCAGTGCATGCGATTATGATTGGGATGACCCCTCATCACTCTCTGTGAGCATCGAAGATATTTCCAGGATTGTATTCGTATCTAGGGGCCTTTGAGGTATTGATTGGTGCATCCTTGGCATACCAGTTGTGATTTTGGGATTTAGGCTTTGCTACCCTTCCCATACGGTCGATCCTGCCTGCAACTATCCGTATGAGCATTGGTTATATTGAGGTGACCTTAGTTTCCTTAGCTAGGTTATCGAGGGGGTATTTGCAGAGTTTATTCTGCAGGTGTCTTATCTAGGTAGGGATTAGAAAACACAATAACCCACTATAATTGGTTACGAACGTTCGTTTGTTGTGCATGGGAGTCTCAAGCTGCTCCTAGGTGAGACATACCTGCTTCATTCGGGAGCTCACTTATCCTACCTTTTGTTTTCTTGTGATTTGGCTTTAGATTTTATTTGGTGTATGCTCTGTGCACGCTAGATTGCTTAGGGTTGTGCTATATTGAGTCTTTTCTTTTTACTGAGTCATTGTGGACTTGGGTACGCCACCTCACCGTTCTTGACATTTAGTAGGACTTCCACCTTCCACGTCTCCTCCTCCTTTGGGAGAGAGAACCAGAAATTCTAGGCGGACTCATTCTCACTTTGATTCACACACTATGGGTGATCATGAGAATGAGATCCCAGAGATCCCTGATCTTCCTTGTCATGTATGGGAAGATGAACCTTCGAGCACATATGGGACTCTGGTAGGGTATGGTTATCATTCGGCTGGGCCGTCACATGAATATTTTTCACGATGCATAGATTCCACACACTCTAATCGATGGTATTGGCTTCCAGGAAATGAGACTCACCACACATCCTCTAACACTAGCACTATTAGGTATTCCTGAGACCGTCGAAACATCATGATGGATCAGGTGTTGACCATGGTGCTGCGCCTGGGGGAACTTCCATTCCTTTCCAGGCGGAGAGGTTTGGTAGCTCTAGTCACATTACACCTTCCATCCCTGTGATGGAGGTTCCTTCACACACACATCCTAGGCCTAGCACCAGTGTTCCTATTCAGGGACCAGAACCTAGACATGTGAATATTGGGGGCACAAGTTATATTCATTCACATATTCCATCGTATTCATCACCAATCCATTCAAATTATTTTTTGACCACACATCCTCCTCCTAACTCTAGTGGGCCTTCTAGATGGAGTTGTAATACTAGCCATGTCTGTTCTACTTCTGCTAACACCATAGTGTCATAGGGCCATGTTCCTCCTTATGTGTCAGCAGGACATGTATCTTCCCATGGACCATATTATGGACCTTCCCATGGACCATCCTATGGACCTTCTCGTGGACCATATCATGGTCCAATTTATGGAACCTATTATGGACCTTCTTACTGACCATCTTATGGAAAAAAATACACACCTTATGGGTCCGGGTATCAACCCGCGTATCAGTCACCTAATTATGGATTTGTAGCACCCCATCCTCAAGGTACTCCAAATCACAATCCTTACATGCAACCCTATATGGGTCAAATGGGAGGAGGTTATTATCCCACTGGCCAAGGCCATGGTGTATATAGCAGTCAGCCTTATGCGAACCAATCCTATCAGGGAGCATGGAACCAACCGGCTCAATATAGGCTCCCTTTCCTCGTGACTTTGAATCTACCCAATCTGTCAAGATTGACAAATGATCTTGTATCTCATGACCCAGCATGGCCGGGAATTCCTACCAAACTTCCTTCGGACATTCCAAAGTTCGAGGGTAAGGTTGGTGAAGATCCTGTTGAGCACGTTACGACCTTCCATCTTTGGTGCTCTTCAAACTCCTTGAATGATGATTCTATTTGTTTGAGACTATTTCAATGTACCCTCATGGGTCCCGTTGCAAAATGGTATATAGAGTTACTTGGGGGGACATATTATTCATTTCATGACCTTTCTATAACTTTTCTTAACCACTTCCAGCTGGCTGTGCGTTACGACGCCGGTACCGAACTCTTGTTGATATTTCGGCAAGGCAAAGACACCCATATTTTGGGTCATATTCAAGAGTGGTGTAGATGGAAGAGGATGATTAAAGCCTTTATACCACTAGAGTTTCTTCTAGAATGGTTCCTCAAGTCATTGTTACCCTATATCACAAAGGATGTTTACACATCTGGAGTGCAAAATGAGGACCAAGCTATTTTTAGGGCCCAACAGTTGGACTTGATTTAGGCTCAGTTTGAGATCCTTTATGAGATCATACCTAATGCTCCATGTTCCAATTTCGACTCCAGGTTCAAACCTGGGCCACATGCTGATGGTATTGTTGGCCTTGCAAGTACCAAACCTACGGATTCGGTTACAAAACAAGTGAGCCAGTTATTGCTTATCCATTCTGTGTCATGACAAGCTACGACTTTGTCCCTTCCTACCTAGTCGGTAGATGTACTTTCCATGCAATCGTCGAACCCTAAAGGTAACCAACAACCTGGAAGGAATAAAAAGGAAGGAAAAAATAATAAAAAGGGTGGGAATAATAATGATAATGTGACTAACGACAAGAAAAATAACAATAATAATGCTGGGGGGGATAAGAATTCTAAGCGGAAGGTAAAATTTCCTTGCAAGTTGTGCGGGGATGACCACCTCACTCACTTGTGCCCTCCTATGGAAGATGCCTCGAAGTTCATAGCGCAGGGCCCAACTATGTTTACAAATCCTTTACCAAATAATAAAAATATGAAATCGAGGACCGTGGATCCTAGATGTGCGTCTAATGGAACTCCAAATCAGCTGGATGCCACTAGTGGCCATGGTTGCATCAACATGGTGAAAGATACTAGTGTTGTGACGCGTGCGAAATACTATGGTTTGTTACAACCAGACCTTGGGAAAGAACCTGCTCCACCTGAAAGATATTTGTGAAATGAAAAGCCTACAGATAAGCCTAAAGTTCCACCTCGCATTCCTAAGAGAGTCTTGAAGTGCTCAGGGAACAATCCTAATGCTCCAGATGCCTAGAACTATTCAATTGTTGAAGATTTGAGCCAGACTCCTTATGTGATGTCTGCATTAGAAGTACTTCAGACTTGTCCTTCGTAGAGAAATTCCTTGTTGTTTTCTCTTGGGGTTGGTGATGATAACTCTCCTTCCATGATCAAATTTGAAACTCTTGGAATCTAGCCTCTCTTGCCTTACTATGTGTCTATTCTGATTCATGTAGAGTGTTTAAACAACACCATCATGCACACTGTGATTGAAGAAGGTGCTGCCACTTCTGTGATGTCCTTGACTTGTTGGAAGGGCTTAGGTTCTCCGATGTTGTATAAATATGCGAACATGTTGACTGCTTTTGATGGAATATCATTTCAGTCGCATGGTATACTTCCTTCCCTAGAGGTCCAATTGGGGGGGAAGACTGTTGCGACTGAGGTCGAGGTGGTTGATGCACCCCTTGACTACAATATTTTGGTGGGTAGGAACTGGATGTACAATATGCAAGCTGTAGCCTCTTCCCTATTCTGAGCTTTTTGTTTTCAATTTGATGGGAAGATCATTACTATTGATAAAAAATATTTCCAGAATCCGAGTGTGAAAGCATCATCATGATATTCTATCCCAATTATCGATCATTCTTAGCCGGCAACTGAGAATGTGGGTGTGGGTATGTATCCTTCTCTCATGGGAACCTTTAGTTGTCCTGCACTCGTTCTTATGATTGGGTCTAGTATTGGTAGGGCTTTGACCTCATTGAATTCGGTCTCTTTTCGCACCTCTCATATGGAGGATCCTTGGATTCTTCCTTCACCGAGTACTTCGAGTGATAATTCTATAGCTACCGAGACAGATGTGTCATTTCCTGCAACATTGGTGGTGTATCAAACTAATCTTGATCATGTTGTAGAGCCTAGTCTTCCTCTTCACAGATGGAGGAGGAGGACCCTTATGTGCTGCCTGCTTGGGAAGTAGAGTCATCTCACTCTCAATATTGCCTTGATGATGTCTTTCCATCCGATGAAGCTATTCTTGAGGCTATGTATGGGATAGAAAAACCTTGGGGAGAGATGAACCATAGATCATATTTCCTCCCTAAGCTTGATCATTTAGAGTGTGATGACTTTAGGGCGATTCTAAGTGAGAAAGTTGGTAGCCACGTGGTCCCAATAAGCTCTCTTAGTTATATTGCTGAAGGGAACATGGCTAACTTGTCACCAATGATACCTATCAATATTTATCGTGATCCTGGTAAGATTGAGAATGTTTACATTGGGGCGGATTGTTCCCCTGATGAGATTAAGGAGTATACCAAGCTTTTCAAATAATTTCATGATGTTTTATCTTGGTTGTATGAGGAGATGCCAGGAATAGACCCTTGCATTGTCGAACATGAAATAAAAACCTATCCGGATGCAAAACTGGTTCGACAATGTTTGTGTGCCGTTAATCCTGGGAAAGCGCCCGTTATTAAAGCATAGATAGAGAAACTGTTCAAAGCTGGTTTTATCTATCCCATTCCTTTGACGGAGTGGGTTTCAAATCCCATTTCGATGGATAAGAAGCAAGGACCGATCCGAATATGCATTGATTTCCATGATTTAAATCGAGCCTGTCCTAAAGGTAATTTCCCTACACCATTTATTGATCAAATTTTGGATGAGTGTACAGGAAGTGATGTTTTTTCTTTTATGGATGGATTTTCCGGATATAATCAGATACAGATTAAACTTGAGGACCAACATAAGATTGCATTTATTTGTAATTGGGGAACTTTTGCATATCGAAAGATTCCCTTCGGCCTTAGAAACACCAGAGCTATGTTTCAATGGGCCATGACCTTTGCCTTTCATGATCTCAAAAAGATGATTGAAGTGTATTTGGATGATCTAGCTGCTCACTCTCGTTTGAGAGTGCGTCATCCTTATCATTTGCAATTGGTTTTCGAAAGATGTCGTCATTATCAAATTTGGTTAAATCCTCATAAGTGCATATTTTTTGTGAAGGTTGGTATTTTACTAGGATTCATCGTGTCCAAGGAGGGTATTAGAGTCGATCCCTTGAAGGTTGAGGCAATACTTCAATTGTCTCCCCAGTGTAACATTCAACATATTCAATGTTTACAAGGTATGGCAAACTTCTTGAGAAGGTTTGTAGTCAATTTTACTAATTTGACTAAAGGATTCATGCGTTTGTTGAAGAAAGAAACCCCTTTTTACCGAGATGAGTGAGCACAGGAGTCTTTCGATGCTCTTAAGAATGGCTTGGAATCGGCCCCCGTGCTTAGTCCACCAGACTATAGCCATGACTTTTTGATTTATGTGGTCGCATCTCAAGAGACGGTTGGTATGGTATTGGTTCAAGAGGATGAGGAGCTCCATGAGCATGTCATATAATATCTTAGCCGAAACCTTATTGATGTGGAACTTCATTATACCCATATTGAGAAGATAGCCTTAGCCACCATCCATGCGGTTCAACGTTCGAGGCATTACATCCTCCTTCACCAAAATTTGGTCATAGCTCACATTAATCCATTTTAATTCATCCTCACCAGAAGGATGATTGGGGGAAAATATAATAAATGGATTGTGATATTGTAGGAGTTTGATCTCGAGTTTGTTTCGGCAAAGTCAAAGAAATCATTAATTTTTGCTGATCTCATATTGGATTTTTCAAATTTGGATGAAGAATAGGTTCATGAGGATTCTCTTATTGATGAAAATATCTTTCTCATCTCAACCGCGGACCCTTGGTATGGGGATATTGTTGTTTATTTGCAAGCATTGAAGGTTCATACTCACCTCTCATGAGATGAGCGTCGACGACTACATCATGTAGTGAAGAACTACCTCATAATGGATGATACTTTATAATGCCATGGGGTTGATTCCATTTTATGTCGTTGCTTAACTCATGAGGAGGTTGAGGTTGTGCTTCATGATTTCCATGGAGGGGCATGCGTTGGTTATTTATCTAGGCTTTCTACAACTCAATTTTTTTTGCAAGTGGGTAATTTTTGGTCGTCCATATTTAAATATTGCGTTAATGCAGTCAAGAGGTGCCACCCTTTATAGATGTTTGCACGTAATATCCATTCACGTCCGGCCCCTTTGCATCCTATTATCAATGCTATTCCCTTCACCAAGCGGGGGGTCAACTTTATGGATTGTAACCTAGCTTCGACTGGGGGGAACCATCATATTATTGTGGCTGTTGATTATTTCAATAAATGGGCATAGGTTATGCCCACTATCAAATCCGACGGTGAAACAACCGTTCATTTTGTATTTAACCAGATTATCACCCAGTTTGGCATTCTAAGGGAGCTTGTCACTGACCATGGCAGGTGTTAAGTCAGTAAATTTTTTCCTCAATTTTGGTTTGACTTCTCCATTTTTGGTTTGTTTTTTCATTTTATTTCAATTAAGGTTTTGTTTTAAGTCTCATTTTGAGTTTCCTTTAGGAACTCTTTGGTTGATTAGATGGTTTTTTTAGCTTACTTTTTATAGGTTTATTTGATTTTTTGGTCCTTTGCATTTTAAAGGGGTTAAAGGAAAGGTCATTATATCAAAGATTTGATTCATAAATGTTTATCTTGAGCACACCTAGATATGATTATCACTTTAGCAGCTTTTAAACCTCCGACAAATTAGAAAAAAGTTGAAAAATGGCGAAAAATTAGCATGGGAGATATTCTTGTAGCGCTGGACAAAAAATTTACAAAGGGCGCGCTACAAGAATATCGCGGCCCTTTTATTTTTATATTTTTAAGCAATATTTGATCATGATTTTGATCTATGAGTGTCTAATTGCATATGGTGAGCTATTTCATACGTGTTAGCTGCAGTTTCAACACGATTTCAGGTGGTTTTGAATCTCGAAACAAATCATGCTCATCATTGCCTATAATGCGGGATCTGTTTGACAGTTATGAGCAAATTTCGTGTTAAGGTGGCATGATTTGCCTTTCACATGCATTATCAAAGGAAAGGAGGGCTCGTGAAGTAAATCAAAGCGCTAGAAAGGTGGATTATGCTGCTGAAGAGTAGAGACAGAGTTATGAAGGATGGCGAAATTTAGGGCTTTTCAATCCCGTTACCTGCAGTTAAAATAACCATATGAAGACATCTGCACGCTCAAGGAGAGGCAATTGACAGCTCAAAATGAAGGTTTAAGCCAGTGCACTCGAGCACAATTGGCAGGTATTTCAATATAAACCCCTATAATGAAAAATTGGGAATTTTCTAGCTGGAGGTCATTCTGGAGAAATTGGTTGATGCAGAGGTTAGAATAGGTTCCAAAATGAAATATTAACCCCAGAAATAACTGCCTGGAACTATTCTTAAAATTTTGGTGAACAGAGCACTAAAATAACCCCAGGTTTGAAATATTAAGGTTTTTGAAGTTCGAGACAGTTTGAGGGAAGGTTCTTTATGTTTTTGCTCTCCAATACACTCAAAAAACTCTAATATTGATGCATTATGGCTGTAATGAGCTGACTGATTGAGATTCCTGTCAAACCTAATGCCAATTTCAATCATAGTCTACAGGAAGCAGCATTGGAATCAATTGTAGACTGTTTTATCATGCTCATTCCTCACACAGATAGTTTTCAGTTTGCTTGAGAAACTGGTGATAGTTGTCATATTTGCAAAGTTAATTGGTTTGAAGAATAATGTTGGCATTTATACACTGGATTCGATGAGAGTCTTTTGGGCTAATGTGAATATATTGCAGGCAGTGGTGTTTTTTCTCTCTTCTCATACAGGAAATCTCCAGTCGGTTTAAGAAGCTTGTGGTTAATATTACTCTTACAAAATCTGAAGCTGTGAGAATTTTGGGGTTTAAAGATCGAGGCTGGTTGATACATAGAGATAAGAGTACAATACTGGAAAATAGAATAGCCACATTCACTGACAGTCTTCAATTACTTTGAAAATCCTGGACACTTCAGATTAATCTAAGTGTTGTTTTCTATGATTTGAATCAGTTTGTACTGAAGGAGGATATCATATCTGAATCCATATTATACTTCTAGTCTTCTTAACCTTAAAATGAGGAGCTTGAGTGGCTCATATTCTAAAACAGTTCGACATTATGATTGATGGTGCATTTTGGAAATTAAGCAGTGCTATTTTGTTCTTATGATAGTTTTCATTTATGATTGATCTACTCTCACAGTTTACCTGTCAACAGACCTAGTTTGTATGGTTGAGACAAAAGAACATTGAAGCCCTGGGTCAGGTGAATTTGACCCCCTGTTGGGAAGTTTTACATCATCTTTTAAATAAACAGGCCTATCCAGGAGTGTATAGCAGATGGTGAAAAATTTTTAAGGAGCAGAAAGCCAGTTTACAAGCATCTTCTAAACCCTAAAACCAGACAACATCTAATTTCTGAAGGAGAAAGACGGGAAATAGTGGAAAAAGTGGAAAAGTCAATAGGGATGAGCCCATTGACTTAACATGGATTGAGAAACTCCCTGATTGTGCTGAATTGTTTCAACAAGCAGGCTGGATGAATTTCTTCAGGAAGATAGATGGCTACAATGCACAAGTGTCTTGTAAGTTTGCTCAGGGACTTAAAGATGATATGGTCATCCTGGATGCTTTAAAATTCAAATTGACTGTGGAACTAATTGCAGAGGCCACTGAGATCAGTAATGAGGGTGAACATTGGTTCAAAAAGTTACCTTTTGATTTTGAACCACAAAGGTACCTATTACCTAATGTGACTCCTGACTGGAACAAGGGTATTCCTATTCAAAATTTCAGGAAAGAGTGGATTGAGCCCATTAGGATATTACAAAGTTATGTGACTTATGAGGGTAGGTACGCCTATGTGTTTAAATATAACTTTAGATTTCTTCAACACATGGTAGGAGTCTCAAAGATGAACCTGCCCTTCTTCTTTTTGAAGAGTCTGCAGAAGATGTCCAACAGGATAAAGCAACATGAAGATCACACCTCCCAATCAATTTTTCATCATGGTCTGATCAGACTGATCATCACCACTATATTGCAACATGAGGATAAGATTTGGAACTTCTTTATGTTCTGGTCAGATGTTCATCCCCAGCAGGAAGATCAACAGCTTAAGAGGAAGACTGATAAAGGAAAAGTGATGATGAAAAAGTTAGGTCATATAGCCAAACCTGCAGACAAAGATGATGTTAAGGCTAAGAAGGTAGCAGAGCAGGTAAAGGTTGGTAGTCAATTCAAAATGTCCTCAGTTGGCTCTAAAAGCAGGTACTCATTGTTTGCAGGAGAAAAAGTGCAGCCTAGTTTGCAATTGACACCAGTAGCAGATTTTGAAGAACCTAAGACTATTGTTGAAAAGAAGGCTGCTATACCTGAAGATGAAGTTCAAACCAAACCAAGAAGTCCCCTCACCATTTTGTCTGAGAATGAAGGATACTTATTAGAAAATGAGCAGCAAATTGCTGAAGCAGGGTTAAGTGCTGAAGCCTATGGAGAATTCCTTACCTCAGAAATCAAAGCAGCTAAACCTCATAAAAAGAAAAAGAGGACTGTAGCTTCATACAGAAGGCCTAAAACTAGGCCAACCAATAAATTGAGATGGAGTATGAAGAAGATACTTAACCCTAAACTGGATTCCAAACAAAAGACTGTTGTAATTGATACTACTTCAAGTGAAGAAACAGCAGTTGGTAAAATAGACATCAAAAACAAAGGAAAATCGGTGGTTAGACCTTCTTCTCCTCAACCTGCTGGGTTAAAAAGATTGTCACAGTCTGCAAAAGAAACAAGTCAGCCTGCTTCTAAATTATCTGAAATAATTTTTGAGATAAAAGATAAACTCTTAAAACAGGAGGAAGAAGAAAAGGCAAAAGCATGTCCTGTTGAAAATCAGGAGTGGGATGAAGAAGATGAAGCTATACTCAGGAAAGCAGGAATTATAGAAGAGTCTATTATTCCTGTTGATTTCTCAGATTTTTTAATGCAGGATGAAAATGTACTGGAAAACCCTAGTTTTGATGATGAAAGCTTGCAGGAAAGAGTTCAGAAATACAAGCAACAGGTAAAACAATTACAAGAGACTAATGATAGTTTATTTAAAGTCAACAGGGGGATTATAGAGGAGTTGCAAGATGTCCATTATCATTTCCTACAGCTATCAGAAGTGTCTAAAGAAGTGCTAAAAAGGAAGAAAGCTACTGACAGGTATTCTACAAAGCTAGAGAAGACAGTTGAAAGTTTACAGCAGGAGAATGAAGACCTTTAGAAAAAGATAACTGATATGGAGAAGAAACATAAAAGAGCAAAGAAGAGGTCTCAAAGCCTAGATGGTATAGCACTCCTTGTTGAAGAAGCAAAGGAGCTTTGATCAGTTATGCTTTTAGTTAGTGAATCTGTTTGATAAACACTTTTTGTTAATCATTTGCTATTTTTAGCAATTTTATAACTTTGTAAAAATGCACTTTTTACTTTACCTACCTAGGTGAGTCGATGGAGACAGTTAGAAAGGGAAACCTAACTGATTTTGTAGAGGATGGCTATTTAGAAGAGTTAGAAAGACATTGTTAGGGTTCTGATTTTTGGGAGCATCAGGAGGTTTACAAGACTGTTTTGTCTGCAAACTTGTTCAGAGATAAGTACTGAGACTCTTATAAGCATTTGCTGATAAAATAATGAGATATATGACTTTTTCCCCTTCAGTTTGTCTATGTTGGCTTTGTTATTGAACTTGTTTAGTTTCTTAAATGATAAATTCATTGCTAGTTAATGTGTATTTTCTGGTAATGCTTATCCTTTATGTATGAACCTCAGCATAGTCTTTCTGCTAGATCTTATGTGATATGTTATGCATCTTTATCAGTTTCTGTTTATGATTTAGTTGTTACTTTTCTTTTGAATGTATTCCCTGACTGTTATTGAAGCTTACAACCATTTAAATCATACCAAAACCCTAAACTTTGTTTTATTTATTGAGTTTTACTCTTGAGATTGTGTTGGCTTGTTTCCTTATCCTTAGAAACAATTTCTGGCACAAACATCTTTGGCATCGTTACCGGGGACGAAGCTGAAGCATATCTTCCCTGGGATACTTATCACTTTTCCTGGTTTGAGAGGTGAACTTGAACCAGCATTTTTGAAGGCTATTTTCACCAGAAAGTTGTCACAGTGGCTTCTAGAAGAATTGGAACCAGGAGCAGACCTACTTCTCCCTTGCAGCTGGGTGTGACAGACCCTGAACAAATCATAAAAACAGCAAGAAATCTCAGAAGGTCTCAATCTTTACTAGCCTCTTGTGACCCTGACCAATTGGGTGATTCATTAGACTCAGCTGAAAACTCACCTTGGATAAAACCTACAATTCCTGAAAGTACTTTTCAAGTTTTTACCAATCCTGAAACCTTTTTGAAAGCCAAGACTACTTCTCCTAGAAAAATCCCTCTCTTTCAGCTGAAAATAGGAAAGAACCCTTTTCAAGCAAGTTCCAGTCAAGTTTCTTCCTCTTCAAAACCTCAGTCTAAACCTCAGTCCACAATGGCAGGTCAAAACCCACCCATGGATATGATGGACAGGATGGTAGCAGCCAGGTATGCTCCATTAGTCCTACCTCAGCCTTTACATGCTTTGCCTGGAGGAGATTATTAGAAATATATGCCCAGATTCAATGGACAAGGTGAAACAACTGCAGAAGAACATTGGGAGGCTTTCCTGAGTTATGCAGACAATCAGAACATTGAGATTAAATATGTATGGATGAGGGTATTTGTTCAAATTCTGGATGGGGATGTGAGAAAGTGGTTTAGAGAGTTGCCTGCCAACTCCATCACCATAATTGAAGAACTCCAAGACCTATTTATGAGGCCGTGGGGAGACACTAAGGACCATACCTATTATATCACTGAGTTTGGTGCTCTCAAAAGAAAGAAAGATGAGACTGTTGCTGATTTCTCCAAAAGATTTAACAAGATGTATAGTAGGATTCCAGCAGAGATCAAACCTACTGAAACATCAGCCAAGATGACTTATGCAAATGCATTTGACCATGAATTTTCGTTATTACTCAGAGAAAGAAGACCTATCACTCTGCCGAACATGCAAGATGCAGCCTTGGAGGTAGAGTCTAATTTGCTGGCTTCTAACAGGCTTAAAAAAGAAACACCTCAGCAGTAGTATGAAAGAAAGGGAAAGAAGGAAGTTGTTTCAACAAGTGTTGCCCCTCAGTCTGCTGAAGCCAAAATAGATGAAATGGCTAAGCTTGTGAAAATTCTTACTGCCAAGTTAAACAAACTAGAGCTTGAAAAGAATTCGACTAAACCTGCTCAAGAAGCTCAGAGGAACCCAAATAACCAAAATCAGTTTAGAAGGCAGTTTGCTCCTAGATTCATGCCAAGGGAGCGAAGGAGTAATGACATCCAGCAAGAAAGGAGGGAGAATGAGGATCAAAGAGTGCCCCCACCTCTTCAAAATAATGTAGCTGATGAAGAAGAGGTTGATGAACAGTTGCTCTTTGAAGAGACTGAAACAGATCAGGATATGAACCACTTTGGAGATGGTTTATCTGGAGGTTTCATAACAGAAGAATATTTTCTGAACTCTGAGTACTATGATGCTGATTTGTATGAAGTTGAAGATGATTTGGAGTTTGAGAAAACTGCTGTAAATGCTGCTGCTAATCAGAATGGAATTAAGAAGAATATTAATCTCAGATCTGGTCCGAAACAAGTAGTCCAAGCTCCCAAGAAGAAATCTGCTGTTCCTACTGCAGCTGTTCCTGATAAACAAGTTACTGATCCCGTCACAGAAAAGAAGCAGCCTGCAGAAAAGTCCAAGAAGAATGTTGAAATTGAAGAGGTAAACAAGTCAATCCAAAATTTCAGTTTGGAGAATGAGTTAGGCAAATTAAAAATTCCTGTACCATTGACTGAGCTTATTAAGAATCCATCATATAAACAAACAGTCTTAAAGGTTATGAATTCTGCTAGTGGTAAGCCTGTTTCAGATACTATCAATTTGCAAGAAGAAATCCCAAAGATATTCATTGGGTCTGCCTTAGCTGAGAAAACAAAAAATGAAGCTGGTGCTTCTCCTCCCTTCTATGTTACCTTGACTATCAATGACCAGATGATTCACAATTGCTTGTTAGACTCTGGAGCATCCCATAACTTAATGCCCAAAGCTGTGATGGAAGCCCTTGGTCTCAGTATCACCAAACCTTATCATGACTTATATGCCTTTGATTCCCGAGATGTTAAGTGTTTAGGAGTAATTAAAGATATGGTTGTTAACCTTACTCAGCTGCCCATGAAGAGTGTCATAATGGATGTTGTTGTAGCTGATATCACACCCAAGTTTGGTTTGATTCTTTCAAGATCCTGGGCAAAGAAGGTTGGAGGAACCTTACAGATGGATCTCTCATATGCCACCATTCCTGTTTTTGGTGGAGAAAATAGGAGAATTTACAGAGAACTACAGTTTGGCTACATTTTCACAGATGATAAAAACCCCACTAATCATCCCCTATATGTTGTTGACAAAGATCTAGGGACTTGCATGTTGAATTTCAGTGATGAAGATAATTCTGTTGGCCTCTTACAAGTTGAAAAAGAAAAACCAGTGAGACATTGCAGAGAAGAAGAAGATCAGCTGTGGGAATTGTATTTTGATGGATCCTCATGCAAAGATGGTGCTGGAGTTGGAGTCTTACTCATTTCTCCTGGAGGTGAGACGGTGAAACTCATGTATAAGCTGGAGTTTGTTACCACTAACAATACTGCTGAGTATGAAGCTCTGATAATAGGACTGAAAGCTGCTAAAGACTTAGGCATTCAGCAAATTACTGCATATGGCGACTCCGAGTTGGTTGTTCGACAGGTGAAGAACAACTATCAAGTAAAGCCGGATTTGTTGAAGGTCTATAGAAATGAGGTATGGGATATGCTTGAAAATTATTTCATAGCATTCAATGTCACTCATATTCCAAGAAATCACAATGAGACTGCAGATTCTTTAGCTTTGGCTGCCTCATACTTCAAAATTCCTAAAACTACTTAGCTAAGGTATCCCATAGAGGTGAGGTACAGACCATGTGTACCTGACAATGTGAAACACTGGAGGGTATTTGAAGATGACATTGAAATCAAAAAATTTCTTGAGCTTACAGATGCGTTTACTAATGCCCAAATTGATCAGGATGAGGATGAGGAAGAAGGAGAGGATAATAAGTCTGCTGAAGATGAGTTTGCTGAAAATGTATTTGCTGAAAATGAGTTTCCTGAAGGTGAGATTGCAGGTCATAAGATCATTGAGTTGAAGAGTAACTTTATCCCTAAAGGTTTAGTGCCTTTAGAAAGAATTTTTACCAAAGATGATACACCTTCTAAACCAGTAGTCCAATCTTCAGAAGACAATGTAGAAGACTTCAATATTGGTATTGCAGAAAATCCGAAAATGGTAAAAATTTCTAAATCTCTGACAGCTGAACAAAAAAGCAGGTATATCAAGCTTTTGAAAGAACATGTGGATGTGTTTTCCTGGTCTTATGAAGAGTTAAGAACCTATGATACAGCAATCATTCAGCATAAGGTCCCATTGAAACCTAATGTTAAGCCTTTCCGACAGAAACTGAGAAGGATCAATCCAGCTTTGTTTCCTGTGATTGAAAAGGAAGTAAAGAAGCTGCTGGATGCTAAGATAATAGTACCTCTCAGGTACTCTTCGTGGGTTGCAAATCTTGTACCTGTTAGGAAAAAGAATGGGGAAATAAGATTATGTGTTGACTTCAGAAATCTGAATAGGTCATCATTAAAAGACAACTATCCTCTCCCCAAGATTGAACAAGTTTTGCAGCAGGTGGTTGGAGCTCAGAGGATATCTATGGTGGACGGATTCTCAGGGTATAATCAGATTGCCATACACCCTGATGACAAGGAAAAAACATCCTTTACAACCCCCTGGGGAACCTTCATGTATGACAAGATGCCCTTTGGTCTGATGAATGCTGGAGCAACCTTTCAGAGGGAAATGGACATTGCATTCGTGGGAGAAAAATATAAGTTTGTTGTCATTTATTTAGATGACATCACTGTGTTCTCACAGTCTGATGATGAGCACTTAAAACATTTGAGGCAGACTTTCCATAAATTGCAGAAAATTTGGCCTGTCTTTGAACCCCAAGAAATCTCATTTTGTTGTGCAAGAGGGTAGACTGTTGGGCCACTTGGTGTTTGCTGATGGCATCAGAATAGATCCGGAGAGAGTCCAAGCAATACTGAAGATTAGTTTTCCCAGGAGTAAGAAAGATGTGCAATCATTCATTGGTAAGATAAATTTTCTGCGGTGGTTTATTCCTAATTTTGCTGAAACCATTAAACAAATCACAGCTATGTTAAAGAAAGACCAGGAAGTCAGGTAGACTGTTGAAGCAAAGGCAGCATTTGAGAAAATCAAGGTGGCTCTGACTGAAGCACCTGTGTTGGTAAGTCCTAATTTTACCAAGGAGTTCCTTACTTTTTCTTTTGCTTCAGCAGATACAATTGCAGCTGTCTTACTTCAGAAAAACAAGGAAGGACTAGAACAACCCATTGCCTTTTTCAGTAAAACTCTCAGGGATTCTGAGCTGAAATACAGTATACTGGAAAAACAAGCCTATGCTCTGGTGAAGGCTTTGAAATTTTTTAGAATTTATGTCCTGCATTCAAAGGTTGTTTCATTTGTTCCAAATGCTGCAGTGAAGGATGTTTTGACATAGCCTGATAGTGAAGGGAAGAGAGGGAAATGGATTGCAAAGACCATGGAGTACGATGTAGAAATCAGACCTACTAAGCTTGTCAAGGGACAGGGACTGGCCAAGCTGCTGGCTGACTCAAATTGTCAAGCTCTAGGACTGCA
Organism: Pseudotsuga menziesii; assembly: GCA_001517045.1. Taxonomy (NCBI): domain Eukaryota; kingdom Viridiplantae; phylum Streptophyta; class Pinopsida; order Pinales; family Pinaceae; genus Pseudotsuga; species Pseudotsuga menziesii. Next base: position 331,749 of record LPNX010917535.1, read on the forward strand.
TGTCATGGCTGAAGAATTAGTTCTTGAAGAAGACCAAGCACTTCAGGAGAAAGAAAGGATCATGTATTTTTATTCATCTTCAGTTTGGTATGCTGATATTGTTCATTTTCTGTTATTTCTGCAATGTCCTGATCATTTAGACAAGAAGGCTGCCAGATCTCTTAAACTGAAAGCTACAAAGTACTGTTTGGTAGAGGATCAATTGTTTTGGAAAGAACCAGGAGGTATCTTGTTAAGGTGTTTGGATCAATCTGAAATAGGAGAGGTGATTTCAGAGTCTCATGAAGGAGCCTGTGGAGGGCATAAATATTGGAAAGCAACAGCTTATAAAATATTACGAGCTGGATACTATTGGCCTTCCCTATTCACAGATGTTTACCAGCAGGTAAGAGCTTGCATACCCTGTCAGAAATTTGCAGGTAAACAGAAATTGTTGTCTTTGCCTTTAAAGCCTATTGCAGTCAATGCCCCTTTTCAGCAATGGGGTCTGGATTTTATTGGAGAGATAAATCCAGCATCTTTAGGACAACATCATTGGATTCTGACTGCCACAGATTTCTTCACAAAATGGGTGGAAGCCATTCCTACAAGGAATGCTACAGATAAGGTGATTATGGAGTTCATTGAAGACAATATCCTGAGTAGATTTGGCTGTCCACAGAGATTAATAACAGACAATGCCAAGGCATTCAAATCTAAGGCAATGGTGGCCTTCTGTGAGAAAAATGGCATCATTCTGAAGCATTCAACTCCCTATTATCCTCAGGGAAATGTCCAGGCTGAATCATCTAACAAGAATATCGTTCAAAGCATCAAGAAACTACTGAAGCATAATAAACAGTCTTGGGATTCAATGCTGAAATATGCTTTGTGGGCAGATAGGATCACTGTAAAGCAGGCCATTGGTACTTCTCGATATTAGCTGGTATATGGTACAGAGGCAGTATTCCCTGTTCAGTTGGGGATTCCTGTAATGAAATTCCTCCAGAACTCTCAAGAGGAACCGGATGATATGCAAAGGATAATCTTTGAAATGATTGAACTACAGCAAAATAGAGAGAAGGTAGACAAAGAAGCACAACTTTACAGAGCCAAGATGAAAAACAGGTTTGACAAAAAAATTAAAGAGCATACTTTTTCAGAAGGTGAGTTGGTTTTAAGATGGGATGCAAGAAAGGAACAGAAGGGTAAGCATGGAAAATTTAATAATCTTTGGTTTGGCCCTTTTCTGATATCAAAAGTTTTGGAAAATAATACATTTATCTTGCAGTCCCTAGAAGGTGAGGAGTTGTCCAGCCCTGTGAATGGACGATTCCTCAAACACTTTTACAGTTTATGAGGGAATTTTTCACTGATCATTGTACATACCGGTGTGAGTGAGGTTGAATAAAGACTCCATAGCCCAATGGAAGTTTGCAGAAAGGTAGATAGAAGACGGAAGGCACTAGTCTACAGGTTCTTGAAGCCTCGCGGGGAGGACTTCATCCCGCAGTTGGAGCCAGATGTTAAGTCAGTAAATTTTTTCCTCAATTTTGGTTTGACTTCTCCATTTTTGGTTTGTTTTTTCATTTTATTTCAATTAAGGTTTTGTTTTAAGTCTCATTTTGAGTTTCCTTTAGGAACTCTTTGGTTGATTAGATGGTTTTTTGAGCTTACTTTTTATAGGTTTATTTGATTTTTTGGTCCTTTGCATTTTAAAGGGGTTAAAGGAAAGGTCATTATATCAAAGATTTTATTCATAAATGTTTATCTTGAGCACACCTAGATATGATTATCACTTTAGCAGCTTTTAAACCTCCGAAAAATTAGCAAAAAGATGAAAAATGGTGAAAAATTAGCATGGGAGATATTCTTGTAGCGCTGGACAAAAAATTTACAAAGGGCGCGCTACAAGAATATCGTGGCCCTTTTATTTTTCTATTTTTAAGCAAGATTTTATCATGATTTTGATCTGTGAGTGTCTAATCGCATATGGTGAGCTGTTTCATACGTGTTAGCTGTAGTTTCAACATGATTTCAGGTGGTTTTGAATCTCGAAACAAATCATGCTCATCATTGCCTATAATGCAGGATCTGTTTGACAGTTATGAGCTATCAAAAGTGTCTAAATAAGTGCTAAAAAGGAAGAAAGCTACTGACAGGCATTCTACAAAGCTAGAGAAGACAGTTGAAATTTTACAGCAGCAGAATAAAGACCTTCAGAAAAAGATAACTGATATGGAGAAGAAACATAAAAGAGCAAAGAAGAGGTCTCGAAGCCTAGATGGTATAGCACTCCTTGTTGAAACAACGAAGGAGCTTTGATCAGTTATGCTTTTAGTTAGTGTATCTGTTTGATAAACACTTTTTGTTAATCATTTGCTATTTTTAGCAATTTTATAACTTTGTAAAAAATGCACTTTTTACTTTACCTACCTAGGTGAGTCGATGGAGACAGTTAGAAAGGGAAACCTAACTGATTTTGTAGAGGATGGCTATTTAGAAGAGTTAGAAAGACATTGTTAGGGTTCTAATTTTTGGGAGCATCAGGAGGTTTACAAGACTGTTTTGTCTGCAAACTTGTTCAGAGATAAGTACTGAGACTCTTATAAGCATTTGCTGATAAAATAATGAGATATATGACTTTTTCCCCTTCAGTTTTTCTATGTTGGCTTTGTTATTGAACTTGTTTAGTTTCTTAAATGATAAATTCATTGCTAGTTAATGTGTATTTTCTGGTAATGCTTATCCTTTATGTATGAACCTCAACATAGTCTTTCTGCTAGATCTTATGTGATATGTTATGCATCTTTATCAGTTTCTGTTTATGATTTAGTTGTTAATTTTCTTTTGAATGTATTCCCTGACTGTTCTTGAAGCTTACAACCATTTAAATCATACCAAAAACCCTAAACTTTGTTTTATTTATTGAGTTTTACTCTTGAGATTGTGTTGGCTTGTTTCCTTAGCCTTAGAAACAATTTCTGGCACAAACAGCAGGCACTTTCATAACAAAATGATGGAATATTTGTCTTTGAAGTTAGGGTATAAGCAAGAGAATTCCTCTTCTTATTATCCTTAAGCGAATGGATAGGTTGAAGTAGTGAACAAGTCACTTAAGTCCATTCTCCAATGAACCATCACACAAAGCATGCAGAATTGGCATATCATGTTGTATCCTACTTTGTGGGCCTATAGAACCGTGGTTAAGACTCCCACCGTTTTTTCTCCCTATCAACTTGTGCATGGGGTGGAGTCAGTATTACCTATTGGATGCAAAATCCCTTCTTTGAAGCTAGCTGTGGAGCTTTTACTAGAGACTTCCGCATTGGAAGAACGTCTAGTCCACTTGGAGTAGCTTGAAGAGTAGCGTTGAGATGCTTTATTGGATCTTGAGGTTAATAAGTGTCTCATTAAGGTCCAGTATGATAAGTCTATCTTTCCTAGGAGGTTTAGTGAAGGTGACTTGGTCCTTTTGTGGAATCAAGCTAAGGAACCCTTGGGGGTAGGAAAGTTCAACCCGATGTGGCATGGTCCTTACATGGTTAAGCGTGTCTTAGAGAAAGGTGCCTATGAGTTGGGGGATTATGAAGGGACAGCTTTGGTGGAGCCTAGAAATGGACTCTATCTTAAAAATTACAATGCATGATCTTCATCCAGGGCTAACTTTTTGTATATTATTGTACATTTTTGCATTGCATTGTTAGGTCTTCTTATGGTGATCGGGTTTGTTGATTAGCTTCCATTTTTTCTGGTAGATGTCGATGGAGTCTTTCTTTTACATATGATTTGCTGATGGTGCTAGCCGCCACACTCAAAACTCAGCTTCGGCTGCTTGGGTGATCTATAATCCTATGGGTCAAGTGTTGTCTTCAGGAGGCATATATTTATTGGCTTCGTCGAACAATGTTTCTGAATATAGTGCCGTGATTGAGTTATTGCAGGATGCCATTTCACATGGTGTTCATTCTCTTGAGGCACATCTTGATTCACATTTAGTGGTATCACAACTTAATGGCTTGTATCGGGTTAGGGATTTGACATTGTTACGAAGATTCTTGCGTGTAAGATTGCTAGAACGACAATTTGGGAGTATAACATACATTCACATTTCAAGAAATTTTAATCAAGTTTCTATATGCTAAATATGTAGTAGATTGGCATTTGTTTCACAGACCATAAACATTTCACAAACACATTTTACACATGTAAATAGAATAAATAATCGATCATCATAATATTTTTCATTAAGTCCAAAAAATGTGACGTCATAATACATAAGTGTCATATAAAAAATTGGGGTTTCCGAGCCACCAAAATATGCTACACGGTCATACAAAATATACACCCAGGTCTCTAATCCTGAGGTCGAGGAGGGTGCTGGTCATGGTAGTACACCACGGCTCTAGATAGCCGGAGAAATAATCGAATCCATGCCCATGGTATCCCAACCACCTGGCACTGCATAGCCTTAGGCAAGTCCTCAACTTGCACCATGGGAACCCTCTGTGTCAAGCGAACAAAGTTCCTGTGGATGATCTGGAGTGTTCACTCTGCATCTACACCCATGATCTCGTCATCTCTTACCCTTCGTCGCTGATGAGTAAAGCCTTCTGGCTGTCGTGGTCCCACATTTGCATGTACATGACAGAGTTTCATTATGTGTCGTCACACCAAAAACATGTCTTTCAATTTCATATATCAAAAAATACAAAAATAAAATTTAATAACTCAAAAACAAAATTGAGTTGGGGTTCATTACCTATGTCTCCATATGCTGATCTTGGTGGTAGGAGAATATCCTGACCTCCATAGAAGTCTATCCCTGCATAGGGGTAGTCGTCTATGGCGATGATCTGTCTCTGCCACTAGAGGAAGAAGTTTGCTGGATAGGGGTTGGCCACCCTTCCCCCTCCCAGACTCGACGTGACATTGGCCTAGTGTAGCTGAGCCAAATCCCTAACTCTGTGTGGATCAATTTCAACTCTAGGGCTTAGCCCCAATACCCTCTCAAAAAAGAATGCACTCAGTATGCTGCTGAACCCAAAGTTTCGGATCCTATCCAATGCCAATAGTATGGCTTTCAGCCCCAAGTTCTGAACTGTGTTTGTCGAGATTTGAATCCCAACCTTCTCTGTATCGGGAAGGAAATACACACCCATGTACTCCTCTATAGTCATCCCACCTCTTGGCCCGTGGGATTGGAGGTTCACCACCTCCCCTCACTGGGACAAAGCTGTTATAAAATATATGTCCTCAACCTCGATGCTAAGTGACATCCCATCCAACTAAAAGGACTCAGAGTTTGGATCTCAATAGTCTACCAGTAGTTGGAGTAGCCCTGGTTAAGCCCTCAAGCTTCCAAGGCGCCAAAATTTGTATAACCCACAAGCCCTCAGCTCTTGTTGAGCCATTAGATCAACTTGCACAGCCTCTTTGACATCACCATGTTCCGTCTCTCTCCATTCTAGCACCATCCTGCACAAACATTTTTGAGTTTCATCAGTATTTTCCTTTGAAAATCACATTCACAGCCCTGTACGTGACCGTTTTCAAAACAACCGTGTATGTACACGTGTGTCATGGTCTTTTAAAAATAATTGATTTCCACATGGGCTAAAACACACATTTTGGGGTGGCCTAAATAAAAAAATTGACCACTAAAATTAAATTTTTTTGCATGAAACTGAAAGAGGGGGGCATGGGTAATTACCTGGACCAAACGTGGAGTGATTTTGTCGGACGATGCTCTCGGAATCAGCTCTTGAAATTTTGGATACAAATGCACTATGGTGGGTGAAATTTCAAAATGGTATGAAATTTTTTAATTTTTCACTATTTTATAGAAAATTTTTACCCACTTCCTATAGTTTTTGACAATTTCTGACCATTTTGGACCGTTTGGACTAATATGATGTTGTAGGAGCCCGTTTTGAGTGCGGTTTAACTGATACTTTGACCTGTTCATGTCTATTATAGGTATCATGTCTAAACTGGACTATAGGTTAGGATTTCACATCTGCCTGCATTTTGTATGACCTTATGACTGTTTCATCTTAACCTTAGGTATGAACCCATTCCATGATGTCACAGAACCTTCTTGCTGCTGTTAGAAGTGGTGTTATGTGAATGGTAGAGCTTTCCCATACATGGTTACCCTAGTTAGATCCTATATTGCATTTGGTGCCCATGCTGATATTTCTCCTTTAGGGTGTGGGAGTCCCTTTTTAGTCCTGCCGTGTCCTTGACCAAAAGCTTCATACTCATCTTGAACTTTATGCTAGCTATTTCCCTCGGGACTCCCTTATATATATTAGGTTTTAATTGCATTTTCATGAGTTTTTATTGCCTTCTCGAGCTTTATGTCGGCTCCTTGACTTTGAGTTATCAGCCATATAGCCCACACTTGTCTCATGTCTAGCCAAGCATAGCCCTTTTACATATCTTTTGCAGCTTGATCATCCCTTTTACCAGGAGGAGGCCTTCCCTTGAGTTTCGTTATCCTACACATATATCCTTGCATTGAGCATAGGCATGTTCCACTTCTTGGAACTAGTTTTCTTGCCCCCTAACACTCGTCTCCTCCTAGATTTGTACTATAAAGAAATTTTATTCTTTTTCAATATTTTAAAAATATCTGAAAAAGTCAAAAAAAAAAAACCAAAAATCCGGATAGGAAAAGATGTTATATTTGGCAGCAGTTGAGTCGTATCACCTTCGAATAGATCATTGCATATCACATCCATTGGTTAGGTTATTAGTTTGATTTTAGGAGTTGTACTCGTTACTCTGATTTTATCTCCATTGACTGGTTAAGATTCCAGTCCCCATGGAGCTTCTGTTGATTCCTCTTGTGTCACAGAGATGTCCCAGTTTGCATATCAAGTCCATTTTGTTTACCTTCAGTCACCATTTTCCTTTATGCTCTTGTTCGAAGGAAGTTGAATCCTAAGTCGGTCATTCCTCAGTTATCTTGACTTTGCATGTCGGCCATTATCGGTACTGTTAATGGTTCGTGCACATCTTGTTCTTCCACATTATACAGCGTTGCTGAGTACCTTGGGTTGGTTGATGGGGGATGCCTTAATTCCCTCCTTCTACAGGATTCCATTCCATCAACATCAGATCATTTATTTTGGAATAGGATTCTAGAGTCCTTTGAGTTCCTTGAGACTTACAGTCATTAGTGGTAGGTTCTCTTGTTGGAATATATTAAACCCACTCACAACTTAGGATAAAATAATTAATCATTATTTGATTAATTATTCACCCACTAGCTTAATTAGTTGGCATCCACTTGCACCTTAAATTCAATGCATGCCATCCATATACTAGGAATTATTTATTTCTTATTCTGGGTTCATCTAGAATTAGTATACAGGACCTTATAGCAGATTCTTCTTTTTTCTGCTTTTTCTGCTTTTACTGCTTTTCCTGCTTTTCTTGCTTTTTTATAAAAGCTAGTCAACTAGGAAACTGGGAGCTTTTGTTTCCAACCCATCCTCCATTAGTTTTCCTCCATTTTCTAGGATTAGCATGTTATTTCCATCTCCTTGACAACTCACTCATGCTTTTTCCAACTCGTGAGGTCCTTGATAGATTTAGCAAGTGCTTTATCCACCTATGGGGGTTTGCTATATTTTGGTAAGTCAGCCTTTTTGAGATTTATGAGTTGTTTCCATACAATTTGACTTCCCCATGAGGGATGTACTATTTATGTACTCTATTATTCATAATTATTCAATGGAAGGATACACACCAATATTCATCTCTTCATTCATGTGATTCAGTCTCTTTTCTTCTCTCTATTTTTCTTGTGTATGCTTGTGAGAATTCTTAGTAGAAAGATCTATTTCCTGTGCTTCTTCTTAGAATCATTGCACATAGAATTGATCTATTATTTCTACATGGTATCATAGCTACAAGGTTCATCAAGTTCTACAAAGTTGAGGAGCGCTTCCAATCTCCTATCCCTCTTTGAAGAAGAGCTTGTCTAGCTTACAAGATTTTCTCCTAGTTTGTTTTGCAGGTTGCAGAGAGTATCTCTTAGAGCATATCAATAAATTCAATATGGATTCAAAAGTTTCTCTACTATATCCTTTCAACTATGCTGATTGGAAGCCAAAGATGAGTGCATACTTGAAGAGGCAATGTCTCTTTGATGTCTCCATTGGTGCATTGAGTGAACCTGAGTCTTATGAAGAGAAGATTGATTGGCTAAATAATTGTGATAGAGCTTATGGAATTATGTGTTTGGGAATTTCTCCAGATATATATCATCTCATAGATTCTGCTGAATTTCCATATGAGCTTTGGAAAATTTTGGACAAAGCTTTTGGTTTGCAGGAAATTGAAGATGAAGCATGGAGCGAACCTAGCATATCCTCTTGTTCTCTTTCTCAAGATTTCTTGGCCTCTGCATTCTCTGATGAATTTGATCATGATGAAGAAGTTTCTCATACAGTTCATGTTTCTGTTGCCCTCTTTTATTCGAATGCTTCCTCCTTCAATGAAGAAGCAAATATTGAAGAGCCATCTTTTTCTGTGTCTCTTGAAGGTGATTTTTCTTCTTGTGATACTAATGATGAAAAAGAAGTAACATATGGAGCTGCTGCTATTGATATTGATTATGATCCTATTGCTGCCGCAACTTTTTCTCCCCGATTTTTATTTTTACTTAAACTCTGGGACCCCTCCTCATCATTTTTGTGTGGATTGATTGTTAAAGGCTTTGCACCCTCGAGCATATCTGTTCGTTTTGAAGTTGAATGCCCGCTATTTTGTTTGCCTCGTTCAGTTTAGTTTGAGTCATGCGGTCTGTTTTAATCCCATAGAACATGAAATTTTCCCTTAGCAAAGAAAAATGTTTTTTGGCTATAATTGATCCTTAACGCTGTTGGTTTCCACTTTGGATCGGACCTCTTTCGGAAGATGCTGAATCTCAACTCACCCGCCGTTGCGGCTCCTTGACCAAACTTACGCCTGATTCGTTTGTTTCGATCGCTTGCTCCTAAGTTTCTGATTGCCCGCCGTTGCAGCTGGGAGGATAGAGTCAGCTCCCAATTCGAGTTTCACCCGAAGTCCGACTCACTGCTCTTTTCTCCCACCCGCGTCACTCAGCCTTTGCATCATCCGCCGTTGCGGGTGGTAGAGAAATATAGCCTCCAATGCCCTCCTCTCCGGCGTCCGGTTTCCTTTATCGCCCGTGTTGTCACTTACCTGGTTCTTATGCTCCTCCGCCGTTGTGGCTCCTGAAGCCTTTCCCCATCCGATGCAGAGGTCTGTTCCCGCCCGATCCAAGTATCGCCCGACCGCCGATTTAGTGTTGCCGCAAGTTCTCGCCCGGATGAACCAGGCTAGCCCCTTATGAATTTATCAGTATGGTTAGAAATTTTAGATGCCTAACATCTCAATTTAGTGGATAATGCACCAAAGTTGTATGCAGGGAGAATCCCATAGATCGCTGAAGCAACGTATCGCAAAGAAAAGGACAACATAAATGAATGACAGAGGCACCGACGAGGCATTTTCAGCAGTTACTGTCAGAAGATAAACGCATGTGGAAATGATGGGGAAAACGTAACAACCAGAGAGGAAACTGAATCGTGAAGGGTTCTGGAAGATCACACGCTAAGGGAAGCTCAGGCGACAGCAGTTGGGGTTTAAATAACGGGAGGCCTGACTGAAAGGGGGCTTTTTCCCCTGGAAAAAATTGTAATGTTTGCTTGTAAGAGGAACTACTTCGTTTTGCGAAAGGAAACTGCAAATTTACCTGGTTGAAGAAAGTGAAATGGAATGTATCAATGCGTTTCAATGAATGATGTTGAAAAGGAACTATTTCGTTTTCAGCTGCTTTTCATTTACTATGAGAATGTTTAATTTCCTGAACCTACGTTCTTATTGAATGTTCTTTGGTATTTTCATGATCTTTCCATGTGAGTAATATTGGTATTCATACAGCAATTGGCTACCTGGTTATTAAATATTTGTGATTGTTCATGCGTCTGAAAGGGGTATCAGCTAACTGTAATCCTTCATACTGTGTGTGCAAAAAATTGAATTACTCGCTTAAAATTGATGGCTCGCTCCCTAGTGTTAGATTAGACAATTAGTTTCTTTCTCATTGTATATGATTTGGTTGCCTGTGGGTCTAAGATGAGAGGTAAGAACCTGCGCATCACATGGTGACCGCCCCTCGCAGTCTAATCACCTTGCATTTAGTTAGGCACGTGCATTTCATCTCTTAAGTTAAAATACAAAAACTCGGTGGACCGGGCCGTAACCGGTAAAGCTTTGTTTTTGTTACTTGACTCACGGTAGTTGGACCGCAAACTGGACGGATTCCCTATACCAAACAGTTAGCGGGCTAGTTGGAAACGCTGATTGGGGAGAATCCCTTTCTGTTGTCGCCTGCGAATTTCCAGGCCTCAACAGTTTTGGCGCTAGAAGGAGGGCCGCCTGTGCATGGCTGGCAGAGGAAACCCGTTTTACTGAGAACATTCGGCTGGTTACAGTTTTGAAAGTAGTGGACCGCGTAATCCATTTCCAGAAGAAGAAAACAGAGAACATCAATATCCTGTTCGCAACGAGATCGTAAATGATATAAGAAGACATACCCGTGCTTATGTAAAGAAGATTGGAGGGTTTCCAATTATTCCCGAATTGCCTAGAAGAGAGTACAAGAAGAAGGACCGTCCTTTAAGTGAAGATTCGGTGTTAGTAGGAGACTGGGAAGAACTTGTGGAAACCTCCTTACAGGAGGTTGAATTTCCTTTGAACCAAGTAGGTCCAGACACTCCTTACAGTTCTCCTGTTCGCACCCCTGCTGGTTCACGCCCCCACACCCCTGTTGGTTCACCTCCGCATTCTCCACCCCAACTCATGGCCGGTGTTAACGCCAATCAACCCCCACCTAATCCTCCACCACCTGCATGGAAAGCCAGGTCACCTCTGAATCTCACCCCGCCGTTGCATGACCTACCTCAAGCCTTCGAAAAGTTATTACCTAAGTTCGACCCGAATGAGAAGATATTAGTGGATGATCACTTACAGAGTTTTTATTTGGCTATAGAAGGACTAAAGGCAGGGGAGCATGAAGATGTGGTTTGTAGATTGTTCCCACATACCCTCAAAGGAGCTGCGGCCTCGTGGTATTTTGGATTGCCCGCCAATTCTATCCCAGACTGGGATACTTTCGAGAGAATATTCAGAAGTAAGTATGCCGTCCAAAAGACTCACGCTGCCCTCATGAAAGGACTATGTGCATTGAAGAAAGAGAAAAAATAAAAGGTGCACAGCTTTACACAAAGGTTTGCAGCATATCTAAAATTTTTCTCTGAAATAGATAAACCTTCAGACAAAGTACTGATTGAATACTATACTTCAGCTTTGGGTCCTGATTTAGCCATGTTTGCAAAAGGTAGGGCCAAGCCTACTTTGACGGAGACTTATGAAGAGGCGGAAGTGGTGGAGGCTGAAAGGGAGAGCGTTGAAGATTATCCTGAACAGTCAGGGGAGAAAAGGAAAACCTTACTGTTTACTAAGCCCAAAGAGGAGAAAGCACCAGACTATGAAGGTATGGCCAAAATGGTGCAAAAGCTCTCTAAAAAGATCATAGATTTAGAGAAAGAAAAAGAAGCACAAAAGTTCTACAGGCCATACCATAAGAAAAGAGAAGACAGCAATCAGGCCCAACCTCCTCCTCAAAGGAATGCATCCATGAATTTAACAGACATAGGTATGGAAAATTTTTGTACTTTTCATCAGCAGCCTCACTCCGAAAAAAACTGTCCGCAATGGATAAATTCAATGACATTGGTCATGAATCAGATGTTGGATTCCAGATTGACAGAAGAAGATGATGAGGAGAGGAAAGAAAATGCTGCTTCCACTTCTACAAAAGAACAGGAGGAAGAGACTATGGAATTATGGAGTTCTGTTTCCGTGCTCGATGCTGAAGAGGAAAATACTCAAGGACGCAAAGGGGTCAGAGAGGCTAACGTGACAACTAGAAGTCAAGGGACGGTTAGTGATGATAGTCTTTTACTCCCAAAGATCAGGAGGCTGCAAAGGAATGTCAGGAAAAAGTTTCAAGACAAGGCCTTGGCTGATCAGATACCAGAATTCACTATTACCAGCCAAGACCCTAGACAGAACAGAACCTCGCCTGAGTCAAATCAAGAGAATGTGAGTGCTGGTAAATCTCAGCCTACTAGATCACAAATTGAATATGACATTGTTGAAGATTTGAAGAATGTGAAAGAAAACGTCCCATTGTTCGAAATGTGCAAAGTACCTCAACAGAAAGAAAAACTGTTGAAAGCACTTGAAACGTCTGAAGAAAAACTGCCCACTGAAAATCAGCCCCGGGATGAAGAAGAAATCGGAGAAGCTAGCACCGGAGGTATGTCTAAAACTAAACATCCACCTTTCCTCCTGACATTTGAAGTTTTCAATCATAACGTGCACAATTGTCTAGTAGACTCAGGGGCGTCAATTAATGTCATGCCCATATTGGTATGCAAGAAAATAAATGGGCAGCCTAAGCCATCCACGTGGAGGGTGGTGCAATTGGATAGGACAGACGTGAAGGTGATTGGTGAAATGGAGGATGTCCTAATTCGCCTAGCATCTGATAGTAGTGTATGCCAGGTTATTAACATCGTAGTGGCTGACATACCAGATGCTTACGGCCTGGTCCTGAGTAGGGATTGGTCAGCTAAATTAAATGGGTATTTCGCTTCAGATTGGTCACATCTTTGGTTACCATACAAAGGAAGTCCCAATCAAATCAAAGTTCTGAGAGAGACTTACATGAATTATAACATCACTCAATTGGATGAGAATAATGTACCAGTTGAATCTGTATTGGGAAACTACTTTCTTGAACTAGAACCAGGGAATTATCAAGCGGAAGAAGCTAGCAGCACATCTGACACTCAGCCTGATCTCCTTCGTTTTTCTCAGGCTAATGAGCTTGACTGTAAAATAGTAGATTTAGCCGTAGGAGTAAATTCACTTTCAGTAGATAATATTTTCTGGACTTTATACTTTGATGGCTCGAAGACGTTAGAAGGGTCAGGGGCCGGCTGCGTCCTTATTGATCCACAAAAAAATAAACACTTCCTTTCTTGTAGATTAGAGTTTGAGTGTACTAACAATACAACTGAATATGAAGCATTATTGCAGGGACTCAAGAAAGCGATCGAGCTAGAGGTTAGTAAGTTAAAAGTTTTTGGGGACTCAGAAATAGTTGTGAAACAAATAAGAAATCAAATACATTGTGTCTCCCCTCACTTCAAAGCTTACCAAAATGAGGTATGGGATTTGCTTAGACATTTTCATGCATTTAACATTATTTCAATCCCAAGGATAAAAAACGCAGCTGCTGATTTTTTAGCTACATCAGCTGCCAGGCTGGTTCCCACTAATGACAAATGCTCTATTGAATTACTTTTCAGGCCTTCAGTACCGGACATGATCACCAACCTGCAAGTATTTGACGATGATCAACAGATAATTGAATGCTTGACAAACGATGAAGTCTTTAAAGGGGCTATCATAGACAATGAGGAACATCAGGATGAAATGAAATATAACAATTTCATTCCCAAAGGAGTTAGGACGTTGGAGAAAATGTTTGACTTGAATGAGAAATTTAGAAGACCCACTAATGTGAATATGCACAGCTCCACTCTACAGTTTGAGCTAATTAACTTAGGGACTGAAACGGATCCCAAGTTCGTCAGCCTCAGTAAAAGTTGTTCACCCACGGAAAGGGACAAGTTTCTCAGTCTGTTTAAGCAGTACAAGGATGTCTTCGCCTGGACGTATGCAGATTTGAAAACTTACGACACTAGTATTATTAAGCATATCATTCCCATCAAAGCTGGCGTTAAGCCATATCAGCAGCCGTTAAGAAAAATGCACCCCAAGCTGGAGCCGCTGATTCAAAGCAAGGTGAAGAAATTGCTAGACGCCAGGATCATCTTTAAAGTCAGGCATTCTGAATGGGTGTCAAACCTGGTGCCGGTCAGGAAAAAGTCAGGAGAAATCAGACTGTACGTGGACTTCAGAAACTTAAACCGCGCCTCGGATAAAGACAACTACCCGGTACCTCCCATGGAGCAATGGCTTCAGATGGTTTCTGGTTTTGAAATGTTTTCATTGTTAGATGGTTTCTCTGGCTACAACCAAGTATTGGTATCCGAAGAAGATCGATTGAAGACTACATTCAGAACTAAATGGGGAACTTTCGCATATAGAAGAATGCCTTTTGGACTGGTCAATGCTGGTGCAACACTTTAGAGAGCGATGGACATAGCCTTTCGCGGACTGATCGGGTGAAGTGTGGTGGTCTACCTGGATGACATCACGATTTTTTCAAAGAAAAGAGGGGAGCACGCTTTCCAATTAAAGCAAATCTTTGAACGCTGCAGGAAATATGGTATTTCCCTCAATCCTAAGAAGTGCGTGTTCGCGGTTACTGAAGGCAAGTTATTGGGGCATATAGTTTCGAAGAAGGGTATATCCATAGATCCAGAAAGAATTAAGGCTATTGAGCAAATCCCTATGCCTCATAACAAAAAAGGGATGCAATCCTTCATGGGAACTATAAATTTTGTGCGTAGGTTTGTGCCTGATTTTGCCCAGACTGTTAAACCATTACAGCAGATGGTTAAGCAAAATACACAATTTAAGTGGACTGAAATGGAAAAGAATGCTTTCAGTAAAATCAAGACTGCTGTTGCACATGCGCCCTCGCTGAAAAGTCCAGATTTTGACAAGGATTTTATTATATATACATTTGCGTCTGAGGATTCATTGGCAGCCGTTCTTACGCAAAAGGAAGATGGGGGTGATGAATACCCAATTTCTTTTATGAGTACTGGGCTGCAGGGAGCTGAATTGAATTACCCAGCCATTGACAAATAGGCATACGCAGTATTTAAGGTAGTCAAGCAATTCGGGCCTTATATACTAAAAAATCGAACCAAGGTAATAGTCCCTTACCCAGCCGTAAGATCCCTTCTCATTCAAAAGGAATTGGGAGAAAGAAGGGGCAACTGGGTAACAGGCCTTCAAGAATACGACTTAGAATTCAAACCAGCCACTATAGTGAAAGGTTAGGGGTTATGTAGGCTGATGACTGGAAGCAGTAATGATGAAGAGCAAGTATGGGATGATGAAGCTGAGTTGCATGTAAGGGATGTTTGTCCCTTATTCACAGCTCCTGAATCTTGGTATAGAGACCTTGTACATTACCTGCAGTTAGGGGTGTTGCCTGAACATTGGAGTTCCAAAAAAAGAAGAGCTTTGCGTCTAAATTCAGCTTCCTACCAACTCATAGAGGGCATATTATTTAGAAGAAACTATGATGGGGTCCTCCTAAGATGCCTGGAAAGAGAAGACGCTGAGAAAGTAATGTCTGAATTGCATGATGGTTCGGCCGACGGACATTATTCAGGAGACACTACAGCCCACAAAATCCTTAGGGCCGGTTACTATTGGCCAACACTCTTTAGGGATGCACATGCGCACGTTAGAAAATGTGATACTTGCCAGAGATGTGGTGGAATACAACCTAGAGCAGCAGCACCTCTAAAGCCTGTAATGATCACATATCCTTTTGAGCAATGGGGAATAGACGTCATTGGAGAAATAAAGCCCAATTCCTCCCTGCTACATAAGTATATTCTTACTGCAACTGATTATTTCACTCGCTGGGTCGAAGCCATCCCATTGCGCAAGATAAACGAAGACGAAGTCATCAGTTTTCTGCAAGACCATATCATGAACAGGTTTGGGGTTCCAAGTTCATTAGTTTTTGATAACGCTAAATACTTTTCATCCATTAAAATCACTGCATTTGCTCATGAGAAAGGTATAAAATTACATTATTCTGCTAACTATTATCCGCAAGGGAATGGCCTAGCTGAATCCTCAAATAAAAACCTCATTAGAATCCTGAAAAAGACCTTCATAGAAAACCAGCGAAGTTGGCACTCAGCCTTACCCAATGCCTTGTGGGCTGACAGAGTCACCCCCAAGTCTGCAATAGGAGTGTCACCCTTTACCCTTGTATACGGTAAGGAAGCCATCTTGCCTCCCAACATCATGCTCCCATCTTCCATAGTAGCTCAGGAGTCTAGGGGGTCGGATGATGAGGTTCTCCAAATAAGAATATACAATCTCCTGAAAGCCGAGGAGGCCCGATCCAAAGCTAGAGAGCGTTTCCAACAGCAACAGGAGGTAGTGAAGAGATGGTTTGACAAACATAAAGCTGGAAAGAGGGACCTGGAAGTGCGAGACCTTGTTCTCAAATGGGATCATCCCCATGATGAGAAAGGGAAGCACACTAAGTTCCAACAGTTATGGGTAGGTCTGTTTCAAATCACCGCTGAACTTGGCCCTGCTACTTATATGTTATAGGATTTACAGGGATGGGAGGAGAACCTGCCGGTTAATGGTCTGGTTCTCAAACCTTATTTTTCTTAAGTTGTTTTTGAGTTTTCTGACTTGTACATAAATAAGCTGTTATGAGTTACGCTTTCATTTGTTTAATTTGAGCCTTTGTTTTCAATAAAGGTGGTTAACTCATGGTTAAATGGGGAGCGCCAAATTTCTGGAAATGGTAAACATTTGTTGAATGGTCAGACTGTGGGTTACCATGTGAATTCCTTCCACCAAAGAGTTTCTCGAAATCTTTGTGTGCATTGAGGTCCTGCTTAAACTCCTGTAAGGTCAATCAGATTCAAAAGTCTAGAATACTATGCTGAGGCTTCGTGCACTTTACACTTAAAAGTCTAAGGGGCGATGATAGGGGACCCACAGAGAAGAGCAAGATGAACAGAGTGTTAAATATAAATGATCCCATGCCAGGAAATGAATGCCAGAAAACAGATAAGAGTCAGAATTCCTATGAAAACATCATGCTTCAAAGCTAAATCTAAATCATAAAGTACTAATTTGCCAATGATCCTCTCCGTCCGTGAGATGAAACTTTAAGCACATCGCTCACACAAAAGGGCACTATGGGATAGAGGATCCTGAATTAAAATTCAGTAAGAAAGGCACGCATGAAGACTCGCATTAAAGGGGGACAAAATCCAAAAGCACAGAAGCTGCTAAAATGGCATGGGAGTGAGGAACAAATGAACGTTTCCATTCATCACCTGCTACCATCCTGTGGTGTCCAATGTCGTCAGCTACCTGAAGACAAAATTAATAATGAACTCATATTTTGGCCTCAGCAGAGTTATCCGGACTCGAAAATCTTGATTTTCATCACCCGAATTGGATTGATATCAATGATCAAGGTACACACTATGGTTATTGAGAAACCTGTATAGCTGGAAAAGTTCACTAGATACATTTGCGTGGAACAGTCTGCCATTTAAGAAAGGAATCACCCAGAGATCTAGGTTCACCAGGAAATCGCCAGTTGTTGCTGTCGCAACTTTTTCTCCCTGATTTTTATTTTTACTTAAACTCTGGGACCCCTCCTCATCATTTTTGTGTGGATTGATTGTTAAAGGATTTGCACCCTCGAGCATATCTGTTCGTTTTGAAGTCGAATTCCCGCTATTTTGTTTGCCTCGTTCAGTTTAGTTTGAGTCATGCGGTCTGTTTTAATCCCATAGAACATGAAATTTTCCCTTAGCAAAGAAAAATATTTTTGGCTATAATTGATCCTTAACGCTGTTGGTTTCCACTTTGGATCGGACCTCTTTCGGAAGATGCTGAATCTCAACTCACCCGCCGTTGCGGCTCCTTGACCAAACTTACGCCCGATTGGAGTTTCGTCCGACGCCCGATTCGTTTGTTTCGATCACTTGCTCCTAAGTTTCTGATTTCCCGCCGTTGCAGCTGGGAGGATAGAGTCAGCTCCAGATTCGAGTTTCACCCGATGTCCGACTCAATGCTCTTTTCTCCCACCCACGTCACTCAGCCTTTGCATCATCCGCCATTGTGGGTGGTAGAGAAATCTAGCCTCCAATTCCCTCCTCTCCAGCGTCCGGTTGCCTTTATCGCCCGTGTTGTCACTTACCTGGTTCTTATGCTCCTCCGCCGTTGCGGCTCCTGAAGCCTTTCCCCATCCGATGCAGAGGTCTGTTCCCGCCCGATCCAAGTATCGCCCAACCGCCGATTTAGTGTTGCCGCGAGTTCTCGCCCGGATGAACCAGGATAGCCCCTTGTGAATTTATCAGTATGGTTAGAAATTTTAGATGCCTAACATCTCAATTTAGTGGATAATGCACCAAATTTGTATGCAGGGAGAATCCCATAGATCGCTGAAGCAACGTATCGCAAAGAAAAGGACAACATAAATGAATGACAGAGGCACCGACGAGGCATTTTCAGCAGTTACTGTCAGAAGATAAACGCCTGTGGAAATGATGGGGAAAACGTAATGACCAGAGAGGAAACTGAATTGCGAAGGGTTCTGAAAGATCACATGCTGAGGGCAGCTCAGGCGACAGTAGTTGGGGTTTAAATAACGGGAGGCTTGACTGAAAGGGGGCTTTTTCCCCTGGAAAAAATTGTAATGTTTGCTTGTAAGAGGAACTACTTCATTTTGCGAAAGGAAACTGCAAATTTACCTGGTTGGAGAAAGTGAAATGGAATGTATCAATGCGTTTCAATGAATGATGTTGAAAAGGAACTATTTCGTTTTCAACTGCTTTTCATTTACTGTGAGAATATTTAATTTCCTGAACCTACGTTCTTATTGAATGTTCTTTGGTATTTTCATGATATTTCCATGTGAGTAATATTGGTATTCATACAGCAATTGGCTACCTGGTTGTTAAATATTTGTGATTGTTCATGCGTCTGAAAGGGGTATCAGCTCACTGTAATCCTTCATACTGCGTGTGCAAAAAATTGAATTACTCGCTTAAAATTGATGGCTCGCTCCCTAGTGTTAGATTAGACAATTAGTTTCTTTCTCATTGTATATGATTTGGTTGCCTGCGGGTCTAAGACGAGAGGTAAGAACCTGCGCATCACATGGTGACCGCCCCTCGCAGTCTAATCACCTTGCATTTAGTTAGGCACGTGCATTTCATCTCTTAAGTTAAAATACAAAAACTCGGTGGACCGGGCCGTAACCGGTAAATCTTTGTTTTTGTTACTTGACTCACAGTAGCTGGACCGCAAACCGGACGGATTCCCTATACCAAACAGTCAGCGGGCTAGTTGGGAACGCTGATTGGGGAGAATCCCTTTCTGTTGTCGCCTGCAAATTTCCAGGCCTCAACAGATCCTATAACCCATTCATTATTCTCTCAATCTCCTATATTAGATTCTGAGATCTATGTGCCAGATTCCTTACACCTCTTGCATACCTCTCTCATTGATGGTGCGCAACCCAGTGACTTCTAGGATGTTTGCTTAGCCACATCAAGCCTTATTTATGTCATACCACTTACCTTACTTGATCTCATGAGCTTAAACATATCCTTCTTTGATCTTGGAATCAATACTCAGAGCCTTATTGAAGATTGTGAACATCTCATTCTGCCCATCCATCATTCAGATTTTTACACTTATCAGTTTTTCCCGGTTGCTCATAATTTTCCTAGTCTAGCCCTATATCCTCGTGGAGCCATTGAAGAATTTGTCCTTGCTGTTCCATATGTTAATATTTCTGATATATCAGAGTTTTATCAGCCTCATATCAGATCTATACAGGTGCTACATCAGATTGGAAGATTGACATGTGATTCACATCACAATTTTGCAGCTATTCAGGGAATTGGGTGTGAAATAAATTGTCTTAATTTTTGTACTCTTTGGAAAGGAGTATGCACACATCTCTTTTCCATTTCAGATTATGTTTGTAGATCAGATTTTGACAGCAGAAAGAAGCATTCAGATAATGCTCCTACTTCATCAGTTCATGAGATACAAGGAGTCTCTCATCTTCCTTCTTGCAGGTTCTACACTCCAGCGCATGATCATGGAGTTCATGATTTCGTCAGCAAGTCCTTCATCCATAAGCAGTTCAGTCAGCTCATTAAAGTGAAGATGAATATATGTTGAAGACATATTTCAAATTTTGTGCCTTGTCCTATCTTGAGGGAGGATTTTCCCCATGTGGTTTTGCCTCTTTCCTCACTTTTCTGGACATAATAATTGTTAAAGGGTGACCATAGCCTTGTTGCTGGGCCCTATATGCATCCATATGCATCCATATTTTTTGTCATACCATCATAAATTCAGACTTATAGGGGGGTGTTGGAATATATTAAACCCACTCACAACTTAGGATAAAATAATTAATCATTATTTGATTAATTATTCACCCACTAGCTTAATTAGTTGGCATCCACTTGCACCTTAAAGTCAATGCATGCCATCCATATACTAGGAATGATTTATTTCTAATTCTGGGTTCATCTAGAATTAGTATATAGGACCTTATAGCAGATTCTTCTTTCTCTGCTTTCTCTGCTTTTACTGCTTTTCCTGCTTTTCCTACTTTTTTATAAAAGCTAGTCAACTAGGAAATTGGGAGCTTTTGTTTCCAACCCATCCTCCATTAGTTTTTCTCCATTTTCTAGGATTAGAATGTTATTTCCATCTCCTTGACAACTCACTCATGATTTTTCCAACTCGTGAGGTCCTTGATATATTTAGCAAGTGCTTTATCCACCTATGGGGGTTTGCTATATTTTGGTAAGTCAGCCTTTTTGAGCTTTATGAGTTGTTTCCATACAATTCGACTTTCCCATGAGGGATGCACTATTTATGTACACTATTATTCATAATTATTCAATGGAAGGATATACACCAATATTCATCTCTTCATTCATGTGATTCAGTCTCTTTTCTTCTCTCTATTTTTCCTGTGTATGCTTGTGAGAATTCTTAGTAGCAAGATCTATTTCTTGTGATTCTTCTTAGCATCATTGCACATAGAATTGATCTATTATTTCTACATCTCTTTCCATCGACAATTTTGGGAATACATTAATGTCTCCTGATTGATGGATTCTTCCATGTGTTCAACCTCAACACATCTATTCACACTTGTTAGATTGTACTCTGTACCTTGATTCCCATTTTCATTATCGGTGGGTGATCTCGTGTCTATTAATGATATACACCAATGACCAGTAATCATATGATGGATTACTATGTTCAACCTTGACACATATATTTGCATATTAGGACATGTACTCGTAGCGGTTCGTGTAGAAGACCTTCCAGCTTGGTGGCATTTCATATATGCTACCTCCATGATTGTGCCAGTGTTCATAAGATTTCAGCTATCGTGATTTGTTTCCAGTGTATATAAAATATATTCATCCACTATGGAGATCTTGATCCATTGTATATCTTTAGCTACTAGGGATATCTTGATCTGTTGTATATCTTGATCCATTTTTGAGATTCCGATCTATTGTATATTGTACTTGGCGATGACCACACATGTCACATTTTGTATATCATGCCTATTCATGGCCATTGTACTCTTATGTATCCGAGAGTACTCCATGTATTATTAGTCACATGCAGAGATTTATCATTGTATTGTACTGATGGGTGGCTAGTTCTTCCACCTTGGTCTTCATTACTCCACTTCTGGGATGGATTTTATAATCTATTTCGGCCATCATATTACCCCTCTGACCTCCCACATTAGGGGGCATCTGTTATAGTTGATTTTACCAAACATGGTTGATCACATATTGATGGACTTCCCTATCCCTCTATAGACTCTTTAGACCCCATGGACTTATATTATCCTTTGTTGTTCCAATATCATCCCTAGAAAACCCCTGTTTATTGTTGTACGTGACTTTTACACCTATACCTACTTGTACACGTGAATTTTGACCTCAAACCCACGTACATCAGGATGTGTGCATAAGTCCAAACATTTTTGGAATTTTCCTCATATGATTATGAATAAATTGACTCTTGTCCTTCCAAATTATTTGAGAACACTCAGATTCGACCCTCCATTACCCTTTTGGAGTGCTATATAAGGAACCCCTTGGATACATTGAAAAGGAGGAATTGAAGAGCAAAGAAACTATAGTCCATTGTTCCCACAATTTGCTTGTACTTGAGTCTACATCCCTTTGTCCCTTTGGAGCACTTTGTGTTCTTCCCAATCTTGCCTTTGATTTTAATCTTTCTATCAAGATATGGAGGATTGAGGTGGTGGAGGCCCAGGTGGAGGACTCGGTTTCTCTGGTTCATAGACATGCCGACAGAGGTTGTCACTATTTTAATCTCTGATTTTATTAATAGAAATATCTTTTCCTGTCCAATTATTCGCAATTGAATATGAATATTGAATCCATGGATGTGTTTAATTGTTTATGCATTGTTGAATATATATGATAGAGTAGGTCTAACACACTATTATAGATCATGCTTGTCTTGTTTGCTGTTGTTGAGAGCGAATTGCTAAAGCAGGCGTGAATTGGAAAAGCTCAACATGGATCTACTTCAAGAGTCTGGAACAAGGTACGATTGAGTGTCCCTTAGTGTTATATGTTTGGTTTCTCTTTCATATTGGGAAATATTGATTTCTAGTGTCAAAGCTGTCTGTTGTGGTACACCCCAAACCATAGGAAGTTTCTCTCCATAACACAGATCATTCACTAGATTGTTGTCCTTGATAATTAAGTAATTCTTGGAAGGAGTAATAAATATAAGTAAATGCTTAGATTTGTAAATATAATATGATGAAGCAATGATGAGTCTAACAACAATGGTCCCTACTCTCTGGGATATGGATTCAAATGCAAAATTGAAAAAAGGTCCAAGTGATGGTGAAAAAATCTAGTGAGGCATGTGATTTAGATGACTTCCAAAGGATTAAAGACTATTGATATTTGTGCTAACATTAGATAGATGAATTTTGACATCACTAAGAAAAATGTACACACAATCCTATCCAACTACATAAAAAAAAATTAATAAATAAATCTAGAAACTATATCCATCAAAGTTTCATATCTAGCATGGTCTCATTTACAAAAGAAATTAGTTTAGTCTATGATACAATTAACCTCTAAGGCTTTGAACCACACTTTGGTGCACATTATTTCACACACCTAGGGAAATTTCATGCATGTAGCATATGTGATAGATTAATCTAATCAAGGAAGAGTATTAAATGATAACAATAGCTAAACAACACATTGGAAATAAATACGAAAGTGAGAAATAACATGCTCAGTTCATTATCATCAAATGGAAAATAAAAGTTACAATTATAGGGGGTGAAACCCCCAAGTATCCAACCCTTTTACAACTTTTGAGAACCCTTTAAATACATTTCTCATTCATATGAACGCTCTCCTTGTTACTTGGAGTATAAAATATAACTTCCCTTTAAGCCTGCATCGTCTTTTTTTCTCCAAGAAAAAATTTCCAATTTATCTTCCATTATAAAATGAAATAACATTTTTCAAGTGCTCACAGCTAAAATAGTCATAGTAACTAACTGCAAGTCAAAACGGAAGAGATGAAGATACTTAGAAGGTGTTTTATTCCTTATCTAAAGTAGATACATTAGTGTCATGATGTCTTTTTGTTCCACATAAAGGGTATTTTTCTTCCATGACCTCCCTCTACGAGGAAATCCCTATATCCATTTACTTGAATCTAACCCTTGATAAAGAAGTGGATTCCCCAATCGACATGTTTGGTTGTTGGTTTACCTCATTCTAATCCATGTTAGTATTTGATAATTGTTTTATCTCATTCTAATCAATGTTAGTATCTGAACTCGATTCTTGCATAAAATTCCATCTCTTTCGTTTTGATTTGGTCCCTTTTTACCTAGGATGACGATCTCAAGCATGGGGATAATTAGCTTGTAAATGCCTAAAAGATGAAATATCCTACTCTTGAATGTTTTATTCTCATAATTCAAGCCCCATGTGCTTAAAATTTTTACATCGTAAAATAATTTTGTCTAGAAGACCCTTACTAAAGTCTATCCCAACACAGATACACACATGTGCATAAACACACTACTCTCTCAATATTTGATTTTGTTTAAGTGCCCAAAGTATTCCTAATATATTCAGACATTGATAAATATAGAAAATGTAATGGAAAATTGCAAAGACAAATTTGAACTAAGATTCTAGTAATGAACAATGTTATGATCAAAATTTGGGAACCAAGCTGGGATTAGCAAAAGTCCCACGCTTTCACAAAACTGTGGACCTTGCTCAAACACTTGCTGAAATTTATCACCATGATCATAGAAATAAACAAAATAAAATCTTGGAACATTAATGGATATCACATATCTCTGTCTAAGTCATGTGGATCCATTAAAACAATGTCATTGTAGGTTCTCATTCAATCCACTACTTGAGTCCGACTAAGACGCCCTTACAATTAATATGGTAAATAAGATACATAAAGTATACACCATATCAAACATTTATATGATATTGCAAAGAATATAACCTTCATTTCATAGGTTGATATTGGAATTTAGTTGGTACGATTTCAATGTTGGTGTCTAATTGAGGTATGGAGGGAACATTGAACCTCCTTTCATTCTACATCTCATCATGACCCTCATGAATTCACCCCAACACATAGAAGCACATGAAATATTTTAATGATGAAGGCTACCACTCACGAGCTAGGAGATATAAATAAATGGAGAGGGAGGTCACTACAAGTTGCACCTTAAAACTCTTAGAAAGTAGAACTAGGTCGCTGAGATCACATAGTGCATTTACAAATATGAATAGGTTGTGGAGTGTAGTTGTAGAGATGGAGGGGTCACAGAGTGCTATTGAAAAGATGTCAAGATGATTCAATACACAGAGTTGAAGTAGAGAGGCAACATAATGGCATAAGGTAAGTTTTTGAGAGAGATATTAATGGTAAAATGCATGAGGAGATGAAATCCATGTGTGAATGGTTGAAGAGGCAAAGAAGCATATAATATAGTTATGTTGAATAGAATACATAATTAGTTTTTCATATTCCATTAATAGTTCTAAGAGATCCAAGTCTAATATGGTATATAGACATATCTTTAGACCATATGACCGGAGAAGAATGAGTAGAGGGATGCTATATCAAAGAGGAAAACCAAGGAGTTTAAAAATGGACTTGGGATTTAATACCATGATAGGCCTTAGAAAAAATTCAAACTGGATTCATCATTTATTAAGCATGAATGTCTTATTTATACAAAGTATAAGTGACCTTTGTATTCAGCTTCCAAATGTACATGTATTTATATCTTAATAACTTCCTCTAGACTATATATTTACATTATTTTACAAAAGGAACTATAATCCATACACAATATATTTCCAACAACTAGGACATTTAATAAAAATACAAGGTTTTCTAATTGGAAAGATGTATTAGAAGGGGTGTTCATAGAAAGAATTTTGGGAGTTATTTTCCAATATCTAATGAAATTAGTGGTATTATCTAATATCAAACAAACACATGCACCATGGCATAGCTTCACTAAGTGAATCCTTAGTGTGTTGGGGTCCTCTCATAATGCATGGCCACTAGGTGACCAAGGGTGGAGACACGGCCACGTTTGTTTGCAATGAGGCACAACAAAAAACATTCAATTTTAATCATTGCCTCTACTTGATGCTATTCCCCACTCTTCCATATTTTCAACATCCACTTGAAATTCAGAAATACACCTTAGATTACATTGGCAGTGCAATCGTCACTCAATATGGGAAATACACCTTAAACCCATAATAAATAAAAAATTGTTTTATGCACCCATTTCCATTCTAGATTAGACTTGGGAATCAACCTCCATATATTTTATGCAAGGTATACACTGAACTAAGCATGGTCATGATTGCATTTTTTTATTGTTGATTAACTATCTAAGATGGAAAATTTTGCACCCTATAAGAAGTGTCACAAAAAAATCCACAACTAATATCTTCTTCAAGAATTTATAGGATTCATATGGGTTGACAAAGGTCATTATTTATCATAGAGATAATATTTTCCCAAGTATTTTTTGATCCATGATGGAAACCAAGATAATAAAATAAATTACCTTCCTTCTATATATAGATACACACATTGAGGTATTCAAAATAGTGGATGTACATATGCTCAAATGCACAACTCCAAGAAGACATGTACATGGGATGAAATCCTTCCTTATGCTCATCACAAGTATACCGGAATTATTCATAATTCTATTGATCACAACGTTTTTTAGGTGTTCCTAGGGTTCCATCCATTGGTGCCAACATATGTCGATTAGTTCCATGCATAAGAAAAGGAATAATTCTCCAATTCTTAGAAGGAGGCATGCAAAGAAACCAAGTTTCTTAAATATGTATAATACATCTAGAAATGAGTTCATGATATTTTGTAGTAAGTTAATGCCAAGTACAAAAAAAAAATGATCAACATCGATTTCCACACAAGTTTTAGATTGATGTGAAGGTATGGTTGCAATTGAACAAATAATAACTCACGTGTCCCCATAGGAATAACATACAACTTCAGTTAGGGTTGTACAACATCGCCAAGGATGTGGGTGAGAGTGAATTTGAATTGAATATTCCACCGTTTGTTGGTTTACATAGTATCTTTAATGTGGATATTCTTTGACCACATATTTTTCTTCTATTAAACACATAAAAGGTGGAAGATCATTTGGTATGTATATTGATCAATCCTTACTACATTTTGCAAGCTAAAAATGAAGTGGATCATGGACAACAAGTTGAATAAGACTTGGCCAAATAATATACAACCCTTTTTGGTTTTCAAAGAAAGGAAATATATTGATCACCAAGGAAAATAGTTCACCAGGAACAAATTCTTTCAGAAATTTTCCCATCTAATAAAATAACTTGATGCAATGGATAGTGTTTATAATCAAGGGGAAAATAATGATTCTTTTTTCCATTTAGATTCATTTTCAAAATACTCTTGATACTAACAATTTTTGGGTATTGAACTTGCAATGCATTTTCAAGTCCTCCCTACATGATTTTCATGATTATAACACCTTAAGAAAACCAATATAATTTCTCATGTATAATGGAGACCATTGCTACTTATCAGGGTAAGCATTGATCCAAGTGGGAATCCAAGATCATTTTAGAAATAGTCCTGATGCTGACAATTTTTGGTTCCTATAATTGCAATGCATTTTCTATGCCTTCCCATAAGGTATTCATAATTTTTGCACCTAAACAATATCATTAGGACATGAATACTAATTCTCTTTCCAAAAAATCCAGAATACCAAAGCATAGAAATGAGATAAAATCTATGGTCATATAAAGGCTCCTGTTTTCTCATATGGCTCATCTTCATCGAGCTTAGTGTGCTTATGCATCCCTAATTTCAACTTAAGGTTAAATTTATTCAATTCTAGGGATTTTACTCCTAGGCCTTTTAGAATTATTAAAAAATGTAGATTCACCCTCTTGTTGTGGGATTCTTGTAAAGGAGAATAGTAGACACGTGTATTATAAGATACAACTATCACCATTCTATCCATTGTATTTGTACATTGTTTTAGTAACAAAATTTGTTTTTCATTATGGATCTATGTTTAGTTTTTGTATAATGTATAGTTCATCAATTCACAACATAATGTAGCGCAGGTTTCACCCCTGCTACGTGCAAAATCACCTCCTTTCTGTCAATGAGACAGTAGGGTAGAGTTCGTGGAAGAAAAATACAACAAACAATGATATCAGTAAAACAAAATCAATAAGCAAATATGACTAAACTAAATAAAAGAAAAAAACATGAAAATTATACCCTCTTTTTATGAAAAAGGGCCACCATGCCCGATCTTGGAAATGGATTGCCTCTCCACAGACTAGTTGGTACGGAGGTTTCCTCAACGTACTATATGGGAGATGGTGGGGCTATGGAATGATTGGAAAAAATGGTGTGAACAATTTGAGAATAATGGTTTCTCATCGTACTCACTGAATAGAATAATGAAAAAGGGATAAGAATCTTGTTGATGGAGACTTTCACACTATTTTTATAATAAGTTTTTAGGTTTTTTATCCTTTTCTCTCTTGTAGGGTTTTGGAACGTTAGTTAGGGTTTTAAGCCCATGTTTAGGGTTTTAAGCCCTTTTTTGGGGTTTTAAGCCCTTTTTGGGTTTTTAGCCATTTTGTGAGCTTTTTTGGCCTTTTTTGAGAGAGAATGAAGGTAAACTGTAGTTGTGAAGGTCAAAGGTAAGGGGAAAATGGTAGGAAAATGATATATGTATGTGGTTTAGACCATGCAGAGATAGGTGAGAATTTTTTTGTGTTAACACATAATATTGATTAAACAATGCTATTGGAATTCAAGGCAACAAATAAGAGAAAGTAGAAAATGATATAGAGGGTTAGGCCTTATAGGCATACCTAAATTGCTAAATCCATGTAGAAAAATTATTGAGTTTCTCGTTATCCACATGCATAAATGGAAAAAACAAATAATCCAATAAAAAAATAAACACTAAATGAAAGTATGAAAGTAGACAATGCTTGTGTCCTCTCAATAGAAGGAAGTGTCCTTACTCACAGGTTTATGTTGAAGCATTTGATTGATATCAAAGGATGAAAATAAGACCAATTGAAGTTTGAAGTTAAAGATGCCCAAAACCACCACATACTACAATCTCCAAGCATGAAAATAATGAGGTAAAACCCAAACTAGTGAGTGAAGTCTATGAACATGTGTAACACCTCCTTGAGGTGTTAGGATGATAGAAACATGATATATAAACATGTGATTCAATACATAAATTATGTCTATGGGATATTTATAGCATAAGGTATAAACCTAATTTAGTTTCAAGAGAATTGGGAGAGAAATCCAAAGATCAGTGGGAGAAAACTATTTATACATAGTGATTATGGAGAAATGCTAATGTGACTAAGAAATATAGACCACACAATATTAAACGCAATTCTTAAAACACAAGTGTTAGATTGTTAACCACATGGGAAAACTTTGAGTATCACACACATTGAGACAAAAATAAATCTCATGTACTATATGGTAAAATGGAAAAATATTGTAAATTCTACAGACAACTTGAATAAGAATATAATTGCACATGTTAAATAGATTACCGAAATATGTACATAAAAGCATAAAAGTTGACCAAAATTTAGCAAGAAGTAAAATTGTGCAAATAAAATATGAGGGACATTTATACAACGAGTTTTTAACTATTTTGACACGTATTTGGGGTGTTAGGTTTCCTAATGTTAGATCTATAATGACCCCAATATTCTCAAATATACATCTTATATTCCTATTCACAACGTCTAACAAATCAAGTGAGGATAGATCTAGAGTGATTTCGACCCAAAACATAAGCTAAATCCCTTATCAAATCACACCTAAACTAGTCAAATTATATATAAAACAATGACTCGTGGTACATTATCTAATTTCTTGACATAAACTAAGAAAAAAACAACTACAACAACAATAATTATATATCAAAATGATAAATTATTACCATATTTCTATATTAGCGGAGAATTTCAAGTAGCCCCTATTTATCGTTAAAAATGTGCTAACAAGTCACAAATCAAAGACCGATCAAAGAACAAAAATAGAATTACTTTAACCACAGACATGTTAGTAGAATTTAGGCTTCCTCTGTTTAGCATATTATTGTGCCAGTTTTTGGATTTTTCTGTGTAAATATTTCTTAATCCGATGTTTCGAGTAGACACTCCACCCATTATCACGTTGGGATTATTATCAATCCTCCCTTTGACCACATAGTATAATTGTCTATTTTCCTAGCTTAGGAGGTCTTCATCACTCCCCTAGTGCATGGGGGACACTCCTAGGGGACATCTGCTACTTACTACATCTGATTGTGTGAGTTTAGGTGCCCCAAGGTCAAATCCCTATAATTTAGGAACCCAATCTTAGTGCCACCAATAGTCTCCTTCAGTTGACCTTGGTAGGTAATCAATCATGTTCAGTTATGCTCCAGTTACTATCAGTTAGATCACAATTAGTTAGCCTATTGCAAATTTGCATGATTGAAGAGAGTGTGGGCACTTTTTCTCACCTACCCTCATCGGTTAACTGATTGTAGACTAAGTTAGTTATCTAGAGTTGCATTAGTGAGCTCCTGTGGTGATTTTTCCACACTGAGTTAGCTCCGGAGTCAGTCTAAGTTGGTAGAATCGAATCCTATATTTGGAATTCGATTATCCTATATGTAAAACCAGTGTATTCCATATTATTAACTGATTCATGAATATAATCATATTTTTCCAATTTTTCTCCATGTGTGTGCAATTTTGTCATGATTAATTGAACAATCTATGCTAAATTCTTCTCTCTCTTATACAACATTCTCTCTCATTTGAATTCATACAGGATGATGATCCTATGCTTCATATAATTTAACATGGTATTGAAGAGAGTATCCATGCCTTCCTAGAACCTCAAAAAATTCTATTGATGCAACATAAGCCATTGAGTTTCCACATAATTCCTAGAATAATTGCATTTCTCCCTTTGTATTTTGTCGAGAGAAGTCTATCCAACTGTGATGTACTCAAAGAAAGTGCACATGCTGAAGTGAAGGGTGTTTGAGCTAAATTAATGTGAACTAAAGTGTCTTGCAGTGCTTTTACAGGTACATTCAAAGATTTCTTGAATAATTGTTGATCAATATAGCTGTGAGATGGAGAATTCAGCAGCTCTCGCTCCTAGAATCCTTACACATTTCAATTACCTTGATTGGAGGGAAGACATGCAAATTTCGTTGCACAAGAAAGGCCTAGATAGGATGACCATGGGCAGAGTAGTCAAACCCCAATAGAATATTGAAAAATTGAAGCATCTGGATAGGCTTGATGAAGCTTTTGGATAAATGTGCATCCACATCTCCATGGAGATATTGTTTCATCTTGATGGACTCAAGACTCCAAAGAAGTATGGGATAAGCTCGAATCCTTGTTTGGAAAATAGGATGAGCCGAGGGGCCATATCATAGAAAATGAGCTCATAGCACTACAACCCAGTAACTTTGACAAAATACAAATATTTTTCACTAAATTCAAATCATTGGTCATGCAATGCAAGCAATGTGATATTGAGAAGAAGGATACACAATTGATGCTCTCCATACTGAGCCAACTTGGCTCAAAATTATCAGTGTTTGTCTCTACTTTTCATTCTGGGAGGATGACTGCTCCTAAATGGAACTTCCATCCCTTGATGCCTTCATAGAGTCTCTAATGTAAGAACAAGACAATATGATACAGATGGGATCCCTTAGAGCCTCTCCAAATCAGGATCTCTTAGCTGATGAGGCAAGGAATGCACAAGCAAGAAGGAATTAGAAAAGTAAAGAGAAAAGAAACATTGAATTTGAACATAAATATGAGTTTGATCCATCAGATGATGTCTCAGGCTCTAGGAAGGACAAACATCAAAGGTATGACAAGGGAAAGTGATCTTACTATAAGAAACGAAGCCATACATAGAAGTATTGTATGAATAAGACCATTGATTAGATGGTAGAACTCCTTGAGAAACACAATATTTCCCTCCCTGAAGGCACAAGGAAGACTGAATCTGGATAAAATATTGAATATCACACTGAGATATGCCATGCACTGAAGGCTATCTATTCAAGATCAAATGTCTTCCTCATTGATTCAGTATCCTCCAATCATATGGTTGAATCCAGAGAATCATTTTCTTCATTAGAACTTACTGATGGTTTGAGTATTCATATGGGTGATGACACTCAAATTCGAGCTGAAGGAAAGGGTTCAATTAAGTTAAAACATGGAATGTTTAAATATGTACTCTATGTTCCCTCTTTAGCTGAAAATTTGTTATCTGTATACCAGATGACACATACTAGCCCACCAAAGAAAGTGGTATTTGGTCCTGACTCAGTGGATATATTAGATATATAAACTGGGAATATTATAGCGAAGGGTGTTGCAAACCATGCCTCTAAGGTTTATGAATTCTCACACTTTCTTCCATACTCATATCTAGTACAGTCTCAACTCCCATTTGAAAGGGGAGGTAAAAGCATTCTATCTACTTCTTTTACATATGAGAATGTTTCCATTAGTGTTTCATATTTAGAATCTGAAGTAGAGGATCTAGTTGAATCAATTGATGAAATTGAATATGAAGTTCACAGTGATCTAGATCCAAATCCAGTCCCTACTCCCAACCCTAGGCCTAAATAGGCACAGAAGGTTAGTGAGCTAGTTGGGAACATGACTAGAGAGCCATTTGACACAAGGAAAAAACATCTCAGTTTCAGAAAGAAAACCTTGCACTATCTAAAACAAGTTCACTTCCTTCAAATAGATGCAATAAGCTCCCAATAAGATGCTACATGATGGTAAGAACTGACCAACAACCCTACTCATAGGAAAAAAAATTGGATCATGTCACTCTTCCTCCAGAAAGAAGAGACAAAGACAACATTTATTCTCCCACATATCTTCAGATTGGAAGAAGATGGAGATGTTCACATGCACAGTCCCAAGATACTAGTGCAAACAAGGACCATCATACTGCTTGACTGCACCACAGAGATGCAAGGTTGCATAAATATTCTCACAAGTTTTTATTCAAGAATAAAGTTTCTCTTGATATGAAAGCTTGATCCTAATTTTCCTTCTTGTTTTGAGGTGTGTGTAGGGGGGGGGGGTTCCTATGAGGTTTTCCCCATTTCCTTGGTTTTTAATAGTTATTATTTTGCATTTAGAATGTATGGGTGACCTTTTGTCTTAGAATCTAGGGCCCAGGTTTTCCAAATTCAATATTAAGGGGGGTGTTGGGATTATTATTAATCCTCCCTTTATCCACATATTATAATTTTCTACTTTCCTAGCCTACGAGGTCTTCATCACTCCACTAGTGCATGGGGGACACACCTAGGGGATATTTTCCACTTACTGCATCTAATTGCATGAGTTTAGGTGCCCCAAGGATAAATCCCTAAAATTTCGGAACCCACTTTGAGTTCCACCAGTAGTCTCCTTCAGTTAAACTTGATAGGTAAGAAGTCATGTTCAATTATGATCTAGTTACTATCAGTTAGATCACAATCAGTTATCCTAGCACCAATTTGCATGATTTAAGGGAGTGTGGATGCCTTTTCCCACCTACCCTCATCAGTTAATTGATTGTAGACTAAGTTAGTTATCTGGAGTTGCATTAGTGAGTTCTAGTGGTAATTTTTCCACACCGAGTTAACTCTAGAGTTAGCCTGAGTTGGTAGATTCGAATCCTATCTTAGGAATTCAAATTCTCCTATATGTACAACCAATGTATTCCATATTATTTACTGATTCATGAATATAATCATATTATTGCAATTTTGTCTCCATGTGTGTGCAATTTTTTCATGATTAAATGAGCAGTCTATGCTAAATTCTTCTTTCTCTTCTGCAACATTCTCTTCTCATTTGAATTCATATAGGATGATGATCCTATGCTTCATAGAATTTAACATATCAAGGATCTCATGAAAGCTCAAGATTAGATAGATCGAGTAAGGATCTTTGGATGAATAAATATTAAGAGAAATATGATTGGTATAAATTGGATGGAGGAAAATGATAAATTAATTGAAAGAGAGTAGTTGGAAGAATACTAAAATAAAAGTAGAGTTAAATTAAGTAAAATTAGAGGGGGTAGAGGGTTGTTGTAAATAAATAATAGAGAAAGGGGGGGTTAGTAAATTTACAATAAGAAGGGAAGGGGTTATTTAATAATATAATTAAGAAAAATTGGAGGGTTGTTAAAATTCAAAGAGAGTAGATTAGGGATTAATGAGAGTAATTTAAGGGCAAATAGATCATTAGAAATTGGATGGAGGAAGATGATAAAAGAAATAAAAAAAGGTGGAAGAAAGTAATAATAAAAATAAAAATTAAATGAATTTGGAGTAATAAGATATTAACATAAACAAGGGGAAGGGAGTGGATTTGATATTAAAATAAAAGAGGAGAGAGGGGGAAAATGGAGAAACAAATATTGAGGACAAGAGAAGAGAGGTGGGTTAGGTAATGCTGAAAAAATAAGGGGGGGGGGTATTTTTAACAATATGACTAAGGTAAATAGGGGTGGGGTGTTGTTAATAGATAAAAATGAATAATAGGGATTATTGAGAATAATATAAGGGTAATGGATGATGGTAATGCTTTCAAGAGGATAAAAAACAATCGATGATGGTTTTCAAAGATTGATTTAATTTGTATCCATCATCTGATGTTAAAATTATTGAGGTAATTTTTCGATTTCAAGGGTTTCATGAATAAGTCAAGTCGAGTGATGTATGTTAGAAGCAATGATTTTTGTTTTATCAAATAAGATAAGGTGTTTGATGTTGTGGTAATTCTTTCCAATGGCCAATTTGGAGAGACAATTATGACTAGTATCAATTATGTGTTCTTTGAGGCAAGCTTGGATTTCCCTATCTCTTTGACTGATCTAGGATTTTCCACAGGAGTAAGGGATTTGAAAAACACATTGGGTTAGAAAAAGGTTAGAGTCATCGATGCTTCCAAACAATTGTTTAAGAGTTTTATAGAGTTTGAATATAATTTTGATTTTCTTTGTAGCTAAGGTTTTGGCAATGTGGTAAATTATTCCATGAATGCAATGGAGGGAGAGTAGGGCTAGGAGGGTTATTGGGGTGATCTAATTTAGTTTTGGGATGGGTGGAATATTTTTTTTTTATTAATATGGGTTAAGGAGTAATCATTGGCTTGGAGATATTTAGTGAAATGGGTTCTTTTAGTTTGGATATGTTGGGGAAAATATATGTGAATGGCTCTAGATATAAGGGTATTACGAACTAAATATTTTTTGCGTAGGTGGTGATGAGATTGAGCATGAAGGTATTTGTTAGTATGGGTTTTTCTTTTGGTATTCATGAGATAGGGAATCATCAGGATGGTGGGTAGCCATGACATCTAAGAAAGAAAGGGAACTACCTTGCTCAATTACCATGGTGAATTAGATATGATGAGAAATGTTGTTAGGATGATTGAGAAATGCATTAAGGGCAGAATGACTAAGAGACCAAATAATCAAGATATCATCGAAAAATTGTATTTGATTTGAGATGGGAGATATTAAGAGCCAGGATTTTAAAGTTTTCCATAAATAAATTAACAACTACTAGGAAAATGAAACAGACCAAAGACACGCCTTTGGTTTTCTCATAGAATTTCCCTTTGAAGCTAAAAAAGTAGAGGTAAGGAAAACTTTGATGAGGTTAAGAGTTTCAAGGTATACAAGGTTAGTGATTAGATTAGAATAAGGGCATCAAGGAATAGATTTTGGTGTGTAAGGACATCCTGTCAAAATTGACTAAGATGTCATCTTCTTCAAGATGAAGATCTTGCCAATTTTATGAATGAATTAAAATGAGTCTTTTTTGTAAGAAGAAGTATGGCTAGTAAAATGAAGGAGTTTGTTAGCTAAGAATTTGTCTAGGGAAAAAGTGGGTGCTCCAATGGTGTCGACAATGGGCAAGAGGAAGATATCTTTCTTATGGATCTTGACTTGTCCATAAATTCTAGGTGGTTGGGGATTGTGGGGAAGTAGATGTTTTTATTGGATGGATCTAAGGAGAGGATTTGTAAGAATGTTATGGAGGTGATATGAGTTGCATTGTTTGAGGAATTTCAAAGACCAATACTAGTGTCAAGATCTCAATCAATATGTTTGATAAATTGAAACCATGGTATATTAGGATAAACACAATTTGTGACACTTGTTTTTGTCTATACCATGTTGAATTCCAACCATATTATGACATGTTTATAGATTTTTGCAAAAGGCACTGGCATGATTAACTTTCTCCTCCCATGGTTCGAGATTTTGTTTATATGATACTATGCAAAAGTAATCCCAAGGATGTGTTTTTCAACAAATGATGTGTACATGGAAGAAGATGACTTGAATATGGTAACTTGGCATTGTTCCATGGGAAATTCCCTGTTGATCCACTAGACTATGGAATGTCAGATATCATAGTTATGTGGAAGAGATATGAGTATGTTACCACGAATGCAATGCATTCTTTAGTTGTGCCATATAATAGGATTGACTTGCTAGAGGATGAAATTATTATTCCAAAATTCATGAAGGAGTTTCAAAGTTAGATTTATAAATACATTAAACACTCTCAAAGGACCAGGTGACAAGCTTATGAATTCAAAGATTCTCTTGAGGTATTCGAGTTGGGATAATCTTATTAGTGGTATACTTTTCTAAGAACTACACATTTTCTCTCTAGACTGAGATACATAGTGAGTACTATCACTTTGACCAGGTGTCTATATTCGTACATGTATTGTACAAACATGATTGGGAGAGAAATGATAGTATGGATAGAACTCTTCAGTCATACAATGTGATTAAGGAGTACTATTTTAATTATACCAGTGATGATTGTCAGCATGACACATTGTTCGTTCAACATTGCTTTGGGATGATTTATGATTCATTTAGAAAGAATGGGGTATCATTTACAAAACATTGAATTTGTTCAGATGGGTGTGTTAGGTAGTTCAAATCGACATGCTCCTTTTATTGGTTGATGTTTCTTGATAAAGAGACAAGATTTTGACATACTTGGAGATTTTTTGAAATAGGGCACATATAGGGTGATCATGATGGTGCAGTTTATTGTGTGAAACAAACACTTAGGAGGTACTATATGAGTCATGATGCAACCTAACTTAAATCATATACAAAAGTAGTTTACTAGTGCACACTACATTTGGGACATGAAGGTCATGCACAAGTAAGGTTAGTGTGTAAGTAAGAGACTACAATGTGGAATTCAAGATCACATTTTGAATGTTTTTTGAAACATCGGCTGATAGTTGAAACATTTAATATTTGATATTTATTTTGATGTGGGTTATTTTTTAATGTTTCCCTTGGTGATGTGAATAGATCCATGCCTTGGTATTGTGAGACTATAACTAGTACAAGGGATTTACACTCCATTCAAAATAAAGAAACGAGTTGCATTTTTTCAATTGAAATGAGAAAGTATCCATGGTTTTGCGAGTCTTGCATCGATCAATATGGATGTGAGATTGATGAATATGAAAATGTTGGACATGTGAAACAATGGAAATATGCCTCTTTTAACCCGAAGGGTCACATCCAATTTCGACATGGCAATAGATGCACACTAAAGAGATTGTGGTATTGTTAGATCATGATCATGTTTCTGATGTGATTAGGGAAAGTACACAACTTCATGAATGGGAACTCATTATATATTACATTTTTTATTTGGAATATTCAAACTTCTAGACTTGTGCAATTGTATTGTATACATTTGATTAACATATATGCAATTTTGGTTGCAGGTGATGTATTTGTTGTCATTGCACCCCTAGGAAATGAAGAGAATGTGACATATTATTTAGTACGGTGTACACAAATTAAAAGAAGGTTGGTGCAACCCTACCGAGATGGATATTTCATGTACCAAATTGGCAACTTGGTTGTGACAGGCCACTTTTTTGAAAAACTAAAAAAATAAGGCAATTATATTATTTACAAATATTTTATACCTAAATATATATGTTTCTGGTACAATCATTTGGTGGTAGTAGCTCGTATACATATAATGGAAATAAAGGTGAAGAGAGTTGAAACAAAGTGATGGAAAATGGTAGAAGTTGACCATGACCATATTAAGAGATTTGCATGGGCCTATTTTCCAAAAGAATACACTAACATGCCACTTTTGAGGTTTACCTAGTTAGAACGCTAACTTGTTTTGCAATGACTTGTATGATTTGGAAATCCGATTTCGTATCCATAAGTAGTAGAAAAAGAGAAATTTACAACTAAAAAAATACTAAATTCAACATATAAATGACTAATTTTGGTCAGACAACTAGTGGTGTTATATTTGCAGTCATATAACTCACCACTAAATTAATGCCTAAAATAATTTAGTCATTTATTGCTTTCTCTAAATTCATTAGTTGGTAGTACATTTGGTTGTTTGATTAGTTGTTTATTTAGTCATTGTAGCCATTGATTTTAGTCATTTTAACCATTAATTGCCATCAAATAGTAGTATATTTTCTATTAGTTGGTAATACATTCAATCATTAATTACTATCATTTGGTAATATATTTAGCCATTAATTTGTCATTAATTAGTAGCATATTTAGTCATTAATTTTCTATTAGTTGGTAGCATATTTAGCCATTTTAATCTTTAATTGTTGTCAATTGGTAGTATATTTAGTCATTTTTATTCATTGATTTTTATAGATAGGGCATAGAGGAATTGAACCACCAAACTCCTTTAATCATTTGTAAATACATGTGGATTGCTAAATTACTTTGTACAAATTGCATGGTGAGCTATAAATATTGACATATATATTGATTAACATTAATTATAGTGAAACATTAAACCAACTATAAATGTATGAGAGAAATACTGATATGATCGGATCTGAGGGGCTGAGACCCGAGAGGATTGAATGGTGAGAGAGGAGGAGAGTAAACCTGGAAATTTGCTATCATTTGATCAAAAAATGAGATTGGAGGTGAGGCTCTCTACCTCACGTCTTAGAACAACAACTTAAAATAGATTAACGAAGAAGAACTCAAAAAGAATAACTCAAAATAATAAGACCCAATGTAGGATACAAAAAATTCTTGAATTCTTTATTGAGAAGGAATAAAACCTTTTTATAACATTATTAAAATGTTCCTTAGGGCCATACCAAGGGAAAAAACCATTGGCCAAAACCTTAGGTTGTCAGCCCCTTGAAATTCAGATCATTCTTCCCTCCTTAGAAAATGATGGTCCTCATCATTTCATTCTAAAAAGCGATCCATGATTACAATGTTCCAATTTCCAATGAAGAGAAGGGTTTTGTGTGGTGAACCCATAAGTGCAGGTTTTGTGTGGTTCACCCATAACCATAACCATGACTATGAGTTTTATGTGGTCGACCCATAACCATGGGTTTTGTGTGGTTGAACCATAACCATGGGTTTTTTGTGGCTAACCCGTAACCATAACTATGACTGTGGGTTTTGTGTGATTGACCCATAACCTTGGGTTTTGTGTGGCTAACCCATAACCTTGGGATTTGTGTGGTTGACCCCTAACCATGGGTTTTGTGTGGCTGACCTCAGACCATGATTACAATACATAACCGTGTGTTTTGTGTGGTTTAACCATAACCGTGGGTTTTGCGTTGACCCATAACCATGATTACAATTAAATTTAATAAAATCCAAAAATGGTCTTTGGTGCAGTTGATGTCTCAATACAAATCTATTCATAGCTTATGATGTAGGTGATGGAATTGAATTATGTTGAAGACCCATTTCAGATATCGAAGATACATTTTTATTCATATAACATATTGATCTATGGTCTCCCAAGGAATGAGAAAATGTTTGCTGAAGCTTAGGGGATGCGCGTGCACCAGTTTTGAAGGCATATGTTGGTTCAATTGATGATATCTTTCAAACTAGAAATCCAAATGAAAATACCATGAAATACCCATTTTAGTTGATGAAAATACATTTCTAAGGAGATATGTTAGATCCTATGAGATGTTCTATGGAGTCCTTGGAACTTGTTTAAAGTTATTGTAAGCCACACTATGTACAAACATATGTTGCTTCAAACAAGTCTATCTCACAAACCAGAAAGGAAAATGAAAAACCGCAAAATACCCATTTTAGCTAACATAAATATCTTTCTAATGAGAAATGAAATATCCTATGAAACACTTTGTGCAAGTCACAACATTTATTTTAAGTTTGCAGAGACATGTTGACCTTCAATTCGTCTATCACTAACCTTCTATGGATGCCATAAAACAATATATAGTTTGAGAAATGGATGGAATGAGGAATCCCAAGCTCCAATATGCATGAAAAAAGGATTTTAATTTGTTCCATGGCCAGATGTGTTGTAAAGGAAAGTATCCTATGGCTAGGGTTTAAGAGGCCATCAACATACTGGGGTTGAAAGGGAGATGCACAATGTTCAACAAGCATATATAAGCAAGTTTCAAAGATTGGAATGGTTCATACCTTAGCCAAACGAAGGTTGATCCAAGCAGCCCTTCAATCCTCTTCTTGCTCCTCTTGCTCCTCTTGCTCCAAGAGACCTGCAAAACGAATTATACCTTCCTCAAACCATTATGACCACATATAAAGAAATGATAATCAAATACACATGAAATAATAATATGATTAACACCATAATATGATCATAAACAGAGATTCAATCGCACATTGAACAATGATTTGGGAAGAAGAAGGACGTCACATCTTTATTAATCTTGAAAACAAGTACAATTATACCTTCTCTTCAAGTTCGGCACATCATGAAACCTTGATCTGGTTCTGCTGCTTCTCTTCTCCAAATAACTCAGCCTCCAAGATCTGCAACACAAGGAGAATGCTTCTAGGGAAAAGGTGTGGGAAAAGAGAGCTCCAAATCCTCCAGCATAACAATGCAAAGATTCAAGTCTCCTCTCATGGACCTCCATACCTCTATTTATATGCTTAAGGAAGAGTTAGGGGTGAAGACAAAGTATTTACATCTGACGGAGTCAGTTGCATAATTACCCAAACTACCCGAAATTCAAAAGACGTGTTTTTTGACATTTTTAAGAGGCGTAGGCGGGTTGCAGAAACAATAGTCGCATACACGAGAAATACACACGGGTTTCTAATACAGAAATTCATGTATATATAGCAAATTGCGTACATACGCAGGTATCATAGAGAGCAAGTCGCATACATACATGGGTTTCCTTAAGGGAAAGTCGCATATAGACAAAAAATTCATTTTTGAGGTATTTCTGGGCATTTCAAGACTTTGGTATCTTCTGGAAAGTTTTAACTAACATAAATACCTTTCCAATGGTGTAGAGATGAGGTCAAACAAAGTTATAGAACTCAAGATATGGGTCTTCCAAGATAGGTGTTTTTTTAGTGATATTCAGTGACTTTCATGATGTGTCATCATGGAAGTGTCGACATGCGACGGAATCATGGGAAAGTGGTCACAGGCAGAGATGTGTCATTTTGAGCTATAATAGATGCCCCCTAATGTGTGAGGTTAGAGGGGAAGATGATAGCCGAAATACATTATAAAGGAAACAACTGAGTATGGAGAGAGCAGAGAATCCAAGATCAAAAGGCTCGAACAAAGGTACCTGAAAGAGAGATAAATGTTAGAAAAAACTGATCTCTGGGACATACAAGTCCATATGCAAAACATCGCCATAAATATACAGGAGGATCCAACATATGTATAACTGATGAAACTATCATGGTCGCTCAATATGCAGAAAGGCGCCATATCAAATCTAAAGGAGTCATGGCCACAAATAAACAAGGTGGATCCATACTCAACAATCAATCATAGCCACAAAAATACAAGGTGGATCTATGTCGCAGCAAAATGTCATATAAAATGTAACAAGGTCTTGCGCAACTTGGGCAAGAGCAAAATGACGATGCTACTATCATCCCAAGGTCTTCAATCCAAACTGCCCAAAAGGTATGAATCCTAACCATGCAAATAAAGGAGCTGAAGTCAAACATGGAGGAAACCGTTTGATTGTCGGTCAATAATGAGGACCGTTAACAAACACGAGGGAAACCACCATTAATGAAAATGGTCCCCAAGGTACCTAGTACATTCTAACAAGTGTGATTACAAGGAATTGATGTCGAACACTTGAAGAATCCATTGAGTAGGATACATTAAGGTATTCCCAATGCCCAATAGCGAGGGAAATTTCCATTGATGACTATAATTCCCAAGGTACTGTCATGAAACTCTAAATCTCGTTCCCAGAGCAAGAGGTGTTGCAGTCGATAGGAAGAGATCCGTTGGAAGGAAGGCATTAAGGCATCCTTCATCATCCAACATGAGGTAAGTAAAAGACTAATTGGATATGGAATTGGTACTGAATTTCACGACAAGGACCACTGAAGACATGATGTAATGAACCGATACCAGGGAAAGGCCGACACAAAATGTCAAGGAAATTGCAGAATGGCCGACAAAGGTTTAATACTTGAACAGTGAGCATGACACAAAAGTGACTTAGGCAGCTTTTGACACAAAAGGACCAACGACACAAATCTGCAATGTAGGAGACATTGACAGATTCCCCATATAATTGGAAAAGAAACCAATGGTAGGATTAAAAACCTCTGAATCGGTTTAAGGTCAAAACACTAGGACCCAACTATTGATAGACTCAAAACTGGTGCTTTGTTTAAGGAAACAAGACTTCCTGCCATGATGTAAAAACATGTGAATGAACTTCCCTTCCCCTCTTTCTTGTAAAGGTTTAACGAGTCCAAGAAAGCAAACTCGGGACCATCTTCATTTTTGGCAAGCTCAAAGAAAAGAAAGAAGAATGCTTGATAAAGCACTGATTCATGGATTTTACGAGCCTGAACTAGTACATGTTCGATGGTGTTTTCATAGTTTAGAGAGTCTGAAAACTCCAAAGAAGACTCCAGCGGGGGGCTTTTTCGTACAATTTAGTCTCCTGAGTCCGAAAAAGTATAAAACAAATAACAGAAGAACTCTCTTAACTTTCGAAGAAGAAAAGGTGCACCTTTTTCGTACTTAATCAGGAAGGTCCGAAAAAGGTTAAATTACCACCTACCTAATGCTCCTTCAAAAGCAGCATATAGCCTGAGTTTTACGAGTGTGAAGGAAGGCAAGATCACTCAGAAAGATCCATTTGATTACGAGAAATGGGGCTTACAACAAGAAACTTGATGCTTTGTTCTTTAAGGTTTAACGAGCATGATAAATACATAAAGTACACTCGAAATATTTCTCATGTTTTGGTCCAAAGCACGAAAAAGAGAAAACTAAGCTCATACCGGGGGTTCCTTTTCCGTAAGTTTAGTCCTGCAGGTCCGGAAAAGAGATAAACCTATGCCCAAGAATAATCTTCTCAATTCTGAAGGAAAGAGAGTGTTCCTTTCTCGTATTATTCCACATGGTTTGAGAAAGAGATAACCTACCACCAATGTGGATGCCCAATCAAATATTCTTAATGAGCCTGAATGGACAAGTTTACTCCGCAGTGAATTCTATTTTGAGGAGTCAGACCTGGGCCTAAAGAAACTCAATATATTTCTCGTGAAGTTTTAACGAGTCCAGAAAAGTCAACTCGCAACCTCCTTACTGTTTTTAACGAGCTCGAAGGAGAGCAGAAAGAATGCTCTAAATGCGAGGAGACGAGTGTCATAGACAAGTGAAACTAGTTCCAAGCCCAAGGAACATACCTATACATAATGCAAATAACATGAGTAGGATAAAGACACTCGGGGAATGTCTCCTCAAGGTAAAAGGTGTCAAGTTGCAAAGGCAAAATGATACAAGGATGGGCAATGATGAGAACAAAGATGAGGGATTATACAATGAGCTAAAAGAGTGGAAGCCGGCATCAGGCCCAAAAGTGTGAGTAGGATACATGAAAATGAAGTTACAGCTTGAAAAACAAGACAAGGTGAGTAAAAAGTTGTGAATCCCACTAAAAATCTTGTCTCCAAGAAACAACAGCATCAGAATCATATTCAAAAGAAACGATCCAATGCGGGTCACTTTGGCAGAAACACATGTGACTTTGCTATCTTCTACAAAAGGTAAAGTTAAGGCATAATTGACCGAAGAATATTTTATAGAACCAAGGCTCGAGGATTTATAATCGGTAAGATCAACCTTAGAAAGAGAGCAAAAATCAACAAGGGAGATAAAGGCTGCAGGAACAAACTCAATATCACGGGAGTTGAAAAATTCATAAGAAAAATCAAGCACCTCAGGATTACTGACTTGCTGTTCGAAGGAAGAGTCAAAAGACTCAACAAGACCAACAGAAGAAGAAAGGCTAGGATTACTAGTAAAATCAGGGTTAGACTTAGTCACAACTGAACCAACATCCAAGAGAAGATGAGACTGTATCAAAAACTCTAAGAAGACTTCATCTGAAGGAAGGAGATCATCTGAGATAGGACACATGTCTAAACTTTCAAATGGATCAACATAGTGGAGAGTAGGACCCACAATCTATATTGGATGACTCACCCAATCAATTACTGGGACCAAGTCCCGAGAAGATAAGAATGAAAACAGAGGTTGCTTGTCAGTAGCAATTGAACGCAAAGGACAGGAGGCCACATAGTTCACATGTGGTGGGGTAGTGTCTATAGAAACACTGGGAACCAATAAAGGAAAGACCTGGTCTCTAGTTGGGTTAGGAGAGGGATCAAGAAAATCCAATTGATCAATAGTGACAATTTCTTCTCCATGATTAAATTACATCACACGAAAGAATGTTGACACCACAGATTTCATGGCATAGACATAATCACGTCCAAGGAGCATATTGAAGTCCAAGGGGTCTTCTATCACCATGAAGTCAACTAAGATGGTCTTCCCACCCAAAGTAACAGGTGTTTGAGAAAGAATTGCCAAGGCTATACAAGTTCTTCTATCAAACGCCAGTAACTAACTAGCAGTCGACACAAGGCTGGGAGATCCCAT
This sequence comes from Pseudotsuga menziesii, assembly GCA_001517045.1. NCBI lineage: Eukaryota > Viridiplantae > Streptophyta > Pinopsida > Pinales > Pinaceae > Pseudotsuga > Pseudotsuga menziesii. Next base: position 376,312 of record LPNX010917535.1, read on the forward strand.
GCCTCGCCAAGCACGAGCAGACAAGATACTAACTGAGGCTCCTTCATCAACAATACAATGAGAAATCATATACTGTCCAAATTTGACCTTTATCTGGAAAGGTACATCAGAAGGAAGGAGCAGATCAACTAGGCTATCCCAATCAAAGGAAGCAATCCGAGAGTTTGGTGGGGGTTGATCCGAAGAAAGTTTAGTGCCCCCTTGTTTAGTAAGTTCTGAACTGGCAGTGAAGAAAATGCGACTAGCAGACACTTCGCTCTCCAAAGGAAGAGTGGGATTAATCGATACTGAAATCAATTCAACCGATTCGTCAAAGTCACTCTCCATAGGGAGAGCAGGATTGACCAAAGATGGCATTGGTTCAATCACATCAGGATCAATCACTGAAATAAGAGTGGGATCGACCAAATCTAAGATTGGTTCAACCACTTGATCAACCAAAGGTTGAGTAGGTTGTTACGAAACTATAGGTTGTTCAGGAGAAGGAAATTCTTGAGTCTCGGACGACACTCTTCACACCTCTGCGATAGCAGGGTACTGGTGAGTAAGATGATCTCCCTTGCATAGCTTACAAGGGAACTTAAGTTTGCACTTCGAACAACCATTTTTCTCAACGGTGTCAACATGACTAGCAGTGGATGACTGTTTGCTCTCAGCATGACCTACAGAGGCTAAGAGTTTGCCCCCAGCATGAACTACAGAGGCTGGGTGACTGGGTCCAACCTGACTAAGAGAGGTTGGTTGTTGAGAGACTTCAGAATGTTCAAAAATGGGATGACCATGAAACCAAACTCTTCGCACTTTCGTAATATAAGGGCATTTATAAGTAAGGTGGTCTCCCTCACAAAGCTTACAAGGAAACTTGGGCTTGTGTTTTGAACGGACAGTCTTTTCAACAGTGTCAACATGACTTGCAGTGGCTGACGGATTGTCTCTAGTATGACCCACAGAGGCTAAAAGACTACCCCCAGCATGACTTGTAGAGGCAGAGAGACTGGGTCCAACATGACTTGCAAAGGTCGGATGGGCACCACCAACATGAACAACAGAGGCTGAATGGTAAGGATCAATCTGCTTTGCAGCAGTTGAGCTTGTGCTCCCAGCATGAACTACAGAGGCTGGGTGGGGAGGTTCAACTTGAACATCGGAGGTTGAATGAGTACCATCGGCATGAACTACAGAGGCTGAGTGACTGGATCTAACATGACCTGGAAAGGTTGGAAGGATCCCACCAGCAAGATCAACAGAGGCTAGATGGTGAATATTAACTTGACTTGTAGAGGTTGAGTGCTTAGATCCAACATGACCTGCAGAGGTTGGATAGGTGCCCCCAGCATGAACTGCAGAGGCTGGGTGGTGAGGTTCAACTTGATTTGTAGAGGTTCAAAGGGTGCCCCCTTTCTTATGTGGCTTCTTCCTGTTCCTCCTTCTTTTACTCCTTTTAGACTACTGGTTACTAGTCTTAGTACTTTCACTGCATGAGGCAGAAGGAGGAGGAGAATCAACTACAGTTGAAGGGGAAGTAGTGTTTTGATTCCCTTGATATAAGGAGCTTACTTGAGAAGAATTAGGAGTACTCAAGACAGTTGGAGTGGAAAAAACCCACATCGATAGCCCTAGGGTGAATCGAGGAAGAGTCAGGGTGGCCATCAAGGGAACACCAACATTCCCCGTGAGAGGAATAGTACAAGGATTTCCCAGCATGGGGATCTCTTGGTTGGTGTTCAAAGGGGTGCTAGCCATAGTTTCAAACAAGGAGACAAAATTTGGGGTCAAGAGGAAACCAAAAGTACCAAGCACACACCTGAAGGCAAACTAAGTACAGACAAACCACACAACACTCACTGAAAATTCCTAAAGCCAAACAGAAAAACATGTATAAGATACGCTTTCCAAAATAAAGCTGATAGACAGTTACTTGGTGTCCCTATAGATGTTCTTAGGCACAAGCAGAGGAATCACCCACCGCCCTCCCACACCTTCTACCGGGGTTACCTTCCAAGCCCGTCCAAGGTCAACCAGAAATAGCCTTCAGGTGTACCTGTGTATGAACACTAAATGTCAAAGAGAATAAAGGCTACCTTAACTATATTGACAGTTTGGGGGGACAGTCGCAAGCCTGGTTCGTACGCATGGGTAGGGTAGCAAATCCCAAAACCCTGTCTAAAACAGAATCCCCAGATGCGGAAAAACCCTGGTGTACGTTTTGACAAGGAATCAAAGGGTTATCTCGTTAGTCCAAGTCTCCACGTGGCCTCGTGCTTGACTCCCGTTTGAGAGGATCTTCCCAGATACAATCAACGTAGAAAAGGGTTTACCTAGTGATTGGCCAAATACATCTGAGTTTTAAATACTTGTGGAGAGTTAAAAACTCCCTAGTCCACAAGTCTAGCCTGAGCTAGTTGGTGTATGACCCTATAAAATAAAACTTACTACTAATTTTTAAATTATGTCGTTTATTTCAAAAGACTGTTTTTAGTCAGAGGGTAAATGGCGTGAAACTTATGTGGTGTTTTGACTCACAGTTGAAACAAAATGACTAAGCAATGAGAAATGAAATGCAAAAAGCAAAAAGTATTGTCTTCCTTTTTCAAATAGAAACTTGAAAGCCACAAAAGAACAAATTTTTTTTATTTTTATTTTTTTTTAAAACAATGATATGCCATGCAATCTAGACTAAAAAGCTAATCTACATGCATATAAAGCAAACATGTTTTTTTGTCTTTTTCTTTTATAAATGCACAAGAAAAAACAGCCTAAATGCAAGCAAGTAATGTAAGCAAAGCAAATAGACAACTACTCTACACCCCACAAACAAACCCTAGGTTTCCCTAAAGTTGGATATAACCTCTATTGAAAGGAAGGCTTCCAAAGGTAAACAAGCCAACAACTCTGGAATGAAGAGACTGAGAAATAAGACTAACATAAAAAAGGTCAAGAAGTCCCAAGTATCAATCTAAACCTACAAACAGAGGTTACTCAGTACCTTGTCCAACACGGTCAAGCCAAAAAAGGAGGTGGGCGGGGGGGGGGGGGGGGGGGGGGAAGTAGCAAAAACAAGTATATGTTCTTTTTATTTTTCTTTTATAAATCCAAAAGAAAAACTACCTACAAACAAAATATGGAGATAAGAAGAACAAAGCAAAAGGAACTTTGCTATACAACCACCAAACAAACACTAGAATGAACTAAAGTCAATATAAACCCTACTTGGAAGGAAGGCTTGCATAAGAGACAAGTCAAGTACTTTGGCATGGTGAATTTAAACAACAAAAGAAGAAGGAAACCAACACCAACAAGCTTCTGAACTCAGAAAAATATCACTAACAGAGGCTGACCAGAAACATAAACAAAAAATCATGCCAAGCAAGGAGGTGGGGGAAAAGAGCAAAGAGCAAACCCTAATGCTATAAAAAGGATTACCACAAATGAACAAGGTGGATCCATACTCAACAATCGATTATAGCCACAAAAATACAAGGTGGATCTATGTCGCAGCAAAATTTCATATAAAATGTAACAAGGTCTTGTGCAACTTGGGTAAGAACAAAATGACGATGCTACTATCATCCCAAGGCCTTGAGTCCAAACCGCCCAAAAGGTATGAATCCTAACCATGCGAATAAAGGATCTGAAGTCGAACATGGAGGAAACTGTTTGATTACCGGTCAATAATGAGGACCGTTAACAAACGTGAGGGAAACTGCCATTAATGAAAATGGTCCCCAAGGTACATAGTACATTCTAACAAGTGTGATTACAAGGACATGATGTCAAACACTTGAAGAATCCATTGAGTAGGAGACATTAAGGTATTCCCACTACCCAATAGCAAGGGAAATTGCCATTGATGACTATAATTCCCAAGGTACTGTCATAAAACTCTAAATCTCATTCCCAGAGCAAGAGGTGTTGCAGTCGATAGGAAGAGATCCGTTGGAAGGAAGGCATTAAGGCATCCTTCATCATCCAACATGAGGTAAGTGAACGACTAATTGGATATGCAATTGGTACTGAATTTCACAACAAGGACCACTGAATACATGATGTACTGAACTGATACCAGGGAATGGCCAACACAAAAGGTCAAGGAAACTGCAAAATGGCTGACAAAGGTTTAATCCTTGAACAATGAGCATGACGCAAAAGTGACTTAGGCAGATTTTGACACAAAAGGACCAAGGACACAAATATACAATGTAGGAGACATTGATAGATTCCCCATATAGTTGGAAAAGAAACCAACGGGAGGAGTAAAAAACTCTGAATCGGGTTAAGGTCAAAACACTAGGACTCCACTATTGATAGACTCAAAACTGGTACTTTGTTCAAGGAAACAAGACTTGCTGCCATGATGTAAAAACATGTGAATGAAGTTCCCTTCCCCTCTTTCTTATAAAGGTTTAATGAGTCCAAGAAAGCAAACTAGGGACCATCTTCATTTTTGGCAAGCTCAAAGAAAAGAAAGAAGAATGCTTGATAAAGCGCTGTTTCGTGGATCTTACGAGCCTGAACTAGTACATGCTCGACGGTGTTTTCATAGTTTAGAGAGTCTGAAAACCCCAAAGAAGACTCCAGGGGGGGGGATTTTTCGTACAATTTAGTCTCCTGAGGCCGAAAAAATATAAAACAAACAACAGAAGAACTCTCTTAACTTCCGAAGAAGAAAAGGCGCTCCTTTTTTGTACTTAGTCAGGAAGGTCCGAAAAAGGTTAAATTACCACCTACCCAATGCTCCTTCAAAAGCAGCATATAGCCTGAGTTTTATGAGTGTGAAGGAAGGAAAGATCACTCGGAAAGATCCATTTGATTACGAGAAATGGGGCTTACAACAAGAAACTCGATGCTTTGTTCTTTAAGGTTTAATGAGCATGACAAAGACATAAAGTACACTCAGAATCTTTTTCATGTTTTGGTCTAGAGCACGAAAAAGAGAGAACTAAGCTCATACTGGGGGTTCCTTTTCCTTAAGTTTAGTCCCTCAGGTCCGGAAAAGAGATAAACCTATGCCCAAGAATACTCTTCTCACTTCCGAAGAAAAGAGAGTATTCCTTTCTCGTATTATTCCACATGGTCCGAGAAAGAGATAACCTACCACCAATGTGGATGCCCTTTCAAATATTCTTAACGAGCCTAAATGGACAATTTTACTCGGCAGTCAAGTCTATTTTGAGGAGTCATACATGGGCCTAAAGAAACTCAATATCTTTCCCGTGAGGTTTCAACGAGTCCAGAAAATTCAACTCGCAACCTCCTTACTGTTTTTAACGAGCTCGAAGGAGAGCAGAAAGAATGCTCTAAATGTGAGGAGACGAGTGTCATAGACAAGTGAAACTAGTTCCAAGTGCAAGGAACAGACCTATGCATAATGCAAGGAACATGAGTAGGATAAAGACACTCAGGGAATGTCTCCTCAAGGTAAAAGGTGTCAAGTTGCAAAGGAAAAATGATACAAGGCTGGGCGATGATGAGAACAAAGATGAGGGCTTATACAATGAGCTAAAAGCATTGAAGCCGACATCAGGCTCAAAAGCATGAGCATGATACATGCAAATGCAGTTGCATCTTGAACAACAAGACAAGGAGAGTAAACAGTTGTGAATCCAACTAAAAATCCTGTCTCCAAGAAACAACAACATCAGAATCATATTCAAAAGAAACGATCCGATGCGGGTCACTTTGGCAGTAACACATGTGACTTTGTTATCTTCTACAAAAGGTAAAGTCAAGGCAGAATTGACCAAAGAAGATTCTATAGAACCAAGGCTCGAGGGTTTATAATCAGTAAGACCAACCTCAGAAAGAGAGCAAAAATCAACAAGGGAGATAGAGGCTGCAGGAACAAATTCAATATCACGGGAGTTGAAAAATTCATAAGAAAAATCAAGCACCTTAGGATTACTGACTTGTTGTTCGAAGGAAGAGTAGAAAGACTCAACAAGACAAACAGAAGAAGAAAGGTCAGGATTATTAGGCAAATCAGTGTTAGACTTAGTCACAACTGAACCAACATCCAAGAGAAGATTAGATTGTATCAAATACTCTACGAAGACTTCATCTGAAGGAAGGAGATCATCCGAGATAGGACACATGTCTAAACTTTAAAATGGATCGACAGAGTGGAGAGTAATCCCCTTAATCTGTATAGGATGACTCACCTAGTCAACTGCTGGGACCAAGTCCTGAGAAGATAAGCATGGAAACAGAGGCTGCTTCTCAATAACAATTGAACACAAAGAAAAGGAGGCCACATAGTTCAGCTATGGCGGGGTAGTGTCTATAGAAACACTGGGAACCAATAAAGGAAAGACCTGGTCTCTAGTTGTGTCACGAGACGGATCAAGAAAATACAACTAATTGATAGTGACAGTTTCTTCGCCATGATTAAAGTACATCACAAGAAAGAATTTTGACACCACATCTTGCATGGCATAGACATAATCACATCCAAGGAACATATTGAAGTCCAAGGGGTCTTCTATCACCATGAAGTCAACTAAGACGGTCTTCCCACCCAAAGTAACAGGTGTTTGAGAAAGAATTCCCAAGGCTATACAAGTTCTTCTATCAAATTCCAGTAACTCACTAGCAGTCGAAACAAGGCTAGGAGATCCCATTCCTCACCAAGCACGAACATACAAGATAATAACTGAGGCTCCTTCATCAACAATACAACGAGCAATCGTATGCTATCCAACTTTGACCTTTATCTGGAAAGGTGCATCAGAAGGAAGGCGTGGATCAACTAGGCTATCCCAATCAAAGGAAGCAATCCAAGAGCTTGGTGGGGGTTGATCTGAAGCAAGTTCAGTGCCCCCTTGTTCAGTAAGTTATGAACTAGAAGTGAAGAAAATGTGACTAGCAGACACTTCACTCTCCAAAGGAAGAGTGGGATTGATCGATACTGAAATCAATTCAACTGCTTCGTCAAAGTCACTTTCCGTAGGGAGAGTGGGATTGACCAAATATGACATTGGTTCAATCACATTAGGATCACTCTCCAAAAGAAGAGTGGGATCGACCAAATCTGAGATTGGTTCGACCACTTGATCAACTAAAGGTTGAGTAGGTTGTTGAGAAACTATAGGTTGTTCAGGAGAAGGAAATTTTTGAGTCTCGGACCACACTCTTTTCACCTTTGCGATAGCAGGGCACTGGTGAGTAAGATGAGCTCCCTCACATAGCTTACAAGGGAACTTAAGTTTGCACTTCGAATGACTAGTTTTCTCAATGGTGTCAACATGACTAGCAGTGGATGACGGTTCGCTCTCAGCATGACCTACAGAGGCTAAGAGTTTGCCCCCAGCATGAACTACAGAGGCTGGGTGACTGGGTCCAACCTGACTAAGAGAGGTTGGTTGTTGAGAGACTTCAGAATGTTCAAAAATGGGATGGCCATGAAACCAAACTCTTCGCACCTCCGTGATAGAAGGGAATTTATAAGTAAGGTGGTCTCCCTCACAAAGCTTACAAGGAAACTTGGGCTTGTGTTTTGAATGAGTAGTCTTTTCAATAGTGTCACATGACTCACAGTGGCTAACGGATTGTCTTTAGCATGACCCACAGAGGCTAAAAGAATGCCCCCAACATGAATTGCAGAGGCTGAGAGACTGGGTCCAACATGACTTACAGAGGTCGGATGCACACCACCAACATGAACAATAGAGGTTGAATGGTAAGGATCAATTTGATTTGCAGCAGTTGAGTGTGTGCCCCCAGCATGAACTACAAAGGCTTGGTGGGGAGGTTCAAATTGAACATCGAAGGTTGAACGGGTGCCCTTAGCATGAATTGCAGAGGCTGAGTGACTAGATCCGACATGACCTGGAAAGGTTGGAAGGATCCCACCAGCATGATGAACTGAGGCTGGATGGTGAAGATCAACTTGACTTGCAAATGTTGAGTGCTTAGATCCAACATGACCTGCAGAGGTTGGATAGGTGCCCCCATTGTGAACTATAGAGGCTGGGTGGTGAGGTTCAACTTGATTTGTAGAGGTTGAAAGGGTGCCCCCTTGCTTATGTGCCTTCTTCCTATTCCTCCTTCTTTTACTCCTTTTAGACTGCCGGTTAGTAGGCTCAGTACTTTCACCGCATGAGGTAGAAGGAGGAGGAGAATAAACTAAAGTTGAAGGGGAAGCAGTGTTTTGATGCCCTTGATATAAGGAGCTTACTTGAGAAGCATCAGGAGCATTCAGGACAGTTGGAGTGGAAAACAACCACATTGGTAGCCCTAGGGTGAATCCAGGATGATTCAGGGTGGCCATCAAGGGAACACCAACATTCCCTATGAGAGGAATAGTACAAGGAGTTCCCAGCATGGGGATCTCTTGGTTGGTGTTCAAAGGGGTGCTAGCCATAGTTTGAAACAAGGAGACAAATTATGAGGTCAACAGGAAACCAAAAGTACCAAGCACACACCTGAAGGCAAACTAAGTACAAACAAACCACACAGCACTCACTAAAAATTCCTAAAGCCAAAAAAACAAATAGGTATAAGATACGCTTTCCAAAAGAAAGCTGATGGATAGTTACTTGGTGTCCCCTTAGATGTTCTTAGGCACAAGAGGAGGAATCACCCTCTGCCCTCCCACACCTTCTACTGGGGTTACCTTCCAAGCTTGTCAAAGGTCAACCAGAAATAGCCTTTTGGTGTGGCTGTGTATGAACCCTAAATGTCAAAGAGACCAAAGGATACCTTAACTATATTAACAGTCTGGGGGGAAAGTCACAAGCCTGGTTCGTATGCATGGGCAGGGTAGCAAAGCCTGAAACCCTGTCTAAGATAGAATCCTTAGATGCGCAAAACCCTGGTTTACGTTATGACAAGGAATCAGAGGGTTATCTCCTCAGTCCAAGTCTCCACGCAGCCTCGCGCTTGACTCCCGTTTGAGAGGAGCTTCCCAGATACAATCAACGTAGAAAAGGGTTTACCTAGTGATTGGCCAACGACATCTGAGATTTAAATACTTGTGGAGAGTTAAAAACTCCCTAGTCCACAAGTCTAGCCTGAGCTATTTGGTGTATGACCCTATAAAATAAAACTTACTACTAATTTTTAAATTATGTCATTTATTTTAAAAGGTTGTTTTTAGTCAGAGGGTAATTGGCATGAAACTTATGTGGTGTTTTGACTCATAGTTGAAAAAAAATGACTAAGCAAAGAGAAATGAAATGCAAAAAGAAAAAAGTATTCTCTTCCTTTTTCAAATAGAAACTTGAAAGCCACAAAAGAACAAATTCTTTTTATTTTTATTTTTTTCAAAAACAATGATATGCCATGCAATCTAGACTAAAAAGCTAATCTAAATGCATATAAAGCAAACATGTGTTTTTGTCTTTTTCTTTTATAAATGAAAAAGAAAAAATAGCCTAAATGCAAGCAAGTAATGCAAGCAAAGCAAATAGACAACTACTCTACACCCCACAAAGAAACCCTTATGTTTCCCTAAAGTTGGATATAACCTCTATTGAAAGGAAGGCTTACAAAGGTAAACAAGCCAACAACTTTGGAATGAAGAGACTGAGTAATAATACTGACATAAACAAACGTCAAGAAGTCCCAAGTATCAATCTAAACCTACAAACAGAGGTTACTAAAGTCAGTATAAACCACCAAAGGAACTTTGCTATACAACCACCAAACAAACACTAGAATGAACTAAAGTCAGTATAAACCCTACTTGGAAGGAAGGCTTGCATAAGAGACAAGTCAACTACTTTGGCATGGTGAAGTGAACCAAAAAAAGAAGGAAACCAACACCAACAAGCTTCTGAACTTAGAAAAATATCACTAACAGAGGCTTACCAGAAACATAATCCAAAAATCATGCGAAGCAAGGAGGTGGGGGAAAAGAGAAAAGAGAAAACCCTAATCCTATAAAAAGGATTACCACATAGATAAAGAACAACCAAAAGGGATGACACTAACTTCCTGGATTCAGGCACCTGCAGAGGACACCAAAATACCTACCAAACATTCCACAACAGCAGAAGAAACACAAAAAATGAGAAAAAAACACTGTTTTAGGGGCACACGCGGGTTGTACTACTGATAGGTCGTGTGTCATATGCGGGTTTCCAATACAGCAAGTCGCGTATAGGTGGAAAAACTCCCAAAAAAGGTCAAAAACTTCCTTAGGAAGCTAGGGGAAGTGTGCTATTATACTTATAAGGTGTTCCTAAGTGGTAATAAGGACGTGAAACAATGCAAAGGGATGAAAGAAAGACAAAGAAACCCCAAACAGACAAGGCTCTCCCTAGCAGAGTCGCAAGTTCTGTTGTAAAGGAAAGTATCCTATGGCTAGGGTTTAGGAGGCCGTCAACATACTGGGGTTGAAAGGGAGATGCACAATGTTCAACAAGCATATATAAGCAAGTTTCATAGATTGGAATGGTTCATACCTTAGCCAAACGAAGGTTGATCCAAGCAGCCCTTCAATCCTCTTCTTGCTCCTCTTTCTCCAAGAGACCTGCAAAATGAATTATACCTTCCTCACACCATTATGACCACATATAAAGCAATGATAATCAAATACACATGAAATAATAATCTTATTAACATCATAATATGATCATAAACATAGATTCAATCGCACATTGAACAATGATTTGGGAAGAAGAAGGACATCACATCTTTATTAATCTTGAAAACTAGTACAAGTATACCTTCTCTTCAAGTTCGGAACCTCACGAAACCTTTATCTAGTTCTGGTGCTTCTCTTCTCCAAACAACTCAGCCTCCAAGCTCTACAACACAAGGAGAATGCTTCTAGGGAAAAGGTGTGGAAAAAGAGAGCTCCAAATCGTCCAGCATAACAATGCAAAGATTCAAGTCTCCTCTCATGGACCTCCCTACGTCTATTTATATGCTTAAGGAAGAGTTAGGGGCGAAGCCAAAGTAGTTACAACTGAAGGAGTCAGTTGCATAACAACCCAAACTACTCGAAATTCAAAAGACGTGTTTTTTGACATTTTTAAGAGGCGTACGCGGGTTGTAGAAACAATAGTTGCGTACATGAGAAATACACGTGGGTTGCCAATACAGAAATTTGTGTATATATAGAAACTCGCATACGTACGCGGGTATCATAGAGAGCAAGTCACATACGTACGTGGGTTTCCTTAAGGGAAAGTCACGTACAGTCAGAAAATTCATTTTTAGGGTATTTCTAGAAATTTTCAGACTTTGGTGTCTTATGGAAAGTTATAGCTAATAAAAATATCCTTCCATTGGTTCATAGATGAGATCAAACAGAGTTACAGAAATCAAGATATGGGTCCTCCAAGATAGGTGTTTTTTCAGTGAAATTCAGTGACTTTCATGAAGTGTCATCATGGAAGTGTCGACATGCGACGAAATCATGGGAAAGTGGTCACAGGCAGGGATGTTTCATTTTGAGCAATAGAAAATGCCCCCTAATGTGTGAGGTTAGAAGGGAAGAGGATAGCTGAAATACATTATAAAGGAAACAACTGAGTATGGAGAGAGAAAAGAATCCAAGATCAAAAGGCTCGAACAAAGGTACCTGAAAGAGAGATAAACCTATGCTTGAGAATACTCTTCTCAATTCCGAAGAAAAGAGAGTGTTCCTTTCTCTTATTATTCCACATGGTTCAAGAAAAAGATAACCTACCACCAATGTGGATGCCCATTCAAATATTCTTAACGAGCCTGAATGGACAAGTTTACTCGACAGTCAAGTCTATTTTGAGGAGTCAGACCTGGGCCTAAAGAAAATAAATATCTTTTCCGTGAAGTTTTAACGAGTCCAAAAAAGTCAACTCGCAACTTCCTTACTGTTTTTAACGAGCTCAAAGGAGAGCAGAAAGAATACTCCAAATGCCAGGAGACGAGTGTCATAGACAGGCGAAACTAGTTCCAAGCGCAAGGAACAGACCTATGCATAATGCAAGGAATATGAGCAGGATAAAGACACTCGGGGAACGTCTCCTCAAGGTAAAAGGTGTCAAGTTGCAAAGGAAAAATGATACAAGGCTAGGCGATGATGAGAACAAATATGAGGGCTTATACAACGAGCTAAAAGCATGGAAGCCAGCATTAGGCTCAAAAGCGTGAGCAGGATACATCCAAATGCAGTTACGCCTTGAACAAAAAGACAAGGAAAGTAAACAGTTGTGAATACAACTAAAAAGCCTATCTCCAAGAAACAACAACATCATAATCATATTCAAAAGAAATGATTAGATGCGGGTCACTTTGGCAGAAACACATGTGACTTCGCTATCTTCTACGAAAGGTAAAGTCAAGGTAGAATCGACCGAAGAAGATTCTATAGAACCAAGTATTGAGGGTTTATAATTAGTAATATCAACCTCAGAAAGAGAGAAAAAATCAATAAGGGAGATAGAGGCTGCGGGAACAAACTCAATATCACAGGAGTTGAAAAATTCATAAGAAAAATCAAGCACCTCAGGATTACTGACTTGCTGTTTGAAGGAAGAGTCAAAATCCTCAACAAGACCAACAAAAGAAGAAAGGTCAGGCTTACTAGGAAAATCAGGGTTAGACTTAGTCACAACAGAACCAACAATATCCAAGAGAAGATTAGACTATATCAAAGACTCTAAGAAGACTTCATCCGAAGGAAGGAGATCGTCCAAGATAGGACACATGTATAAACTTTCAAATGGATTGACAGAGTGGAGAGTAGGCCCCACAATCTATATAGGATGACTCACCTAGTCAACTGCTGGGACCAAGTCCCGAGAAGATAAGCATGAAAATAGAGGCTGCTTCTCAGTAGCAATTGAATGCAAAGGAAAGGAGGCCACATAGTTCACCTATGGCGGGGTAGTGTCTATAGAAACACTGGGAACCAATAAAGGAAAGACCTGGTCTCTAGTTGGGTCAAGAGATGGATCAAGAAAATCCAACTGATCGATAGTGACAATTTGCTTGCCATGATTAAAGTACATCACACGAAAGAATGTTGACACCACAGCTTGCATGGCATAGACATAATCACGTCCAAGGAGCATATTGAAGTCCAAGGGGTGTTCTATCACCATGAAGTCAACTAAGACGGTCTTCCCACCCAAAGTAACAGTTGGTTGAGAAAGAATTCCAAAGGCTATACAAGTTCTTCTATCAAACGCCAGTAACTGACTACCAATTGACACAAGGCTGGGAGATCCCATGCCTCGCCAAGCATGAGCAGACAAGATACTAACTGAGGCTCTTTCAACAACAATGCAACGAGCAATCGTATACTGTCCAACTTTGACCTTTATCTGGAAAGGTGCATCAGAAGGAAGGCACGGATCAACTAGGCTATCCCAATCAAAGGAAGCAATCCGAGAGCTTGGTGGGGGTTGATCTGAAGCAATTCCAGTGCCCCCTTGTTTAGTAAGTTCTGAACTGACAGTGAAGAAAATGTGATTAGTAGACACTTCACTCTCCAAATTAAGAGTGGGATTGATCGATAGTTAAATAAATTCAACTGCTTCGTCAAAGTCACTCTCCGTAGGGAGAGTGGGATTGACCAAAGATGACATTGGTTCAATCACATTGGGATCACTCTTCGAAAGAAGAGTGTGATCAACCAAATCTGAGATTGGTTCGACCACTTGATCAACCAAAGGTTGAGTAGGTTGTTGAGAAACTATAGGTTGTTCAGGAGAAGGAAATTCTTGAATCTCGGACCACACTCTTCGCACCTCTACGATAGCAGGGCACTGGTGAGTAAGATGATCTCCCTCGCATAGCTTACAAGGGAACTTAAGTTTGCACTTCAAAATACCATTTTTCTCAACGGTGTCAACATGACTAGTAGTGGATGACTGTTCGCTCTCAGCATGACCTATAGAGGCTGAGAGTTTGCCCCCAGCATGAACTACAGAGGCTGGGTGACTGGGTCCAACCTGACTAAGAGAGGTTGGTTGTTGAGAGACTTCAGAATGTTAAAAAACGGGATGACCATGAAACCAAACTCTTCGCACCTCCGTGATAGAAGGGCATTTATAAGTAAGGTGGTCTCACTCACAAATCTTACAAGGAAACTTGGGCTTGTGTTTTGAACAGGTAGTCTTTTCAACAGTGTCAACATGACTCACAGTGGCTGACGGATTGTCTTTAGCATGACCCACAGAGGCTAAAAGAATGCCCCCAACATGAATTACAGTGGCTGAGAGACTGGGTCCAACATGACTTGCAGAGTTTGGATGGGCACCACCAACATGAACAATAGAGGCTGAATGGTAAGGATCAATCTGCTTTGCAGCAATTGAGTGTGTGCCCCCAGCATGAGCTACAGAGGCTAGGTGGGGAGGTTCAACTTAAACATCAGAGGTTGAACGGGTGCCCTCAGCATGAACTGCAGAGGTTGAGTGACTGGATCCGACATGACCTGGAAAGGTTGGAAGGATCCCACCAGCATGATCAACAGAGGCTGGATGGTGAAGATCAACTTGACTTGCAGAGGTTGAGTGCTTAGATCCAACATGACCTGGAAAGGCTGGATAGGTGCCCCCAGCATGAACTGCAGAGGCTGGGTGGTGAGGTTCAACTTGATTTGTAGAGGTTCAACGGGTGCCCCCTTCCTTATGTGCCTTCTTCCTATTCCTCCTTCTATTACTCCTTTTAGACTACCGGTTACTAGTCTCAGTACTTTCACCGCATGAGGCAGAGGAAGGAGGAGAATCAACTATAGTTGAAGGGAAAGTAGTGTTTTGATGCCCTTGATATAAGGATCTTACTTGAGAAGCATCAAGAGCATTCAGGATAGTTGGAGTGGAAAACAACCACACTGGTAGCCCTAGGGTGAATCCAGGAAGATTCAGGGTGGCCATCAAGGGAACACCAACATTCCCTGTGAGAGGAATAGTACAAGGAGTTCCCAGCATGGGGATCTCTTGGTTGGTGTTCAAAGGGGTGCTAGCCATAGTTTCAAACAAGGAGACAAATTCTGAGGTCAATAGGAAACCAAAAGTACCAAGCACACAACTGAAGGCAAACTAAGTGTAGACAAACCACACAGCACTCACTAAAAATTCCTAAAGCCAAATAGACAAACAGGTATAAGATACTCTTTCCAAAAGAAAGCTGATAGATAGTTACTTGGAGTCCCTGTAGATGTTCTTAGGCATAAGTGGAGGAATCACCCACCGCCCTCCCACACCTTCTACCGGGGTTACCTTCCAAGCCCATCCAAGGTCAACCAGAAATAGCCTTCCGGTGTACCTGTGTATGAACCATAAATGTCAAAGGGACTAAAGGCTACCTTAACTATATTGACAGTCTTAGGGGGTAGTCGCAATCCTGGTTCGTACGTATGGGCAGAGTAGCAAAGCATGAAACCCTTTGTAAGACAGAATCCCCAGATGCACAAAAACCCTGGTTTATGTTTTGACAAGGAATTTGAGGGTTATCTCCTCAGTCCAAGTCTCCACGCAGCCTCGTGTGTGACTCCCGTTTGAGAGGAGCTTCCCAGATACAATCAACATAGAAAAGGCTTTACCTAGTGATTGGCCAACTATGTCTGAGATTTAAATACTTGTGGAGAGTTAAAAAATACCTAGCCCACAATTCTAGCCTGAGCTAGTTGGTGTATGACCCTATAAAATAAAACTTACTACTAATTTTTAAATTATGTCGTTTATTTTAAAAGGTTGTTTTTAGTTAGAGGGTAAATGGCGTGAAACTTGTGTAGTGTTTTGACTCACAGCTGAAACAAAATGACTAAGCAAAGAGAAATGAAATGCAAAAAGAAAAAAGTATTCTCTTCCTTTTTCAAATAGAAACTTGAAAGCCACAAAAGAACAAATTCTTTTTATTTTTATTTTTTTCAAAAACAGTCATATGCCATGGAATCTAGACTAAAAAGCTAATCTACATGCATATAAAGCAAACATGTGTTTTTTTATTTTTTCTTTTATAAATGCAAATGAAAATACAGCCTAAATGCAAGCAAGTAATGTAAGCAAAGAAAATAGACAACTACTCTACACCCCACAAACAAACCCTAGGTTTCCCTAAAGTTGGATATAACCTCTATTGAAAGGAAGGCTTACAAAGGTAAACAAGCCAACAACTTTGGAATGAAGAGACTGAGAAATAAGACTGACATGAACAAAGTTCAAGAAGTCCCAAGTATCAATCTAAACCTACAAACAGAGGTTACTCAGTACCTTGTCCAACAATGTCAAGCCAAAAAAGGAGGCGGGGGGGGGGCAAGCAACAAAAACAAGTATATGTTATTTTTATTTTTCTTTTATAAATCCAAAAGAAAAACTACCTACAAACAAAGAATGCAGATAAGAAGAACAAAGAAAAAGAAACTTTGCTATACAACCACCAAACAAACACTAGAATGAACTAAAGTCAGTATAAGCCCTACTTGGAAGGAAGGCTTGCATAAGAGACAAGTCAACTAATTTGGCATGGTGAAGTTAACCAACAAAAGAAGAAGGAAACCAACACCAACAAGCTTCTGAACTCAGAAAAATATCACTAACAGAGGCTGACCAGAAACATAAACCAAAAATCATGCGAAGCAAGGAGGTGGGGGAAAAGAGAAAAGAGAAAACCCTAATGCTATAAAAAGGCTTACCACATAGATAAAGAACAACCAAAAGGGATGACACTAACTCCCTGGAGTCATGCACTTGGAGAGGACACCAAAAGACCTACCAAACAGCCCACAACAGCAGAAGAAACACAAAAAATGAGAAAAAACACTGTTTTAGGGGCACGCGCGGGTTGTACTACTGACAGGTCACATGTCATACGTGGGTTGCCAATACATCAAGTGATGTGTACAAGAACACGTGGGTTGTATAGCTGAAAATTCACGTATCATACGTGGGTTGACAGTATAGACAGTCGCGTGTATCAAACCAGACACGCGACTGTTCAGTTTGCAAGTCGCGTATGGGTGGAAGAACTCCCAAGAAAGGTCAAAAACTGCCTTAGGAAGGCAGGGGAAGTGTGCTATCAGACTTATAAGGTGTTCCTAAGTGGTAGGAAGGACTTGAAACAATGCAAAGGGCTGAAAGAAAGACAAAGAAACCCCAAAAAAACAAGGCTCTCCCGAGCAGATTCACCAGTTCTGTTGTAAAGGAAAGTATCCTATGGCTAGGGTTTAAGAGGCCATCAACATACTGGGGTTGAAAGGGAGATGCACAATGTTCAGCAAGCATATATAAGCAAGTTTCAGAGATTGGAATGGTTCATACCTTAGCCAAAGGAAGGTTGATCCAAGCGGCCCTTCAATCCTCTTCTTGCTCCTCTTGCTCCTCTTGCTCCAAGAGACCTACAAAATGAATTATACCTTCCTCAAAACCATTATGACCACATATAAAGCAATGATAATCAAATACACATGAAATAATAATATGATTAACATCATAATATTATCATAAACAGAGATTCAATCGCACATTGAACAATGATTTGGGAAGAAGAAGGACATCACATCTTTATTAATCTTGAAAACAAGTACAAGTATACATTCTCTTCAAGTTCGGCACCTCACAAAACCTTGATTTGGTTCTACTGCTTCTCTTCTCCAAATAACTTAGCCTCCAAGCTCTGCAACACAAGGAGAATGCTTCTAGGGAAAAGGTGTGGGCAAAGAGAGCTCCAAATCCTCCAGCATAACAATGCAAAGATTCAAGTCTCCTCTCAAGGACCTCCCTACCTCTATTTATATGCTTAAGGAAGAGTTAGGGGTGAAGAAAAAGTAGTTACAACTGAAGGAGTCAGTTGCATAACTACCCAAACTACCCGATATTCAAAAGACGTGTTTTTTGACATTTTTAAGAGGCGTACACAGGTTGCAGAAACAATAGTCGCATACAGGATAAATACACATGGGTTTCCAATACATAAAGTCATGTATATATAGCAAC
Source organism: Pseudotsuga menziesii (assembly GCA_001517045.1). Classification (NCBI taxonomy): domain Eukaryota; kingdom Viridiplantae; phylum Streptophyta; class Pinopsida; order Pinales; family Pinaceae; genus Pseudotsuga; species Pseudotsuga menziesii. The sequence goes on from LPNX010917535.1 coordinate 394,182, forward strand.
TCGCGTATGTAGGCGGGTATCATAGAGAGCAAGTCGCGTACGTACGCGTGTTTCCTTAAGGGAAAGTCGTGTACAGACAAAAAATTCATTTTTACGGTATTTTTGGGCATTTTCAGACTTTTGCGTCTTCTGGAAAGTTTTATCTAAAATAAATATATTTCCAACGGTGCAGAGATGAGGTCAAACAGAGTTACAAAAATCAAGATATGGGTCCTCTAAGATAGGTGTTTTTTCAGTGACATTCAGTGACTTTCATGAAGTGTCATCATGGAAGTGTCGACATGCGACGGAATCATGGGAAAGTGGTCATATGTAGAGATGTGTCATTTTGAGCTATAAAAGATGCCCCCTAATGTGTGAGGTTAGAGGGGAAGATGATGGATGAAATACACTCTAAAGGAAACAACTGAGTATGGAGAGAGCAGAGAATCCAAGATCAAAAGGATCAAACAAAGGTACCTGAAAGAGAGATAAATGTCAAAAAAAATTGATCTCTGGGACATACAAGTCCATATACAAAACATTGCCATAAAGATACAGGCAGATCCAACATATGTATAACCGATGAAACTATCATGGTCGCTCAATATGCAGAAAGGCGCCATATCAAATCTAAAAGAGTCATGGCCACAAATGAACAAGGTGGATCCATACTCAACAATCAATCATAGCCACAAAAATACAAGGTGGATCTATGTCGCGGAAAAATGCCATATAAAATGTAACAAGGTCTTGCGCAACTTGGGCAAGAGAAAAATGACGATGCTACTGTCATCCCAAGGTCTTCAATCCAAACCGCCCAAAAGGTATGAATCCTAACCATGCGAATAAAGGAGCTGAAGTCAAACATGGAGGAAACCATTTGATTACCGGTCAATAATGAGGACCATTAACAAACGTGAGGGAAACCACCCTTAATGAAAATGGTCCCCAAGGTACCTAGTACATTCTAACAAGTGTGATTACAATGACTTGATGTCAAACACTTGAAGAATCCATTGAGTAGGAGACATTAAGGTATTCCCACTACCCAATAGTGAGGGAAATTGCCATTGATGACTATAATTCCAAAGGTACTGTCATAAAACACTAAATCTCCTTCCCAGAGCAAGAGGTGTTGCATTCGATAGGAAGAGATCCATTGGAAGGAAGGCATTAAGGCATCCTTCATCATCCAACACAAGGTAAGTCAAAGACTAATTGGATCTGGAATTGGTAATGAATTTCACGACAAGGACCGTTGAAGACATGATGTAATGAACTGATACCAGGGAATGGCCGAGAAAAAAGGTCAAGGCAACTGCAGAATGGCTGACAAAGGTTTAATCCTTGAACAGTGAGCATGACACAAAAGTGACTTAGGCATCTTTTGACACAAAAGGACCAACGACACAAATCTGCAATGTAGGAGACATTAACAGATTCCCCATATAATTGGAAAAGAAACCAACGGGAGGAGTAAAAAACTCTGAATTGGGTTAAGGTCAAAACACTAGGACCCAACTATTGATATACTCAAAACTGGTGCTTTGTTCAAGGAAACATGACTTGCTGCCATGATGTAAAAACATGTGAATGAACTTCCCTTCCCCGCTTTCTTGTAAAGGTTTAACGAGCCAAAAAAAGCAAACTCGAGACCATCTTCATTTTTTGCAAGCTCAAAGAAAAGAAAGAAGAATGCTTGATAAAGCACTGATTCATGGATTTTACGAGCCCGAACTAGTACATGCTCGACGGTGTTTTCATAGTTTAGAGAGTCTGAAAACTCCAAATAAGACTCCAGGGGGGTGCTTTTTCATACAATTTAGTCTCCTGAGGCCGAAAAGAAAAGGTGCACCTTTCGAAGAACTCTCTTAACTTTCGAAGAAGAAAAGGTGCACCTTTTTTGTACTTAGTCAAGAAGGTCCGAAAAAGGTTAAATTACCACCTACCCAATGCTCCTTCAAAAGCAACATATAGCCTGAGTTTTACGAGTGTGAAGGAAGGAAAGATCACTCGGAAAGATCCATTTGATTACGAGAAATGGGGCTTACAACAAGAAACTCGATGCTTTGTTCTTTAAGGTTTAACGAGCATGACAAAGACATAAAGTACACTCGAAATATTTCTCATGTTTTGGTCCAGAGCACGAAAAAGAGAAAAATAAGCTCATAACAGGGGTTCCTTTTCTGTAAGTTTAGTCCCTCAGGTTCGGAAAAGAGATAAACCTATGCCCGAGAATACTCTTCTCAATTCCGAAGAAAAGAGAGTATTCCTTTCACGTATTATTCCACATGGTCCGAGAAAGAGATAACCTACCACCAATGTGGATGCCCATTCAAATAATCTTAACGAGCCTGAATGGACAAGTTTACTCGGCAGTCAAGTCTATTTTGAGGAGTCAGACCTGGGCCTAAAGAAACTCAATATCTTTCCCGTGAAGTTTTAATGAGTCCAGAAAAGTCAACTCACAATATCCTTACTATTTTTAACGAGCTCCAAGGAGAGCATAAAGAATGCTCTAAATGCGAGGAGATGAGTGTCATAGACAGGAGAAACTAGTTCCAAGCGCAAGGAACAGACCTATGCATAATGCAAGGAACATGAGCAGGATAAAGACACTGGGAGAACGTCTCCTCAAGGTAAAAGGTGTCAAGTTGCAAAGGCAAAATGATACAAGGCTGGGCGATGATGAGAACAAAGATGAGGGCTTATACAATGAGGTAAAAGCATGGAAGCTGGCATCAGGCTCAAAAGCACGAGCAAGATACATGCAAATGCAGTTACAGCTTGAACAACAAGACAAGGTGAGTAAATAGTTGTGAATCCAACTAAAAATCCTGTGTCCAAGAAACAACAACATCAGAATCATATTCAAAAGAAACGATCCGATGTGGGTCACTTTGGCAGAAACACATTTGACTTTGCTATCTTCTACAAAAGGTAAAGTCAAGGAAGAATCGATCGAAGAAGATTCTATAGAACCAAGGCTCAAGGGTTTATAATCAGTAAGATCAACCTCAGAAAGAGACCAAAAATCAACACGGGAGATAGAGGCTGTAGGAACAAACTCAATATCATGGGAATTGAAAAATTCATAAGAAAAATCAAGCACCTCAGGATTACTGACTTGCTGTTCGAAGGAAGAGTCAAAAGACTCAACAAGACCAACAGAAGAAGAAAGTTCGGGCTTACTAGGCAAATCAGGGTTAGACTTAGTCACAACTGAACCAACATCCAAGAGAAGATTAGACTGTATCAAAGACTCTAAGAAGACTTCATCCGAAGGAAGGAGAACATCTAAGATAGGACAAATGTCTAAACTTTCAAATGGATAGACAGAGTGGAGCATAGGCCCCACAGTCTGTATAGGATGACTCACCCAATCAACTACTGGGACCAAGTCCCGAGAATATAAGCATGAAAAAAGGCTGCTTCTCAGTAGCAATTGAATGCAAAGGACAGGAGGCCACATAGTTCACCTGTGGTGGGGTAGTGTCTATAGAAACGCTGGAAACCAATAAAGGAAAGACCTAGTCTCTAGTTGGGTCGGGAGACGGATCAAGAAAATCCAACTGATCGATAGTGACAATTTCTTTTCCATGATTAAAGTACATCACACGAAAGAATGTTGACACCATAGCTTGCATGGCATAGACATAATCACGTCCAAGGAGCATATTGAAGTCCAAGGCGTCTTCTATCACCATGAAGTCAACTAAGACGGTCTTGCCACCCAAAGTAACAGCTGTTTGAGAAAGAATTCCCAAGTTTATACAAGTTCTTCTATCAAACACTAGTAACTGACTAGCAGTCGACACAAGGCTGGGAGATCCCATGCCTCACCAAGCATGAGCAGAGAAGATACTAACTGAGGCTCCTTCATCAACAATACAACGAGCAATCGTATACTATCCAACTTTGACCTTTATCTCTAAAGGTGCATTAAAAGGAAGGCGTGGATCAACTAAGCTATCCCAATCAAAGGAAGAAATCCAAGAGCTTGGTGGGGGTTGATCCGAAGCAAGTTCAGTGGCCCCTTTTTTAGTAAGTTCTGAACTGGCAGTGACGAAAATATGACTAGCAGACACTTCACTCTCCAAAGGAAGAGTGAGATTGATCGATACTGAAATCAATTCAACCGCTTCGTCAAAGTCACTCTCCATAGGGAGAGTGGGATTGACCAAAGATGACATTGGTTCAATCACATCCGGATCACTCTCTGAAAGAAGAGTGGGATCGACCAAATATGAGATTGGTACGACCACTTGATCAACCAAAGGTTGAGTAGGTTGTTGAGAAACTATAGGTTGTTCAGGACAAGGAAATTCTTGAGTCTCGGACCACACTCTTCACACCTCTGAGATAGCAGGGCACTGGTGATTAAAATGATCTCCCTTGCATAGCATACAAGGGAACTTAAGTTTTCACTTCGATCGACCAGTTTTCTCAACAGTGTCAACATGACTAGCACTAGATGACTATTCGCTCTCAGCATGACCTATAGAGGTTGAGAGTTTTCCCCTAGCATGAACTACAGAGGCTGGGTGATTGGGTCCAAACTGAATAAGAGAGGTTGGTTGTTGAGAGACTTCAAAATGTTCAAAAACGGGATGACCATGAAACCAAACTCTTCGCACCTCCGTGATAGAAGGGAATTTATAAGTAAGGTGGTGTCCCTCACAAAGATTACAAGGAAACTTGGGCTTGTGTTTTGAATGGGTAGTCTTTTCAACACTGTCAACATGACTCGCAGTGGCTGATGGATTGTCTTCAGCATGACCCACAGAGGCTAAGAGACTTCCCCCAGCATGACTTGGAGAGGCTGAGAGACTGGGTCCAACATGACATGCAGAGGTCGGATGGGCACCACCAAGATGAACAACAGAGGTTGAATGGTAAGGATCAATCTGCTTTGTAGCAGTTGAGGGTGTGCCCCCAGCATGAACTATAGAGGCTGGGTGGGGAGGTTCAACTTGAACATTGGAGGTTGAACGGGTTCCCTCAGCATGAACTGCAAAGGCTGAGTGACTGGATCTGACATGACCTGGAAAGGTTGGAAGGATCCCACCAGCATGATCAACAGAGGCTGGATGGTGAAGATCAACTTGAATTGCAGAGGTTGAGTGCTTAGATCCAACATGACCTGCAGAGGTTGGATAGGTGCCCCCATCATGAAATGCAAAGGTTGAAAGGGTGCCCCCTTGCTTATGTTCCTTCTTGCTATTCCTCCTTCTTTTACTCCTTTTAGACTGCCGGTTACTAGTCTCAGTACTTTTACCGCATGAGGCAGAAGGAGGAGGAGAATCAACTATAGTTGAAAGGGAAGCAGTGTTTTGATGCCCTTGATATAAGGAGCTTACTTGAGAAGCATCAGGAGCATTCAGGATAGTTGGAGTGGAAAACAACCACACCGGTAGTGCTAGGGTGAATCCAGGAAGACTCAGGGTGGTCATCAAGGGAACACCAACATTCCCCGTCAGAGGAATAGTCCAAGGAGTTCCCAGCATGGGGATATCTTGGCTGGTGTTCAAAGGGGTGCTAGCCATAGTTTCAAACAAGGAGACAAAGTTTGCGGTCAACAGGAAACAAAAATTACCAAGCACACACCTAAAGGCAAACTAAGTACAGACAAACCACATAGCACTCACTGAAAATTCCTAAAGCCAAACAGAAAAACAGGTATAAGATACGCTTTCAAAAAGAAAGCTGATAGATAGTTAGCTGGAATCCCTGTAGATGTTCTTAGGCATAAGCGAAGGAATCACCCATCACCCTCCCACACCTTCTACCGGGGTTACCTTCCAAGCTAGTCCAAGTTCAACCAGAAATAGCCTTCCGATGTACCTGCGTATGAACCCTAAATGTCAAAGAGAAAAAGGCTACCTTAACTATATTGACAGTCTGGGGGGACAGTCGCAAAACTGGTTCATACGCATGGGCAAGGTAGTAAAGCCCGAAACCCTGTCTAAGACAGAATCCCCAGATGCCCCAAAACCCTGGTTTACGTTTTGACAAGGAATCAGAGGGTTATCTCCTCAGTCCAAGTCTCCACGCGGCCTCATGCTTGACTCCCATTTGAGAGGAGCTTCCCAGATACAATCAACGTAGAAAATGGTTTACCTAGTGATTGGTCAATGACGTCTGAGATTTAAATACTTGTGTAGTTTTAAAAAATCCCTAGTCCACAAGTCTAGCTTGAGCTAGTTGGTGTGTGACCCTATAAAATAAAACTTACTACTAATTTTTAAATTATGTCGTTTATTTTAAAAAGTTGTTTTTAGTTAGACGATAAATGGTGTGAAACTTATGTGGTGTTTTGAATCACAGTTGAAACAAAATGACTAAGCAAAGAGAAATGAAATGCAAAAAGAAAAAACTATTCTCTTCCTTTTTCAAATAGAAACTTGAAAGCCACAAAATAACAAATTCTTTTTATTTTCATTTTTTTCAAAAACAATGATATGACATGCAATCTAGACTAAAAAGCTAATCTACATGCATATAAAGCAAACATGTGTTTTTGTCTTTTTCTTTTATAAATTCAAAATAAAAAACAGCCTAAATGCAAGCAAGTAATGGAAGCAAAGCAAATAGACAACTACTCTACACCCCACAAACAAACCCTAGGTTTCCCTAAAGTTGGATATAACCTCTATTGAAAGGAAGGCTTACAAAGGTAAACAAGCCAACAAATTTTGGAATGAAGAGACTGAGCAATAAGATTGACATAAACAAAGGTCAAGAAGTCCCAAGTATCAATCTAAACCTATAAACAGAGGTTACTCAATACCTTGTCCAACAAGTTCAAGCCAAAAAGGAGGTGTGGGGGGGGGGGCAAGCAGCAAAAACAAGTAAATGTTCTTTTTATTTTTCTTTTATAAATCCTAAAGAAAAACTACCTACAAACAAAGTATGCAGATAAGAAGAACAAAGCAAAAGGAACTTTGCTATACAACCACCAAACAAACACTAGAATGAACTAAAGTCAGTATAAACCCTACTTGGAAGGAAGGCTTGCATAAGAGACAAGTCAACTACTTTGGCATTGTGAAGTTAACCAACAAAAGAAGAAGGAAACCAACACCAACAAGCTTCTGAACTCAGAAAAATATCACTAACAGAGGCTGACAAGAAACATAAACCAAAAATCATGCGAAGCAAGAAGATGGGGGAAAAGAGCAAAGAGCAAACCCTAATGCTATAAAAAGGCTTACCACATAGATAAATAACAACCAAAATGGATGACACTAACTCCCTGGATTCATGCACCTACAGAGGACACAAAAAGACCTACCAAACAGCCCACAACAACAGAAGAAACACAAAAAATGAGAAAAAACACTGTTTTATGGGCACACGCGGGTTGTACTACTGATAGGTCGCGTGTCATACGTGGGTTTCCAATACAGCAAGTCGCATGTACAAGAAAATGTGGGTTGTATAGCTGACAAGTCACATATCATATGCGGGTTGACAGTATAGACAGTCGCGTGTATCAAACCAGACACGTGACTATTCAGTCTACAAGTCGTGTATGGGTGGAAAAGCTCCCAAAAAAGGTCAGAAACTGCCTTAGGAAGGCAGGGAAAGTGTGCTATCAGACTTATAAGGTTTTCCTAAGTGGTAAGAAGGACCTGAAACAATGCAAAGGGCTGAAAGAAAGACAAAGAAACCCCAAACAGACAAGGCTCTCCCCAGCAGAGTCGTCAGTTCTATTGTAAAGGAAAGTATCCGATGGGTAGGGTTTAAGAGGCCATCAACATACTAGGGTTGAAAAGGAGATGCACAATGTTCAGCAAGCATATATAAGCAAGTTTCAGAGATTGGAATGGTTCATACCTTAGCCAAATGAAGGTTGATCCAAGCAGTCCTTCAATCCTCTTCTCGCTCCTCTTGCTCCAAGAGACCTGCAAAACGAATTATACCTTCCTCAAAGCATTATGACCACATATAAAGCAATGATAATCAAATACACCTGAAATAATAATCTGATTAACATCATAATATGATCATAAACAGAGAGTCAATCACACATTGAACAATGATTTGGGAAGAAGAAGGACATCACATCTTTATTAATCTTGAAAACAAGTACAAGTATACCTTCTCTTCAAGTTCAGCACCTCACGAAACCTTGATCTGGTTCTGCTGCTTCTCTTCTCCAAATAACTCAGCCTCCAAGCTCTGGAACACAAGGAGAATGCTTCTAGGGCAAAGGTGTGGGCAAAGAGAGCTCCAAATCCTCCAGCATAACAATGCAAAGATTCAAGTCTCCTTTCATGGACCTCCCTACCTCTATTTATATTCTTAAGGAAGAGTTAGGGGGGAAGACAAAGTAGTTACAACTGAAGGAGTCAGTTGCATAACTACCCAAACTACCCGAAATTCAAAAGACGTGTTTTTTGACATTTTTAAGAGTCGCACGTGGGTTGCAGAAACAACAGTCACGTACACGAGAAATACACGGGGGTCTCCAATACAAAAATTCACATATATATAGAAACTCGCGTACATACGCACGCGGGTAGCATAGAGATCAAGTCGCGTACGTACGGGGGTTTCCTTAAGGGAAAGTCGCATACAGACAAAAAATTCATTTTTAGGGTATTTTTGGGCATTTTCAAATGTTGGTTTCTTTTGGAAAAGTTTTAGCTAACATAAATATCTTTCCAATGGTGTAGAGGTAAGGTCAAACGGAGTTACAGAACTCAAGATATGGGTCCTCCAAGATAGGTGCTTTTTCAGTGACATTCAGTGAATTTCATGAAGTGTCATCATGGAAGTGTCGACATGCGACAGAATCATGGGAAAGTGGTCATAGGTAGAGATGTGTCCTTTTGAGCTATAACAGATGCCCCCTACTGTGTGAGGTTAGAGGGGAAGATGATAGCCGAAATAAATTATAAAGGAAACAAATGCGTATGGAGAGAGAGTAGAGAATCCAAGATCAAAAGGCTCGAACAAAGGTACCTGAAAGAGAGATAAATGTCAGAAAAAACTGATCTCTGGGACATACAAGTCCATATACAAAACATCGCCATAAAGATACAGGCGGATCCAACATATGTATAACTGATGAAACTATCATGGTCGCTCAATATGCAGAAAGGCACCATATCAAATCTAAAGGAGTCATGGCCACAAATGAACAAGGTGGATCCATACTCAACAATCGATCATAGCCACAAAAATACAAGGTGGATCTATGTCGCAACAAATGTCATATAAAATGTAACAAGGTCTTGTGCAACTTGGGCAAGAGAAAAATGACGATGCTACTATCATCCCAAGGTCTTCAATCCAAACCGCCCAAAAGGTATGAATCCTAACCATGCGAATAAAGGAGCTGAAGTCGAACATGGAGGAAACCGTTTGATTACCTGTCAATAATGAGGACCATTAACAAACTCGAGGGAAACCACCATTAATGAAAATGGTCCCCAAGGTACCTAATACATTCTAACAAGTGTGATTACAAGGACTTGATGTTGAACACTTGAAGAATCCATTGAGTAGGAGACATTAAGGTATTCCCACTACCCAATAGCGAGGGAAATTTCCATTGATGACTATAATTCCCAAGGTACTGTCATAAAAATCTAAATCTCCTTCCCAGAGCAAGAGGTGGTGCAGTCGATAGGAAGAGATCCGTTGGAAGGAAGGCATTAAGGCATCCTTCATCATCCAACATGAGGTAAGTCAAAGACTAATTGTATCTAGAATTGGTACTGAATTTCACGACAAGGACTGCTGAAGACATGATGTAATGAACTGATACCAGGGAATGGCCAACACAAAAGGTCAAGGCAACTGCAGAATGGCCGACAAAGGTTTAATCCTTAAACAGTGAGCATGACACAAAAGTGACTTAGGAAGCTTTTGACACAAAAGGACCAACGACACAAATCTGCAATGTAGGAAACATTGACAGATTCCCCATATAATTGGAAAAGAAACCAACGGGAGGAGTAAAAAACTCTGAATCGGGTTAAGGTCAAAACACTAGGACCCAAATATTGATAGACTCAAAACTGGTGCTTTGTTCAAGGAAACAAGACTTGTTTCCATGATGTAAAAACATGTGAATGAACTTCCCTTCCCCTCTTTCTTGTAAAGGTTTAACGACTCGAAGAAAGAAAACTTGGGACCATCCTCATTTTTGGCACTGATTCGTGGATTTTGCGAGCCTGAACTAGTACATGCTTGATGATGTCTTCATAGTTTAGAGAGTCTGAAAACTCCAAAGAAGACTCCAGGGGGGGGCTTTTTCGTACAATTTAGTATTCTGAGGCCGAAAAAGTATAAAACAAACATTAGAAGAACTCTCTTAACTTCCAAAGAAGAAAAGGTGCACCTTTTTCATACTTAGTCAGGAAGGTCCGAAAAAGGTTAAATTACCACCCACCCAATGCTCCTTCAAAAGCAGCATATAGCCTGAGTTTTACGAGTGTGAAGGAAGGCAAGATCACTCAGAAAGATCCATTTGATTACGAGAAATGGGGCTTACAATAAGAAACTTGATGCTTTGTTCTTTAAGGTTTAATGAGCATGACAAAGACATAAAGTACACGCAGAATATTTTTCATGTTTTGGTCCAGAGCACGAAAAAGAGAAAACTAAGCTCATACCGGGGGTTCCTTTTTCATAAGTTTAGTCCCTCAGGTACGGAAAAGAGATAAACCTATGCCCAAGAATACTCTTCTCAATTTTGAAGAAAAGAGAGTGTTCCTTTCTCGTATTATTCCACATGGTCCGAGAAAGAGATAACCTCACACCAATGTGGATGCCCATTCAAATATTATTAACGAGCTGGAATGGACAAGTTTACTCGGCCGTCAAGTCTATTTTGAGGAGTCTGACCTGGGCCTCAAGAAACTCAATATCTTTCCCGTGAAGTTTTAACGAGTCCTGAAAAGTCAACTTGCAACCTCCTTACTGTTTTTAACGAGCTTGAAGGAGACCAGAAAGAATGCTCTAAATGCGAGGAGACGAGTCTCATAGATAGGTGAAACTAGTTCCAAGCGCAAGGAACAGACCTATGCATAATGCAAGGAACATGAGCTGGATAAAGATAGTTGGGGAACGTCTCCTCAAGGTAAAAGGTGTCAAGATCCAAAGGCAAAATTATACAAGGCTGGGCGATGATGAGAACAAAGATGAGGGCTTATACAACGAGCTAAAAGCGTGGAAGCCGGCATCAGGCTCAAAAGCACGAGCAGGATACATGCAAATGCATCTACAGCTTGAACAACAAGACAAGGTGAGTAAACAGTTGTGAATCCAACTAAAAATCCTGTCTCCAAGAAACAACAACATCAGAATCGTATTCAAAAGAAAGGATCCGATGCGGCTCACTTTGGCAGAAACACATGTGACTTTGCTATCTTCTACAAAAGGTAAAGTCAAGGCAGAATCGACCGAAGAAGATTCTATAGAACCAAGGCTCGAGGGTTTATAATCAGTAAGATCAACCTCAGAAAGAGAGAAAAAATCAACAAGGGAGATAGAGGCTGCAGGAACCAACTCAATATCACGGGAGTTGAAAAATTCATAAGAAAAATCAAGCACCTCAGGATTACTGACTTGCTGTTCGAAGGAAGAGTCAAAAGACTCAAAAGGACCAACAGAAGAAGAAAGGCCAAGCTTACTAGGAAAATCAGGGTTAGACTTAGTCACAACTGAACCAACATCCAAGAGAAGATTAGACTATATCAAAGACTCTAAGAAGACTTCATCCGAAGGAAGGAGATCATCCGAGATAGGACACATGTCTAAACTTTCAAATGGATCGACAGAGTGGAGAGTAGGCCCCACAATATGTATAGGATGACTCACCCTTTCAACTGCTGGGACCAAGTCCTGAGAAGATAAGCATGAAAACAAAGGCTGCTTCTCAGTAGGAATTGAACGCAAAGGATAGGAGGCCACATAGTTCACCTGTGGCGGGGTAGTGTCTATAGAAACACTGGGAACCAATAAAGGAAAGACCTGGTCTCTAGTTGGGTCAGGAGACGGATCAAGAAAATCCAACTAATCGATAGTGACAATTTCTTCACCATGATTAAATTACATCACATGAAAGAATGTTGACACCACATCTTGCATGGCATAGACATAATCATGTCTAACTATCATATTGAAGTCCAAGGGGTCTTCTATCACCATGAAGTCAACTAAGACGGTCTTCCCACCCAAAGTAACAGGTGTTTGAGAAAGAATTACCAAGGATATACAAGTTCTTCTATCAAATGCCAGTAACTGACTAGCAGTCGACACAAGGCTGGGAGATCCCATGCCTCGCCAAGCATGCGCGGACAAGATACTAACTGAGGATCCTTCATCAACAATACAAGGAGCAATCGTATATTGTCCAACTTTGACCTTTATCTGGAAAGGTGCATCACAAGGAAGGCATGGATCAACTAGGCTATCCAAATCAAAGGAAGCAATCCGAGAGCTTGGTGGGGGTTGATCTGAATCAAGTTCAGTGCCCCCTTTTTTCGTAAGTTCTGAACTGGAAGTGAAGAAAATGTGACTAGTAGACACTTCACTCTCCAAAGGAAGAGTGGGATTGATCGATACTGAAATAAATTCAACCGATTCGTCAAAGTCACTCTCCGTAGGGAGAGTGGGATTGACCAAATATGACATTGGTTCAATCACATCAGTATCACTCTCCTAAAGAAGAGTGGGATCAACCAAATCTGAGATTGGTTCGACCACTTGATCAACCAAAGGTTGAGTAGGTTGTTGAGAAACTATAGGTGTTCAGGAGAAGGAAATTCTTGAGTCTCGGACAACACTCTTCGTACCTCTACGATAGCAGGGCACTAGTGAGTAAGATGATCTCCCTCACATAGCTTACAAGTGAACTTAAGTTTTCACTTCGAAAAATTAATTTTCTCAACAATGTCAACATCACTAGCAGTGGATGACTATTCGCTCTCAGCATGAGCTATAGAGGCTGATATTTTGCCCCCAGCATGAACTACAGAGGCTGGGTGACTGGGTCCAAGCTGACTAATAGAGATTGGTTGTTGAAAGACTTCAGAATATTCAAAAATGGGATGACCATGAAACCAAACTCTTCACACCTGCATGATGGAAGGGAATTTATAAGTAAGGTGGTCTCCCTCACAAATATTACAAGGAAATTTGGGCTTGTGTTTTGAACAGGTAGTCTTTTCAACACTGTCAACATGGATCGCACTGGCTGATGGATTGTCTTCAGCATGACCCATAGAGGCTAAAAGACTACCCATAGCATGACTTGTAGACGCTGATAGACTGGGTCCAACATGACTTGCAGAGGTCGGATGGGCACCACCAACATGAACAACAGAGGATGAATGGTAAGGATCAATCTGCTTTGCAGTAGTTTAGTGTGTGCCCCTAGCATGAACTACAGAGGCTGGGTGGGGAGGTTCAACTTGAACATCAGAGGTTGAACGGGCGTCCTCAGCATGAACTACAGAAGCTGAGTGACTGGATCCGACATGACCTGGAAAGGTTGGAAGGATCCCACCAGCATGATCAATAGAGGATGGATGGTGAAGATCAACTTAACTTGCAGAGGTTGAGTGCTTAGATCCAACATGACCTGCAGAGGTTGGATAGGTGCCCCCAGCATGAACTGTAGAGGCTGGGTGGTGAGGATCAACTTAATTTGTAGAGGTTGAAAGGGTGCCTCCTTGATTATGTGCCTTCTTCCTATTCCTCCTTCTTTTACTCCTTTTAGACTACCGGTTACTAGTCTCAGTACTTTCACCGTATGAGGCAGAAGGAGGAGGAGAATAAACTACAGTTGAAGGGGAAGCAGTGTTTTGATGCCATTTATATAAGGAGCTTCCTTGAGAAGCATCAAGAGCATTCAAAATAGTTGGAATGGAAAACAACCACACCGGTAGCGCTAGGGTGAATCCAGGAAGATTCAGGGTGGCCATCAAGGGAACACCAACATTCCCCGTGAGAGGAATAGTACAAGGAGTTCCCAGCATGGGGATATCTTGGTTGGTGTTCAAAGGGGTTCTATCCATAGTTTCAAACAAGGAGACAAAGTCTGAGGTCAACAGGAAACCAAAAGTACCAAGCACACACCTGAAGGCAAACTAAGTACAGACAAACCACACAGCACTCGCTAAAAATTCCTAAAGACAAACAGACAAACAGGTATAAGATACGCTTTCCAAAATAAATATTATAGATAGTTACTTGGCATCCCTGTAGATGTTCTTAGGCACAAGTGGAGGAATCACCCACCGCCCTCCCACACCTTCTACCAGGGTTAGCTTCCAAGCCCGTCCAAGGTCAACCAGAAATAGCCTTCTGGTATACCTGTGTATGAATGGTAAATGTCAAAGAGACTAAAGGCTACCTTAATTATATTGACAGTTTGGGGGGACAGTCGCAATCCTGGATCATACGCATGGGCAAGGTAGCAAATCCTGAAACCCTGTCTAAGAAAGAATCCCCAGATGTGCAAAAACCCTTGTTTACGTTTTGACAAGGAATCACAGGATTATCTCCTCAGTCCAAGTCTCCATGCGGCCTCGTGCTTGAATCCCATTTGAGAGGAGCTTCCCAGATACAATCAACATAGAAAAGGGTTTACCTAGTGATTGGCCAACCACATCTGAGATTTAAATACTTGTGGAGATTTAAAAACTCCCTAGTCCACAAGTCTAGCCTGAACTAGTTGGTGTGTGACCCTATAAAATAAAATTTACTTCTAATTTTTAAACTATGTCGTTTATTTTAAAAGGTTGTTTTTAGTCAGAGGGTAAATGGCGTGAAACTTATGTGGTGTTTTGACTCACAGTTGAAACAAAATGACTAAGCAAAGAGAAATGAAATGCAAAAAACAAAAAGTATTCTCTTCCTTTTTCAAATAGAAACTTGAAAGCCACAAAAGAACAAATTCTTTTTATTTTTATTTTTTTCAAAAACAATGATATGCCATGCAA
>LPNX010917535.1:409484-477612 GCA_001517045.1 Pseudotsuga menziesii
CACTAACAGAGGCTAACCAGAAACATAAACCAAAAATCATGCCAAGCAACGAGGTGGGGGAAAAGAACAAAGAGCAAACCCTAATGCTATAAAAAGGCTTACCACATAGATAAAGAACAACCAAAAGGGATGAAACTAACTCCCTGGAGTCATGCACCTGCAGAGCACACCAAAATACCTACCAAACAGCCCACAACAGTAGAAGATACACAAAAAATGAGAAAAAACGTTGTTTTAGGGGCACACGCAGGTTGTACTACTGACAGGTCGCATGTCATATGCGGGTTTCCAATACATCAAGTTGCATGTACAAGAACACATGGGTTGTATAGCTGACAAGTCGCGTATCATATGCGGGTTGACAGTATAGACAGTCGCGTGTATCAAACTAGACATGCGAGTGTTCAGTCTGCAAGTCGCGTATGGGTGGAAAAACTCCCAAAAAAGGCCAAAAACTACCTTAGGAAGGCAGGGGAAGTGTGCTATTTGACTTATAAGGTGTTCCTAAGTGGTAAGAAGGACCTAAAACAATGCAAAGGGCTGAAAGAGAGACAAATAAACCCCAAACAGACAAGGCTCTCCCCAGCAAAGTCGCCAGTTCTGTTGTAAAGGAAAGTATCGTATGGCTAGGGTTTAAGAGGCCATTAACATACTGGGGTTGAAAGGGAGATGCACAATGTTCAGCAAGCATATATAAGTAAGTTTCAGAGATTGGAATGGTTCATAACTTAGCCAAACGAAGGTTGATCCAAGCAACCCTTCAATCCTCTTCTTGCTCCTCTTGCTCCTCTTGCTCCAAGATACGTGCAAAACGAATTATACCTTCCTCAAACCATTATGACCACATATAAAGCAATGATAATCAAATACACATGAAATAATAATTTGATTAACATCATAATATGATCATAAACAGAGATTCAATCTCACATTGAACAATGATTTGGGAAGAAGAAGGACATTATATCTTTATTAATCTTGAAAACAAGTACAAGTATACCTTCTCTTCAAGTTCGGCACCTCATGAAACCTTGATCTGGTTCTGCTGCTTCTCTTCTCCAAAGAACTCATCCTCCAAGCTCTGCAACACAAGGAGAATGCTTCTAGGGAAAAGGTGTGGGCAAAGAGAGCTCCAAATCCTCCAGCATAACAATGCAAAGATTCAAGTCTCCTCTCATGGACCTCCCTACCTCTATTTATATGATTAAGGAAGAGTTAGGTGTGAAGACAAAGTAGTTACAACTGAAGGATTCAATTGCATAACTACCCAAACTACCCGAAATTCAAAAGACGTGTTTTTTGACATTTTTAAGAGGTGTACGCGGGTTGCAGAAACAACAGTCATGTACACGAAAAATACACTCGGTTTCCAATACAGAAAGTCACGTATATATAGCAAGTAGCGTACATACGGACGCGGGTATCATAGAGAGAAAGTCGTGTATGTACGCGGGTTTCCTTAATGGAAAGTCATGTACAAACAAAAAATTGATTTTTAGGGTATTTTTGGGCATTTTTAGACTTTGGTGTCTTCTGGAAAGTTTTAGCCAATAGAAATTTCCTTCCAATGATGTAGAGATGAGGTTAAACGAAGTTACAAAACTCAATAAATGGGTCCTCCAAATATGTGTTTTTTCAGTGGCATTCAGTGACTTTCATGAAGTGTCATCATGGAAGTGTCGACATACGACAGAATCATGGGAAAGTGGTCATAGGCAGAGATGTGTCATTTTGAGCTATAACAGATGCCCCCTAATGTGCGAGTTTAGAGGGGAAGACGATAGCCGAAATACATTATAAAGGAAACAGCTGAGTATGGAGAGAGCAGAGAATCCAAGATCAAAAGGCTCTAACAAAGGTACATGAAAGAGAGATAAATGTTAGAAAAAACTGATCATTGGGACATACAAGTTCATATACAAAACATCACCATAAAGATACAGGCGGATCCAACATATGTAGAACTAATGAAACTATCATGGTCGCTCAATATGCAGAAAGGCGCCACATCAAATGTAAAGGAGTCATGGCCACAAATGAACAAGGTGGGTCCATACTCAACAATCGATCATAGCCACAAAAATACAAGGTGGATCTATGTCGCAGCAAAACGTCATATAAAATGTAACAAGGTCTTGCGCAACTTGGGCAAGAGCAAAATGACGATGCTACTATCATCCCAAGGTCTTGAATCCAAACCGCCCAAAAGGTATGAATCCTAAACATGCGAATAAAGGAGCTGAAGTTGAACATGGAGGAAACCTTTTGATTACCGGTCAATAATGAGGACCATTAACAAATGCAAGGGAAACCACCATTAACGAAAATGGTCCCCAAGGTACCTAATACATTCTAACAAGTGTGATTACAAGGACTTGATGTTGAACACTTGAAGAATCCATTGAGTAGGAGACATTAAGGTATTCCCACTACCCAGTAGTGAGGCAAATTGCCATTGATGACTATAACTCCCAAGGTACTGTCATAAAACTCTAAATCTCATTCCCAGAGCAAGAGGTGTTGCAGTCGATAGGAAGAGATTCATTGGGAGGAAGGCATTAAGGCATCCTTCATCATCCAACATGAGGTAAGTCAAAGACTAATTGGATATGGAATTGGCACTGAATTTCACGACAAGGACCGCTGAAGACATGATGTAATGAACTGATACCAGGGAATGGCCGACACAAAAGGTCAAGGAAACTGCAGAATGGCCAACAAAGGTTTAATCCTTGAACAGTGAGCACGACACAAAAGTGACTTAGGCATATTTTGACACAAAAGGACCAATGACACAAATCTGCAATGTAGGAGACATTGACAGATTCCCCATATAATTGGAAAAGAAACCAACGGGAGAAGTAAAAAACTCTGAATCGGGTTAAGGTCAAAACACTAGGACCCAACTATTGATAGACTCAAAACTGGTGCTTTGTTCAGGGAAACAAGACTTGTTTCCATGATGTAAAAACATGTGAATGAACTTCCCTTCCCCTCTTTCTTGTAAAGGTTTAACGAGTCCAAGAAAGAAAACTCGGGACCATCTACATTTTTGGCAAGCTCAAAGAAAGGAAAGAAGAATGCTTGATAAAGCACTGATTCGTGGATTTTACGAGCCCGAACTAGTACATGCTCGATGGTGTTTTCATATTTTAGAGAGTCTGAAAACTCCAAAGAATACTCCAGGGGGGGGCTTTTTCGTACAATTTAGTCTCCTGAGGACGAAAAAGTATAAACCAAACAACAGAAGAAACCTCTTAACTTCCGAAGAAGAAAAGGCACACCTTTTTCGTACTTGGTCAGGAAGGTCCGAAAAAGGTTAAATTACCACCTACCCAACGCTCCTTCAAAAGCAGCATATAGCCTAAGTTTTACGAGTGTGAAGGAAGGCAAGATCACTCGAAAATATCCATTTGATTACGAGAAATGGGGCTTACAAGAAGAAACTCGATGCTTTGTTGTTTAAGGATTAACGAGCATGACAAAGACATAAAGTACACTCGGAATATTTTTCATGTTTTGGTCCAGAGCACGAAAAAAGAGAAAACTAAGCTCATGCCAGGGGTTCCTTTTTCATAAGTTTAGTCCCTTGGGTCCGGAAAAGAGATAAACCTATTCCCGAGAATACCCTTCTCAATTCTAAAGAAAAGAGAGTGTTCCTTTCTCGTATTATTCCACATGGTCTGAGAAAGAGATAACCTACCACCAATGTGGATGCCCTTTCAAATATTCTTATCGAGCCTGAATGGACAAGTTTACTCGGTAGTCAAGTCTATTTTGAGGAGTCAGACCTGGGCCTAAAGAAACTCAATATCTTTCCCGTGAAGTTTTAACGAGTCCTGAAAAGTCAACTTGCAACCTCCTTACTATTTTTAACGAGCTCGAAGGAGACCAGAAAGAATGCTCTAAATGCAAGGAGACGAGTCTCATAGATAGGTGAAACTAGTTCCAAGCACAAGGAACAGACCTATGCATAATGCAAGGAACATGAGTAGGATAAAGACACTCGGGGAACGTCTCCTCAAGGTAAAAGGTGTCAAGTTGCAAAGGAAAAATGATACAAGACTGGGCGATGATGAGAACAAAGATGAGGGCTTTTACAACGAGCTAAAAGCATGGAAGCCGGCATCAGGCTCAAAAGCGTGAGCAGGATACATGCGAATGCAGTTACAGCTTGAACAACAAGACAACCCAAGTAAATAGTTGTGAATCCAACTAAAAATACTATCTCCAAGAAACAACAACATCAGAATCATATTCAAAATAAATGATCCTATGCGGGTCAATTTGGCAGAAACACATGTGACTTTGCTATCTTCTACAAAAGGTAAAGTCAAGGCAGAATCGATCGAAGAAGATTCTATAGAACCAAGGCTCGAGGGTTTATAATCAGTAAGATCAAACTTAGAAAGAGAGAAAAAATCAACAAGGGAGATAGAGGCGGCAGGAACAAACTCAATATCACGGGAGTTGAAAAATTCATAAGAAAAATCAAGCACCTCAGGATTACTGACTTGATGTTCGAAGGAAGAGTCAAAATACTCAACAAGACCAACAGAAGAAGAAAGGTCTGGCTTATTGGGAAAATCAAGGTTAGACTTAGTCACAACTGAACCAACATCCAAGAGAAGATCAGACTGTATCAAAGACTCTAAGAAGACTTCATTTGAAGGAAGGAGATCATTCGAGATAGGACACATGTCTAAACTTTCAAATGGATTGACAGAGTGGAGAGTAGGCCCCACAATCTGTATAGGATGACTCACCCAGTCAACTGCTGGGACCAAGTCCCAAGAATATAAGCATGAAAATAGAGGCTGCTTCTCAGTAGAAATTAAACGTAAAGGATAGGAGGCCACATATTTCACCTTTGGTGGGGTAGTGTCTATAGAAACGCTAGGAACCAAAAAAGGAAAGACCTGGTCTCTAGTTGGTTCAGGAGACGGATCAAGAAAATCCAACTGATCGATAGTGACAATTTCTTCGCCATGATTAAAGTACATCACACGAAATAATGTTGACACCACAACTTGCATGGCATAGACATAATAACATCCAAGGAGCATATTGAAGTCCAAGGGGTCTTCTATCACCATGAAGTCAACTAAGACGGTCTTCCCACCCAAAGTAATAGGTGTTTGAGAAAGAATTCCCAAGGCTATACAAGTTCTTCTATCAAATGCTAGTAACTGACTCGTAGTCGACACAAGGCTGGGATATCCCATGCCTCGACAACCACGAGCAGACAAGATACTAACTGAGGCTCCTTCATCAACAATACAATGAGCACTCGTATACTGTCCAACTTTGACCTTTATCTGGAAAGGTGCATCAGAAGGAAGGCACCGATCAACTAGGCTATACCAATCAAAGGAAGCAATCCGAGAGCTTGGTGGGGGTTGATCTGAAGCAAGTTCAGTGCCCCCTTGTTCAGTAAGTTCTGAACTGGCAGTGAAGAAAATGTGACTAGCAGACACTTCACTCTCCAAAGGAAGAGTGGGATTGATCGATACTGAAATCAATTCAACCGCTTCGGCAAAGTCACTCTACGTAGGGAAAGTGGGATTGACCAAAGATGACATTGGTTCAATCACATCAGGATCACTCTCTGAAAGAAGAGTGGGATCGACCAAATCTGATATTGGTTCGACCACTTGATCAACCAAAGGTTGAGTTGGTTGTTGAGAAACTATAAGTTGTTCAAGAGAAGGAAATTCTTGAGTCTTGGACCACACTCTTCGCACCTCTGCGATAGCAGGGCACTGGTGAGTAAGATGATCTCCCTCGCATAGCTTACAAGGGAACTTAAGTTTGCACTTCGAATGACCAGTTTTCTCAATGGTGTCAACATGACTAGCAGTGGATGACTATTCGCTCTCAGCATGACCTACAAAGGCTGAGAGCTTGCCCCCAGGATGAACTACAGAGGCTGGGTGACTGGGTCCAACCTGACTAAGAGAGGTTTGTTGGTGAGAGACTTCAGAATGTTAAAAAATAGGATGACCATGAAACCAAACTTTTCTCACCTCCACAATAGAAGGGCATTTATAAGTAAGGTGGTCTCCCTCACAAAGCTTACAAGGAAACTTGGGCTTGTGTTTTGAACAGGTAGTATTTTCAACAGTGTCAACATGACTCGCAGTGGTTGGCGGATTGTCTTCAGCATGAACCACATAGGCTAAAAGACTACCCCCAGCATGACTTGCAGAGGCTGAGAGATTGGGTCCAACATGACTTGCAGAGGTTAGATGGGCACCACCAACATGAACAACAGAGGATGAATGGTAAGGATCAATCTGCTTTGCAGCAGTTGAGTGTGTGCCCCCAACATGAACTATAGAGGCTGGGTGGGGAGGTTCAACTTGAACATCATAGGTTGAACAGGTGCCCTCAGCATGAACTGTAGAGGCTGAGTGACTGGATCCGACATGACCTGGAAAGGTTGGAAGGATCCCACGAGCATGATCAACAGAGGCTAGATGGTGAAGATTAACTTGACTTGTAGAGGTTGAGTTCTTAGATCCAACATGACTTGCAGAGGTTGGATAGGTGCCCCTAGCATGAACTGTAGAGGCTGGATGGTGAGGTTCAACTTGTTTTGCAAAGGTTGAATGGGTGCCCCCTTGCTTATGTGCCTTATTCCTATTCCTCCTTCTTTTACTCCTTTTAGACTGCCGGTTACTAGTCTCAGTATTTTCACTGCATGAGGCAGAAGGAGGAGGAGAATCAACTACAGTTGAAGGGAAAGTAGTGTTTTGATTCCCTTGATATAAGGAGCTTAATTGAGAAGCATCAGGAGCATTCAGGACAGTTGGAGTGGAAAACAACCACACCACTAGCCCTAGGGTGAATCCAGGAAGATTCAGGGTGGCCATCAAGGGAACACCAACATTCCCTGTGAGAGGAATAGTACAAGGAGTTCCCAGCATGGGGATCTCTTGGTTGGTGTTCAAAGGGGTGCTAGCCATAGTTTCAAACAAGGAGACAAAGTCTGAGGTCAACAGGAAACCAAAAGTACCAAGCACACACCTGAAGGAAAACTAAGTACAGACAAACCACACAGCACTCACTAAAAATTCCTAAAGCCAAACAGACAAACAGGTATAAGATATGCTTTCCAAAAGAAAGCTAATAGACAGTTACTTTGCATCCCTGTAGATGTTCTTAGGCACAAGTGGAGGAATCACCCACCGCCCTCCCACACCTTCTACCGGGGTTACCTTCCAAGCCCATCCAAGGTCAACCAGAAATAGCCTTCTGGTGTACCTGTCTATGAATCCTAAATGTCAAAGAGACTAAAGGATACCTTAACTATATTGACAATCTGGGGGGACAATTGCAAGCCTAGTTCGTACGCATGGGTAGGGTAGCAGAGCTCGAAACCCTGTCTAAGACAGAATCCCTAGATGCGCAAAAACCATGGTTTATGTTTTGACAAGGAATCATAGGGTTATCTCCTTAGTCCAAGTCTCCACATGGCCTCATGCTTGACTCCCGTTTGAGAGGAGCTTCCCAGATACAATCAACGTAGAAAAGGGTGTACCTAGTGATTGGCCAACTGCATCTGAGATTTAAATACTTGTGGAAAGTTAAAAACTCCCTAGTCCACAAGTCTAGCCTGAGCTAGTTGGTGTATGACCCTATAAAATAAAACTTACTACTAATTTTTAAATTATGTTGTTTATTTTAAAAGGCTGTTTTTAGTCAGAGGGTAAATGGCATGAAAATTATGTGGTGTTTTGACTCACAGTTGAAACAAAATGACTAAGCAAAGAGAAATGAAATGCAAAAAGCAAAAAGTATTCTCTTCCATTTTCAAATAGAAACTTGAAAGCCACAAAAGAACAAATTCTTTTTATTTTTATTTTATTTTTAAAACAATGATATGCCATGCAATCTAGACTAAAAAGCTAATCTACATGCATATAAAGCAAACATGTGTTCTTGTCTTTTTCTTCTATAAATGTAAAATAAAAAACAGCCTAAATGCAAGCAAGTAATGTAAGCAAAGCAAATAGACAACTACTCTACACCCCACAAACAAACCCTAGGTTTCCCTAAAGTTGGATATAACCTTGTTACCACCTAAGTTGTACTTAGTGGTTTTTTATCAAGTGAGCCTGGTGAACCGGACAGGGTTAACTTGTTCGGACTTCAAAAAGACCTTTGGAAGTACTTCTGGGAAGTGCTTGTTGTATCATATCACATGTTCATACCCCATGGGGGAATTGTAATAAATGTTCTAGCATGATAGTGTCTGTAAAAGACTCAGTCTCTTAGATTTCATTTGTCAATCCAATCAGCCCAGGGTGTTTTTTCCCTTGGTTATTATTGGTTGTTGAATAAACGACTGATAATTTCTGAGTTTTTCACTCCATACCTCCAAAGTTGGGGTGGTCGGCTTGCCATTTAGGCCTATTGAGGTTATTAGAGCCTATGTGTCAATGTATAAACATGATAGACATCTTTTTTGAGTCATATGAACATGTCTAAGTCCCCGTAGGTGTTTTTCAATTTTTCAATTTTTTAGTTTTTTCAGTGTTTTTTATTAAAATTTAATTTTTCCAAAACTTAGGCTATTTTTTAATAGTTTAATTGGAAAAATTGATTTTGTAATAAAAGTGGGCCAAATAATCGGTTTCAGTCATGTAGGTACTCATTTTCAAGCTAAGAGCACCATGTAAACCCATGGACCCACTTTTTCCTAAATTTTGAGTGATCTTCCATCACTCAGGTCATAAAGCCCCAAAAATCAATTATTGATTATTTTAATTAGTAAATTGATGAATAATGGAGCAAATCCAAAATCAATAAATCAGTGGATACTCAACCGATTTGACTGAAATCAATCAGATCTGGAGCAGATTGACTGGATCTGACAAATCCTTGACTGAAGGAGGGGATCAAATCAGATCCAGAGTTGATCTACAACTGTCTTCATGGGGAATTGTGCCCTCCCTCTCTCCTCCACACGTGTGGACTCTCCTGGATGCTCTATGGGTCGATGTGTCGATGTATGGGTTGATGTGTCAGCTCAATCAAGCCCCTGGTTGACAAGTAGGCTTAGTCCAGCTTCAGTTCTGCATTGATGAACTCTCCATCAGTTGATTTCACTTGATTCCATGAGGAATTGTCCCCCCCTGGGCTAGATGGTTTGTAATTTGTATATATTCAGGCACAGCCTCCTCTTCCAAGCTAGTTAGAATTGGGATTAAGGTGTTGCTGCTATTGTATTGTTGTTATTCTTCATTTGAAATAAAGAAAAGATTTGGAGGCTAGATGGTGTTGTGCGATTACATGTGTGGATGATTATTTCCATTATTTTACTGAGGTAACCTGTATCTGTTTTCATTTATTGCTAGTTGCTTGTAGATCTGTGGTTAAGATTGGTAATTAGCTTATTACAATCTTGATAGGAAAGGTGTTGTTCAATAAGTTTATTGATTGTCACTCTCCTTTGATGCATGTTTAGAAATCTAGATTTACCATGTCCTATAAGCTTATATGCATGTTATCTTGAATCTCTTTGTATGTACTAATCGGATCTCACAGGTTTCTTGGCAAGTTCTTTGATTTCAGCTGAGTTGCAGGTTCATACTTTGGAGAGGATTCTGATCTATCTTGCTTCTTCATTCTCTTCAAAACATTTCAAAGGCATAGTCCCTCGACATTCCACCTGAAAGATCTACTACGGAAGTTCAAGGAAACCAGCATTTCTTTCCTCCTCTTCCTCCCTCAAAATCAACACTTTACCCGGTTACTTTGTTCAGTTCATAGCTTTTATTTCAGTTGGATCTATTTCATCAAAGTAAAATAAACATATATCTGATATTTCATAGCTCACACTCTAGATCTTGCACTCAAAAAAGTTTCATAAGCATTCTAGATCTAGCTTTAGGGAAATCGTCCTTTTTGCATGAATTTTAAAGAAAACTTGTAGATCACATGCATTAGATTTCCTTTCGCTGTTATTAAATTTAATATTCTGAAATATCAGTGCATTTTCATTGGAAACACAAATGGCAAGCCAAGATCCCAAGGAAATCTTGCCTTCCTTGGTTCCCTTTTGTTTGTTTTAGCTAGTCTTAACTTCATTTTTTTTGAGATAAGGTAGGATGATCCAAAGGTACTCTTAAAGTGATTTTGGGAGTTTTTTATTCTAACATGATTGATTTATTTTAGCAGGTATGATATAAAATAAAGGAATCTTCTATCCGAAGTGGCCTCAGGAGCGCTCAAATCCCCCCAGGGGTCTCCCTTTTCACTAGAAACTCAAAATTTTTCCAAAGTTGTAAAATCTTGGTTTCAGCTTGTATAAGGACCAAGAAGTTTCTGATAATTTCAGTTCTCTTATTTTGTAACCAACAATAAATAAAATCATTTTTGGAATAGGCTCTTTCGAGCCCATTCCCCATCCCCCCTGGGAGGATTTACGTCGGTGCCCTTTTCGTCGCTTTCTTCTTATTTCTTTTTTACTAGCATTGATCTAATTTGCAGGGTCATATACTTGATTTTTTTATTAATTACATACTCCATATCTTACATTTCAAAGTAATCGTAATACTTACCCCATGATTTCCCGATTGACCCGAAAGGGGAAAGAGATTCGTGGTAGGATTAATTAGAAAACCAGAATTGTGTATTTGTTTTATTTTTCATCTTTTATTTATCAGAAATTTTAAAATTAACCCCTCCTCAATTCCCCGATTGAGATCCACTTGGATCGAAAGAGGTTTCTGGAGGGTTTTCCTTTTAAACAAGAACACTCAGTTTAAAACTTATTAAAATTGACAAGACTCCAGTGTGTATGCTCTGCACTTGGCTGCGGTTCGTCTGATCAGTAAAACTGTATCAAAAGCACTTGGGTGACTAGTATAATTAGGACTCACACTCCCCAACTAACAAACCATCAGGTGAAAATCCAACACCTAGATCAAACCTTTACGGTGGCAAAATACCCAAAGGAAGCAGGAACTTACTGAAAAGTGACCTCGGGGCGTCGATCTCTGTCATAGCCTAATGGGTGCATTACAAACAATAGTCCCAGAGACTCCATTTCAGCCCACATATTCCTTGCGGGTAGCCGTGAAGGTTTAGTTTTGGACATACTCCAAGTACTCTTGGGTATATCTGGAGTCCCCCCTTTACCTAATTTAATCAACTCATACTTCACATTTAACTTAAAACATACCAAGATGAAATCGCAAAACATTTACTCCAAGCACATGCAAGCATATTGATTCTATTTTTGACTCCATTCTAAGGCACTGGTTAATTTCTTGCTTTATATATATATTGTGTCTCAGCATTTTGCTTTCGTGTGTTCATCTTTTACATCCTTCCATCTTTGGTTATCTATAGTTAAATTGTAAAATCCTAAATAAATCATTCAGTTTAAACATCACAACACTAAGTAATTCTCCTTAGTAACTTAATAGGGTCTACCCCCCTTGGCTTCGTTAGGAGTTGGGCCTAAATGGAGGAGTCAAGAACAAGGTGACAGCCTTGACTCGAGACTTGCCCCCAAGGGCACACCGAGTGGCTTGAATATTTCTTCAACGTGACCCAGGTGTGTGAAAGGCGGCAACACTTTTTGGCGCCGTTGCCGGGGATAAATCCTTTTATTCCCGAGTATGATTTAGCTTAACTTTTTTCTAAACAACTAAAAAGATAAAAAAACTTTTGATTGATCTAGTCTTTAAAAAACATAAAAATTAAAACTCTATCCATCTGGTGACTCCACTGTCTAACATCCCTTCAAGAATTTCTACCCGAAGAAACCGTCGAAAATTATTCAATGCTCTCCCTGATCCCGAAATGTTTATTAGGGAAAGATTGAATAGGTAGAATTCTCGTAGAAACCTTGAATATTTAGGAGACCAATCCCTCTCATATATCCATCACATATTTGTAGAGAGTCATACTTTCCAATCTCAAGAAATGACGGATTTTTACAAACCCCTTTACTTTTCTCAGATAGCAGGTGCTCCTCATAACATTCCGAATGATGCTATCAAGAAGCTCCCCAGGTTCGAGGGAAATAATGCTACCACTGCCAAGACTCATCTCCGAAAGTTTGAAAGGAACCTAGTCAGTTATTGCGATAATGTTGCCTCTAACCATGAAGATATCAAAATGAAGCTCTTTGCTTTATCCTTAGAGGATGATGCTGCTGAATGGTATGAAAACCTTGGTGATGATTCATATAAAACCGTTAATGAATTCCTAGCAGGTTTTAAGAAGAAATGGGGCAAAAAGAAAGAACCAAGACATTTGCTTGCTTCCCTTCATAATATAAAGAAGATGGAGAATGAAACCATGGATGAATTTAATACTAAGTTCAGTCGTGTGGTTGCGGACCTCCCTAGAGACATCAAGCCAAGGGATGCCTCCATCTTGATATCCTACATCAAAGATTTCACTGGTGATTTGAGATACCAATTAAGGGATAAAGATCCAGTCGATCTAAAAACTGCTCAAAATCTGGCCGAGAAACTAGAAAGGAATATGCAATCTTCGGGCAAATCCAACATTCCAGGTTACACTAGGGGAAACACTTCGTACAACAAAGAGAAGGGAAAGGCCATTGATTTAGAGGAAAAGGCAACCTCTAAAGACCCCATGGAAAAGGTAACTAGCATGTTGGAAAAATTCATGACAAACCAATCTGAGCAATTGAATAAAATTCAGAACAGAATAGTTACATTGGAGAGAAATAATGGACCTAGGAATTTTCAACCAAAACAGAATCAAGTATATCAAAGGAAGTTTCCTCAGCAATAGCCTAGGATTCCAAACTAGCTAGACTCAACTAACCTGGTAGATGAAGTAATTCCATGGTGCAGACCTTGTGAGCAATTCCACCCTGAAAGTACTTGCTACATAGAAAACCAAGTTATAGAACATGGGAGGGCGGAGGTCAGTAATCAGGAAACAACATCAGGTGAGTCTGATCATGTGTACATGGTAGGCCGAACCTATCCTCTATCAAACCAGCATTGGAAGCAGGCCACGGATTACGATTTCGAGAAGGATCTCCTATCTAACTTTTATGGTGTAATGCCTCCCCAGAAATAAATTAAGGAAATGAAGGAGGCCGGGTTCAAGGGAGCTGTGTATCAAAGAAGAGAAAAGTAATCACCGTCTAAACACTACAAGCCAAAGGTAACCACTCCTCCTCTCCCAGATCCTCCTATTGTCCCTAAGTCAAATATTGATATGGGAGAATGGATAAGTAGTGCTAAGATTCATGTTTATGCAACTGATGTCCTTAAAATTCCTGGTCAAAAAGAAAAGTTGTTGAAAGCCTTAGAGGATAGTCAAAGTAAATCTCATAATATTATCAAAGAGGATCCTCTTCCTAATAATAATGCTATATTTGAAGATGAACATATTGAACCCATAGATATGCCCATAGTCCTCAACAGTGTTGATCCGAGAAGAGAAGATCACCCACCTTTTTATGTCTCCCTCTTAGTTGATAAAATTCTCCTTCATAACTGTATGTTAGATTAAGGTGCTTCATCAAATGTCATGACAAGAAAAGTAATGGAGCAATTGAATCTAAGGGTCACCTGACCCTACCACAATGTTTGTGCCATGGATGCAAGAGAAGTTGAAGTGGTGGGGATAATCTTAAATTTACAAGTTAAGTTGGCTAAGTATCCTGATATCGACATGTCGATGGATGTGGTGGTGATAGATGTTCCAGATAATTGGGGTATGTTGTTATCCAGAAAATGGGCCGCAACTCTTGGTGGGCACATTCAAATGGATTGGACATATGCTAATATACCTGCATCAGAGAACACTAGGGTGATTCTCCATAGAAATGGCATGTAGAAAACCCTAAGAATCCCAGAAATGAATTTGTTCATTTCACTTATAATTTTGGAAACTATGCTATTTTGTCAAATTTCATGGCCCCCATTAAGGAAAACATTAAAAATGAAAAGATCGATGAAGTTTGGCAAATTTACTTTGATGGGGCTTATTCCAAAACCGGAAAGGGTGCGGGCATCGTGATCATCTCTCCTTCAAATAAAGTCTACAAATTTGCATTCAGGTTAGATTTTGAAGCATCAAACAATGTAGCCGAGTATGAGGCATTGCTCCTAGGGTTAGAAACCGCTAAAGATATGGGGATAAAGATGTTGAACATAAAAGGTGATTCAAATTTAGTTGTCCTCCAGATTAAGAATTAGTATCAATGCAAAAATGATAGACTAATAAAGTATAGGAATGCCACATGGGACACTATGGAATGGTTTGATGCACTTAACTTTCAAAAGGTCCATAGGGAAATGAATGGGTTAGCAGATAAATTAGCAGTAGCAGCATCCACCCTCCAGCCATCGGATGAAATGATTAATGGAAATGGAAAGATGGAAATAAATTTCAGACCTTCAATTCCAGATAATATAGACCACTGGAAAGTGTTCAAAGATGATGAGAAACTCTTGAGATTCATCCACAATCTACAAGATTTTGAGGGTTACAAGATCAGTTATCAGCAGGAAGGTAAAGAGTATCAAGAGTGTGAGGATAATGAAAGGAATCACATCCCAAGTAGCCTTATAGATTTCAAGAATCTTTTCAATCGTCAGGATCATCATAAAAAACAAAAATAAGAAATAAAAACTGGGAATTATATGGAAATAAACATAGGAACTGACAAGAATCCCAAGTTAATAAAAATTGGAAAAGGTACTTCGTAAAAGGAAAGGAACAACTTGATCAAACTAACCAAAGAGTATAGAGATGTGTTGGCCTTTAGTTATGATGAGCTTAAAGCCTATAGGGAGGATGTGTTTCAACACACTATTCCCCTCACAGAAGAAGCTAAGGAGGCCAAACCTTTCCGACAAAAAATTAGGTGAATAAATCCTAAGTTGGCCCCCATTGTGCAGAAGGAACTTCAGAAGATGCTAGCAGTAGGGATCATAGCACCTACAAGGCATTCATCTTGGTGCTCCAACTTAGTTGTTGTTAGAAAGAAGAATGGGTCAATTAGAATATGTATAGATTTTAGAAATCTGAATACAACATGCCTCAAAGATAGTTACCCATTACCCGACATGGAAACTTTGCTTCAAAGAGTAACAGGATCAGGAATGATGTCCATGCTGGATGGCTTTTCTGGTTATAACCAGGTGTTGGTAAATAAAGAAGATCAACATAAGACTACATTCACCACACCTTGGGGTACCTATAAATTTCTAAGAATGCCTTTTGGCTTATTGAATGCTGGTGCCACCTTCCAAAGAGCCATGGATTTTGCCTTCAAAGAACTTATAGGCAAAATAATTGAAATATATCAGGATGACTTAACTGTTTTTTCAAAAGAAAGATCTGACCACATAAGTCATCTTAGGCAGGTTTTTATAAGATGTCGGAAATATGGTATTTCCTTGAATCCCGCCAAGTCAATCGTTGGAGTTGATGAAGGCAAGTTGTTGGGGCACATCATTTCTAAAGATGGTGTCAAGGTTGATCCTGAGAGAGTTGAAGCTATTAAGAAAGTCCCCTTGCCTCACAATCTAAAAGCTCTCCAGTCCTTTAATGGTAAAATCAATTTCATAAGAAGATTCATCCCAAACTTAGCAGAATTAATGAAACCTTTACAAAAGCTATTAAAGAAAGATGCTAAGTTTGAGTGGACAGATGAAGGGAAAGATGCATTCAAGTCCATAAAAAATGCCATATCCATGTCCCCAGTCTTGACTAGTCCAGATTATTCCAAAGAATTCCAAATATTTTCCTTTGCCTCAGAAGACACCATTGTCGGTGTTTTACTTCAAAAGAATAAGGAGGGACAAGAGCAACCCATAGCCTTTATGAGTAGAGCCTTACAAAATTCAGAATTGAAGTATACCACGATGGAGAAATAGGCCTATGCTCTTGTCAAGTCCCTTAAACATTTCAGAACTTATATAGGTTACTCCAAAATCATTGGATATGTACCCCATGTAGCTGTCAAGGACATCATGTCTCAGCAGGACTATCTAGGAGTCAGGGGTAAGTGGGTTTCAAAAATTCAGGAATATGATTTGGAGATAAGACCTACTAAATTAATTAAGGGACAGGGTCTTGTAAAGATGTTGACCCAAGGAAATGAGAAGGCTTTAGGAATAATTTTCCAGAGCAGCAATTCAGATCAGCAAAGTGTATCAGACGAGTTTCAGAGATTAGAGCAGCACCCCTGTACACCGACATCATATTTTTCCTCTGCAACCTTACATGCCCCGATCACTTACTGGGTCATAAAAGAAGGGAATTAAGGTTAAAGGCAACTAAGTATTGCTTGACCAAATATGGTTTAGGTTGGAGAAACCTAGATGGTTTGATACTTAGATGTGTCGATGAACCTGAGTCCAAGAAACTCATGGTTGAGTTCCATTCAGGATTTTGTGGTGGACATTTTGCAGCTAAAACAACCACCCACAAAATCCTTAGAGCAGGATACTATTGGCCAAACCTATTTTCATATGTGCACAAGGCTGTCAGAGTTTGTCCCCAGTGTCAGTTATTCACCGGAAAGCAACAAATGAAAGCCTAGCCTCTAAATCCAATAGTAGTCCAAGCCCCTTTTCAGCAATGGGGGCTTGAATTCATCGGCAAGTTCAAGGATAACTCAAGCAATGGTTACTCTTGGATTCTTACCTCCGTGGATTATTTTACCAAGTGGGTAGAGGCGATACCCACCAAAAAGGAAACCGATGCCATAGTCATGGATTTCCTAGAAGATAAAATCATCACAAGATTCGGTGTGCCAGCTAGAATAATCACGGATAATGGCCCATGCTTTGTTTCTTCGAGATGTCGTCTTTCTGTTTCAAGTACAACATTATCCTATCTCACTCATCTAATTACTATCCCCAAGAAAATGGTCTAGCAGAATCAAGTAACAAGAACTTAATGACCATAATCAAAAAAATTGTGGGTGACAATAAGAAGGCTTGGGATAGCAAAATCAAATTGGCATTATGGGCCGACAGGATCACTAAGAAAAGTTCAACAGGGAGGAGCCCTTTCAAACTAGTCTATAGCCTTGATGTTACCTTACCAATCCATCTAAAGCTTCCAGTTTATCAGCTAATCCAGACATTCAGCTCAGATCAAGAGGCCATCCAGAATAGAATAAACTAGTTGATCGAGCTAGATGAGAGCAGAAGAGACTCTCTTGACCATAGTATCAAAAATTCAGACAAGGTCAAGAGAGCCTTTGATAAGTCTACCTGGCCAGGTTCCTTCCAAGTAGGTGACACGGTTCTACATTGGGACAAATGACAGGAAAAACCTGGGAAACATGGAAAGCTCGACAGCCTGTGGTTGGGACCGTACATCATCGATGAAATAGCAGGAACGAACTCCTTCTATCTAAATGACTTGGAAGGAGAAATACTGAGCTTACCAGTGAATGGTTTCCTCCTCAAGCTATTTTTCGTCGAGACAGTTTGATGCCTTTAGTGGCATTGGTGGTTTCAGGGTCAATTTCTAAACCTTGCCCTGCATGTATTTCTAAATTGTATATATCATATTGTTGTATTATAGTTATTTTGTACCATGTTGAAAATTTTCCTTTGTATATTAGTTTGTAAAATATTCCTTTTTGTACATTATAGATTAATTATGTACATTAGTTTGTTTTTATAGCTAATTTTTTCTTATATATGCATGTTACTGACAAACTCTAATTGGCTTGCAGGACCCATAGATTCCAGAGTTCTCACATCCTCTCCTTTGAACAGAAGATCAGTCAGAGAATG
The DNA here is from genome assembly GCA_001517045.1 of Pseudotsuga menziesii. Taxonomy (NCBI): domain Eukaryota; kingdom Viridiplantae; phylum Streptophyta; class Pinopsida; order Pinales; family Pinaceae; genus Pseudotsuga; species Pseudotsuga menziesii. Next base: position 427,253 of record LPNX010917535.1, read on the forward strand.
TGTCCCAGATGGAGCCAGAATGTTACCACCTAAGTTGTATTTAGTGGTTTTTTATCAAGTGAGCCTGGTGAACTGGACAGGGTTAACTTGTTCAGACTTCAAAAAGACCTTTGGAAGTACTTCTAGGAAGTGCTTGATGTATCATATCACATGTTCATACCCCATGGGGGAGTTGTAATAAATGTTCTAGCATGATAGTGTCTGTAAAAGACTCGGTCTCTTAGACTTCATTTTTCAATTCAATCACCCCAGGGTGTTTTTTCCCTTGGTTATTATTGGTTGTTGAATAAACGACTGATAATTTCTGAGTTTTTCACTCCATACCTCCAAAGTTGGGGTGGTCGGCTTGGCATTTAGGCCTATTGAGGTTATTATAGCCTATGTGTCAATGTATAAACTTGCTAGACATCTTTTTTGAGTCATATGAACATGTCTAAGTCCCCCTAGGTGTTTTTCAATTTTTCAATTTTTTTGTTTTTTCAGTGTTTTTTATTAAAATTTAATTTTTCCAAAACTTAGGCTATTTTTTAATAGTTTAATTGGAAAAATTGATTTTGTAATAAAAGTGGGCCAACTAATCGGTTTTAGTCATGTAGGTGCTCATTTTCAAGCTAAGAGCACCATGTAAACCCATGGACCCACTTTTTCCTAAGTTTTGAGTGATCTTCCATCACTCAAGTCAGAAAGCCCCAAAAATCAATTATTGATTATTTTAATTAATAAATTGATGAATAATGGAGCAAATCCAAAATCAATAAATCAGTGGATACTCAACTGATTTGACTGAAATCAATCAGATCTGGAGCAGATTGACTGGATCTAACAAATCCTTGACTGAAGGAGGGTATCAAATCAGATCCAGAGTTGATCTACAGTTGTCTTCATGGGGAATTGCACCCTCCCACTCTCCTCCACACGTGTGGACTCTCCTGGATGCTCTGTGGGCCGATGTGTCGGTGTATGGGTTGATGTGTCAGCTCAATCAAGCCCCTGGTTGACAAGTAGGCTCAGTCCAGCTTCAGTTATGCATTGATGAACTCTCCATCAGTTGATTTCACTTGATTCCATGAGGAATTGCGCCCCCCCTGGGATAGATGGCTTGTAATTTGTATATATCCAGGCACACCCTCCTCTTCCAAGCTAGTTAGAATTGGGATTGAGGTGTTGCTGCTATTGTATTGTTGTTATTCTTCATTTGAAATAAAGAAAATCTTTGGAGGCCAGATGGTGTTGTGCCATTACATGTGTGGATGATTATTTCCATTATTTTATTGAGGTAACCTATATCTGTTTTCATTTCTTGCTAGTTGCTTGTAGACATGTGGTTAAGATTGGTAATTAGCTTATTACAATCTTGATAGGAAAGGTGTTGTTCAATAAGTTTATTGACTGTCACTCTCCTTTGATGCATGTTTAGAGATCTATATTTTGCATGTCCTATAAGCTTATATGCATGTTATCTTGAATCTCTTTGTAAGTACTAATCGGATCTCACAGGTTTCTTGGAAGTTCTTTGATTTCAGCTGATTTGCAGGTTCATACTTTGGAGAGGATGCTGATCTATCTTTCTTATTCATTCTCTTCAAAAAATTTCAAAGGCATAGTCCCTTGACATTCCACCTGAAAGCTCTACTGCGGATCTTCAAGGAAACCATCATTTCTTTCCTCCTCTTCCTCCCTCAAAATCAACACTTTACCCGGTTACTTTGTTCAGTTCATAGCTTTGATTTTAGTTGGATCTATTTCATCAAAGTAAAATACACATAGATCTGATATTTCATAGCTCACAGTCTAGATCTTGCACTCAAAAAAGTTTCATAAGCATTCTAGATCTAGCTTTAGGGAAATCGTCCTTTTTGCATGAATTTTAAAGAAAACTTGTAGATCACATGCAATATATTTCCTTTTGCTGTTATAAAATTTAATATTCTGCAATATCAGTGCATTTTCATTGGCTGCACAAATAGCATGCCAATATCCCAAGGAAAGCTTGCTTTCCTTGGTTCCCTTTCATTTGTTTTAGGTAGTCTTAACTTCATTTTTTCTGAGATAAGGTAGGCTGATCCAAAGGTACTCTTAAAGTGATTTTGGGTGTTTTTTATTCTAACATGATTGCTTTCTTTTATCAGGTCTGACAGAAAATAAAGGAAGCTTCTGTCCGAAGTGGCCTCAGGAGCGCTCAAATCCCCCCAGGGGTCTCCCTTTTCACTAGAAACTCAAAATTTTTCCAAAGTTGTAAAATCTTGGTTTCAGCTTGTATAAGGACAAAGAAGTTTCTGATAATTTCAGTTCATTGATTCTATAACCAATAATAAATAAAATCATTTTTGCAATAGGCTCTTTCGAGCCCATTCCCCATCCCCCCTGGGGGGATTTGAGTCGGTGCCCTTTTCGTCACTTTCTGCTTATTTATTTTTTACTAGCATTGATCTAATTTGCAGGGTAGTATACTTGATTTTGTTATTAATTCCATACTCCATATCTTACATTTCAAAGTAATCGTAATACTTACCCCACGATTGACCCGAAAGGGGAAAGAGATTCGTGGTAGGATTAATTAGAAAATGAGAATTGTGTATTTGCTTTATTTTTCATCTTTTATTTATCAGCAATTTTAAAATTAACCCCTCCTCGATTCCCCGATTGAGATCCACTTGGATCGAAAGAGGTTCCTGGAGGGTTTTCCTTTTAAACAAGAACACTTAGTTTAAAACTTATTAAAATTGACAAGACTCCAGTGTGTATGTTCTGCACTTGGCTATAGTTCATCCGATCAGTCAATATGTATAAAAATCACTTGGGTGACTAGCATAATTAGGACTCACACTCCCCAACTGACAAACCATCAGGTGAAAACCCAACACCTAGATCAAACCTTTACGGTGGCAAAATACCCAAAGGAAGCGGTAACTTACTGAAAAGTGACCTCGGGGCGCTGATCTCTATCACACCCTAATGGGTGCATTACAAACAATATCCCCAGAGACTTCATTTCATCCCACATATTCCTTGGGGGTAGCTGTGAAGGTTTAGTTTTGGACATACTCCAAGTACTCTCGGGTATATCTGGAGTCCCCCCTTTGCCTAATTTAATCAACTCATACTTCACATTTAACTTAAAACATACCAAGAGGCAATCGCAAAACATTTACTCCAAGCACATGCAAGCATATTGATTCTATTTTTGACTCCATTCTAAGGCACTGGTTAATTTCTTGCTTTATATATATATTGTGTCTCAGCATTTTGCTTTCGTGTGTTCATCTTTTACATATTGCCATCTTTGGTTATCTATAGTTAAATTGTAAACTCCTAAATAAATCATTCAGTTTAAACATCACAACACTAAGTAATTCTCCTTAGTAACTTAATAGGGTCTACCCCCCTTGGCTTCATTAGGAGTTGAGCCTAAACGGAGGAGTCAAGAACAAGGTGACGGCCTTGACTCGAGACTTGCCCCCAAGGACACACCGAGTGGCTTGAATATTTCTGCCACGTGACCCAGGTGTGTGAAAGGCGGCAACAAACCTCTATTGAAAGGAAGGCTTACAAAGGTAAACAAGCCAACAACTTTGGAATGAAGAGACTGAGCAATAAGACTGACATAAGCAAAGGTCAAGAAGTCCCAAGTATCAATCTAAACCTACAAACAAAGGTCACTCAATACCTTGTCCAACAAGGTCAAGCCAAAAAAGGAGGTGGGGGGGGGGGCAAGCAGCAAAAACAAGTATATGTTCTTTTTATTTTTCTTTTATAAATCCAAAAGAAAAACTACCTACAGACAAAGTATGCAGATAAGAAGAACAAAGAAAAAGGAACTTTTCTATACAACCACCAAACAAACACTAGAATGAGCTAAAGTCAGTATAAACCCTACTTGGAAGGAAGGCTTGCATAAGAGACAAGTCAACTACTTTGGCATGGTGAAGTTAACCAACAAAAGAAGAAGGAAACCAACACCAACAATCTTCTAAACTCAGAAAAATATCACTAACAGAGGCTGACTAGAAACATAAACCAAAATTCATGCCAAGCAAGAAGGTGGGGGAAAAGAGCAAAGAGCAAACCATACTGCTATAAAAAGGCTTGCCACATAGATAAAGAACAACCAAAAGGGATGACACTAACTCCCTGGAGTCATGCACCTGCAGAGGACACCAAAAGACCTACCAAACAGCCCACAACAACAGAAGAAACACAAAACACGAGAAAAAACACTGTTTTAGGGGCACACGCGGGTTGTACTACTGACAGGTCGTGTGTCATACGCGGGTTGCCAATACAGCAAGCTGCGTGTACAATAACACACGGGTTGTATAGCTGACAAGTTGCGTATCATACATGGGTTGACAGTATAGACAGTCGCGTGTATCAAACCAGACACACGACTGTTCAGTCTGCAAGTCGCGTATGGGTGGAAAAACTCCCAAAAAAAGGTCAAAAACTGCCTTAGGAAGGCAGGGGAAGTGTGCTATCAGACTTATAAGGTGTTCCTAAGTGGTAAGAAGGACCTGAAACAATGCAAAGGGCTGAAAGAAAGACAAAGAAACCCTAAACAGACAAGGCTCTCCCCAGCAGAGTCGCCAGTTCTGTTGTAAAGGAAAGTATCCTATGGCTAGGGTTTAAGAGGCCATCAACATACTAGGGTTGAAAGGGAGATGCACAATGTTCAGCAAGCATATATAAGCAAGTTTCAGAGATTGGAATGGTTCATACCTTAGTCAAACGAAGGTTGATCCAAGCAGCCCTTCAATCTTCTTCTTGCTCCTCTTGCTCCTCTTGCTCCAAGAGACCTGCAAAACGAATTATACCTTCCTCAAACCATTATGACCACATATAAAGCAATGATAATCAAATACACATGAAATAATAATCTGATTAACATCATAATATGATCATAAACAGAGATTCAATCACACATTGAACAATGATTTGGGAAGAAGAAGGACATCACATCTTTATTAATCTTGAAAACAAGTACAAGTATACCTTCTCTTCAAGTTCGGTACCTCATGAAACCTTGATCTAGTTTTGCTGCTTCTCTTCTCCAAAGAACTCAACCTGCAAGCTCTGCAACACAAGGATAATGCTTCTAGGGCAAAGGTGTGGGTAAAGAGAGCTCCAAATCCTCCAGCATAACAATGCAAAGATTCGAGTCTCCTCTCATGGACCTCCCTACCTCTATTTATATGCTTAAGGAAGAGTTAGGGGTGAGGACAAAGTAGTTACAACTGAAGGAGTTAGTCGCATAACTACCCAAACTACCCAAAATTCAAAAGACGTGTTTTTTGACATTTTTAAGAGGTGTACGCGGGTTGCAGAAACAACAGTCGCGTACATGAGAAATACACCCGGGTTGCCAATACAAAAATTCATGTATATATAGCAACTCGCGTATGTACGCGGGTATCAAAACTGATGAATCTCGCAAATATCAAAACACAAAATTTGTATCCCTCAACAAGGCATTTCCAACGGTACCAAGAAAGCCCCAATACGACTTTGGTATCAAAATTTATCTAAAAAATACCGCAATATTCTATTTTTCTCTCTCATTTTCGCCTATCTCTCTCTACCTTTTTCTTATTTAGGATACATTTAGGGCTTGGTAATTGCTTATGAATTTAGACCATATGGCCCCTAAAATTCAGATCACAATAAGACCTGAAAAACAAAAGGAAGAATTAATATTTCATATTGCTAAAAAATTGTAGTTAAAAGAAAACCAATGTAAGTGAAAATGCAAGTCTAAAATTAATACTTATAAATTTTTTTTACTAGGAAGATAGTAATTTAAATTTTAAATATTCCAGAACTAGATTTCAAAGTTGGAACAGGGACTCATAGTTCAGACAAAATTAATCATACTATGGTATTGTTCATTTTTCAAATCCAAGCTCTATAAGGTTTTCCCTGGGATAAGATGTGAAATATTAGTTGTGTAGTTGAGGTTATCAAGATATTTATATGTAATTGTGGTTGGTGGTATGTGAATTTGTTATCCTAAGGGGAAAAGCTTGACACAAAATAACAAATTGTATGTAATAGTTTGAGCATAACTAATCCATGCTTCCATGAAGAAAAATAACTTTATGGAGAAAATATATCATGTAACACCTTTATGATAGGTGCTTAAATAATAAATATGACCGACTCACACAAAGTTTTCCTCATTTTTTCTAGATGTTACAAAACATTACTATATAAATTTATAGAACTACTCCATTCACACCATGTTATAAGGTGCATAGGTAATCATATTTTCTAACTCATATAGAAACAAGAGATTTAAAATAACCTCTATGGTGTTGTTATTTGTAGATGCTAGCTATCCCAAGGAGGATAATTAAAATACAAAAGTGAGCTTAGTATTGAAATGGAATATGACAAAAATTTCCCCACTATGATGGGAAATAATTCCCCAACAGTTGTTGGGTTCAACAACAATTGTTGCAGAGCATCAAGACAAACAAACCCTAATCTTGCAAGAATAAAATATTTCTTTTTCTTTCGAAACAAACAATTAGGCCTTAAGGGTATTAAAATACACACTTGGTTCCCAACGCTTGTAGTATAATCCCTCAATCTTGAGCTTTACTCCCATGTTTCAACTTCTTGCATTCCTAAAATGGAAACAAATAAAGGTGAAAGAATCACAATAACCATGAAAAATTATAGCAAGCAAATTGCAAAATTAACAATTTCCAGTTTCAAATGAATAATTATTCACATAAACAAGAACACCTTTAACATTGGATAGGAAAATAGTTCATTTATATATTAATAACATCAACAAATTACATAAAGAAAATAAACCTAATATGTTGTTGTTTTGAAACTAAGTTCCGAGTTCTTCCTCCCAGGTCATGTCAAGCACTCCCACTCAAGGTCTTTCCACTAAATATTCCCAAAATATTTAATGACATATTTAGCATAATAAATAATTGGAGAACATAAAGGAAAACTAAGGTTCCATAGAGCACGAGAGAGATGTTGCACACTGGGGATAAAGGGTTGTATAAACAAAGAGGGTTTCTCCAAGCAAAACGAGATAAAGCAATGGTTTGTAACCTCATTTTCTCTCTCTTCTGCTCATTTTATGACTTCTGAGGGGCAGTTAGGAAGTTATCCACGGGGTTGGGGAAGTTGGGAAATGATCTCAACCAAAAAAAATCATCAAACAAATTTATTTTTATTTTTTACCCTCGTGTAGACACATATGCGATCTATACACAGGGAAATCACATATTTATGGTGAATACACATGTTTTACACAAGGAAGTCACGTATGTATTGGGAAATAGGGTTTTTAAAGAGATTACCTCAAGATGATGAATGCGCACTATGGTACAAAAGAGAAAAATGATGTCTCCAACTTGGGGTAAGGATAAGATCGACTGATATAATGCCTTGGGATATACTATGGAAAAAGACGCTATAAAACCACCATAAGCATGTGTTTATAAAAGGAAACAAAATGATAATGACATGTGCTCAATCTTACACATTATATATGTTATAAACAAATTCACAGTATAGTGCATTGTACATTATAAATAGACAATAGTTTAGTATCACATTCAAAAGATAAATCAATAAATACAAGAATGAGTTATGTTGAAAGCAATATATAGCATTGTCCAAAACTGTTATGAGATTTCATTTCTTTGCGAAGATGAGTCATATTCAATCAACCAAATGAAATATTAAGCCACACAACTCAATAAATCAATGTGTAGTATAAAGAGTACTTTTATTGAATCTTACTTGTCTACAACTTATTTAAAGCTCACAAAAATTGTTTGTGACTACATAATGCAAACACCACAACCAATAATTAGACAACAACATTATTCAATAATGAATTACAATAAGGATTCTCCAATTATAACATGATGAATTTAAAAACCTTTTCAATCACAAGGTTTCAATTAATAAACTCTCAACGTTGCTTTTGGAGATTAAGCTTTTCAACATCCCCATCAACGTACGGAAATCCATACAAAATAATTTCAAAATATTTAAAACCTGCAAGTAATTACATTTAGATAGATCGTTCTAAGAAGTAAGTGGAAATAACTTTTTCATTTGAACTCTCATGAAATAAAAAAATTGAAGCAACTATATGGATCTCTAACCAAGAGATTTAATCTTTAGAATGAAATACATAGAACACAGATAAAACCTGTTGTGAACTAGAAGTTCATTTGGAAACTTCTTGTTCTCATAGTAACCATGCTTTATATATTTTCTGAAATCTTTCTCCATAAGAGGTCTGCATTGTGTACATATAAAAAAATGCACTTGCTCCAATTTAAAATACAACTATCAACTTTAAACTACCTAATTATAGAAATTACAAAACCAACTCTAACGAAAGAAAAATAATCTCCTTTGTTCCAACAAAAACTAATAGAATATGTAAATCATATTGACACTTGGAATATTTTTTATTTGATGTACATTTGTAATCTTCAATGCTAAATCCAACAAAAAATTCAAATATTGATTCCTCTAGTTTTGTTTTTCGTGTCATGTTTAACATACATAAGGCTCTTGTATTTGTATGTTGCAATTATTATACGTTTATTTTACCAATTTTTGCACCAAATATTTGAACTAATATTTGAAATGCCAATGCATAAAGAATCCATAGCTTCCATTTAGTTAAAATATAGCATTTGTGCAGTAATTATATAAACAAACTTCTATATTCACACTAAGTTGAAAACAACAAATTATTTGGGACTAGATATAATATTAGTGCCTCATACACTCTTATATCCCGCTCTCTCCACAATTGTGTGTTGCTTCAAGTTTTCTTTGTATGTACACACTTTGTTGCACCTAGGATTATCCATCCATGCTTGCTTGTTGACTTCACTTCATTTCCTTTAGGAATGTTCTATCTATGCTATGATTTGGAAGTTTATGGGATACACCTATATCATATTGTTTATCACAAAGCTTAACCCTATTTCCCAATTAAAAGTCCATTCCCGAAAGAACATGACTAATAAATGAACCAAAGAAATTGCTGTAGAAATGGAAATCGAAGCGAACTGGGTTTCCTATTATGTAAAAATGTCCAACCAAGGGCCAATTTGATTAAAGTTGATGAAATACACAAAAAATTGAATAAAAAATCAGAAATTAAAATCCAAGGCAAGCACACTACCAACGAGAGAACCCAAAAGTGGATAATTTCATCCATGGGCCATTTCTTGACTATCCACTAGATGATTTGATGAGTCAAAATAGAACCATTATACATATTGAAAAGTACATAACAAATGGTCATGGTGTTGAAGTGCTCCTTTGAAAGGCCAAACACAACAAAAAAGTGCAAAAAGAAGGTTCTATCAAATTTAAGGAAAATAATAGCAAACACAACACGCTGTGGAAGTGGTTCAATATTCCCAAGTAGTATAGATTGTGCAACCTATTCTATCTTAGATATTAGTTTTTAATTTAAATAAATAAGGAGGATTCCTTTTATTGATTTTGCATATTCCATATCTGAAGACGAATTGGTTGAGATCAATCTCCCTCTTGATTCTATGGATAATGACTCATATATAAAAAGTAGGGACTACTCTTGTTCAATTTGAGTCCCTACCTACCCCACCATTGGAAACAAAATCTCAAACTAAATATTATTATGAAGGGAGTTCACTTGTATATGTGTATGGAAGCTTCCATCCCATCCCAACACAACTATGAAGGCCACAAAGGGGAGGGGGTATAAGTGGTTATAAGCGTCTCACCGATTGAATTGAACCTCTATAATGTGATATACAGGAACTGTAGTGTACTAACCATTAAACAAAAGTCTCATTTCCAATATTGGCATGAAAAATCAATCTACATACCTCCATCTTGGATATAAATGGAGTATGAAGACATCAAATGGTTTTCTTCTTCAAACAAGTTAACTTTGTAAGCAATACAAAAAATAGCAGTGGATTCAAATAGATCATCATTCAATCCTTTATATAGGTTCTCCTTGACCCTAAGGCATTCACATGAAATATCCACTATGATTATTAAGACATTCACATAATAGATTCACTCTAATTATTGGAAATTTTAACCTAGGCTCTATGTTGTTGCATTTTCACCATGTATAATCCATTTAACTCCTTTGTTCCTGGATGGAAAATACAAAAAATGGGATTCTCTTTGTCAGACAACCCTATAGGTTCTCCTTGACCCTAAGACATTCACACGAAATATCCACTGTGATTATTAAGACATTCACATAATAGATTCACTCTGATTATTGGAACTTTTAACCTAGGCTCTATGCTCTTGCATTTTCACCATGGATAATCCATTTAACTCCTTTGTTCCTGGATGGAAAATACAAACAATGGGCTTCTCTCCGTTAGACAACCCAATAGGGATTTCCTGGATGCATATTGGTTAGCATTAACGTAGGTTGAGTGGATCCATATTACCTAAGAATGAAATTTACTAACTACTTTTGAGCTATTCGATCACACCCATAATATGATGCACACACTAACCATAGAGAGCGATTCCCATACACAATAGAGATATAAAATCCCAAATTTTATTAATTTGAAATTTGTACTCTACATTCTTAGTAGTTTGATTTAATTCTTGGTCTGATCTCACAGTGATTGGGCATTCCTCTACCATGAACCCCCTTTTTAATTATTCTCAGTGGATTACAATTGATCGCCTTATATGAGATTCAAAATGGGAAGAAACCCTCTTTTTAACACTACATGTCTATTCATTTAAGACACCGTCTTATACCCATCTCCGAGGGATCCAAGTAAACAACAACTCCTCATGAGTTCCATGATCTATACACATTGATCATCCAAAAATATGTTTCACGATTTGTAATTTAAACCATATAGTGCTAAAACCCTATGATGCCATTCACTCAAATTACAATACAAATTTTTATACCAACTTTTGTTTCATTTTTATTTAAATCAACCAATGACAAAAAAAAAATACTCACCAGTCCAGGGGACATGTAGGAAGTGAAAGTAAATTTCTAATTGTAATTGTAATCCTTGTTTGACAAGATCTGAGAAGAAAACACACAAATCAACAACAATGATAAAAATATTTATATATAAACGTATACAAAACCCTAGTAACAAATCAAGCTACAATCCAACCTCTATTCTTCTAAGTACAATCCAAGAACTTTCCCATGGTTAAATTCCTTCGATTTCTTCTAAAGAACACACACATTTAGAATACAAAAAAATCGCTTGAGTGAACCCAAATGTCTCAGAAATTAAACTAGAAAACACTTGAAAGGGTTTCTTAGAGACCAAGTATCTCACCGAGATATCCTTAAAATGAGAGATCATAACCCATACCTGAAGAAGGAAGGGACATGCCTCGTAGGGACTTCTTGAATGGACGGGCTATACATAGGAAGTTGAGTTTTGAATCTTGGTTCCAAACCCCTTCCCCATTTTTCTTTTCCTCCATGTGAATTTTATTTATTAAAGTTTATTAACATTATTATAATATATATATATATATATATATATATATATATAATAGAATATTTCTTTATAATATATTTATATATTAAGAACATATTATATTAATATTATATATAATCCTAATATACATATACATATATATTAAATATTAAATATTAACATATATAAAATGCTATATACCTATATATTTGAATATACTAGTAATACTATATACATGCATAGATCCATCTTAAACGTGGATCTATCAAGCACCGAGAGGGATCTAATTTTTTGAGGTGTAATTTATTTATTTATTTTAAAGCCAAGAAATATGATCCCTTTCTTTTTTGATAGATCCGATTTTAAGTTTTAATTTTTAATTTCATAAGTTGACATGGATTTTTTTAGTTACTTTTCATAATCTTTTTATATTATGAGCCGCCATGGTTTGTTTTATTTATTTATTATTTTTAGTAATGTAAAGTTAAGTTACGTCATGTGACATCTCCCTAATATTTGGTTGTAGAGATCCTCTCTCCTCTTAGTGCAATTAACATATTATATTATATTATATTACACACACACACACATATATTATAACCCTAACATATTATCTATATATTAATTCTTCTCCCATCCGTACTCTCAGAGTGAGCATAGATGCATTGTTAAAATCGGAGAACGCTAATCCTGGAACATTTTTCCTTGTGTTTTTGCAAGTTTTTTGTTTTATAATTTCAGTAGATTTTTTTGTCAAATTATTGAATTTGCAAGTTTTAATCACCGAAATTTCACTAAAGAGGTGGTCCAATGAAAATGAGGGTCTCTAAATCCATCTGTACTGTTAATTTTTTTTAAAATGCACAAGTTGATTGTCAAATTTGGTCTAATAACTTTCATAAAAGGGAAGAATCCTCCATCATTAGCTTGATCCGTTACAATTTACTAAATCGTAAAATAAATTTTATGAATTAATAAATTTTAACATTACATATGGATTCAGAGATCCCCTAATTATTTTATGATTTAACATTGGATCGAGTTGGGGTGGTGGTAATATCCCTCACAGGGATTTGCTATATTGCATTATATTTTTTTTTGGTAAATTAGATAATTCCTTTTATTGCAAAAATATTTTCAAAAAGAGAATCAAAATTGAGCCCTCCCTACACAGGGAAAACATGCTCACTGTATCCAAAAGACTAAAGTATGCCTCTAAAAGAAATGAGGTTGAACCATCAAGACTAAGAGTTATTTAATACATTTCACTTAGAAATATTCATAAGAAATAGAAAATAAATAGAAATAGAAAATAAGACAACTATCCTATAACAGGCTTGGTATCTGTATCATCCTGGGCCAAATCCAGGAAGTCGATTATCTTGATCCCTAGGTGTCCCATAATTTGATGCAAAATGTCAGGAGAGCTCATCCAGCTTCAAGAGAATTTCCTTGTGGGCTTCCCCCCTTTCAACAAGGGCATGACCCATAACATATTTTTTCTTCCAGTAGTAATCCATGGTTTTTAGGTGCAGGGAAGTTCTTCCTTTTGCATACCCCAGGTCGGGGACCAGGGCTTTGAATTCATGCTTCACCTCCCGATCAGTGAGACAACTTCTGGTGAGTTGATCCTCACTTTCTGTTTCTTTGATTTCCACTTGAATGGGGGACATAATTGAATTTATGAAGAGGCGGTCTGAGTGCACAATGCTTCACATGGCTCTATTGGGAGGAGTAGAGGAGCTTGTTGAGGGATCCAGGGGATAATACTATTTGTGAGGGCATATTTGCAAAGGCATAATGATGGAGGAAGCAGAGAGGATCCAACTCAAAGGTGACAGATCCTGAAAAGGAGACAGAGCCAAGATAGGTGCTCGGATGGGGAACGAGAGCCCTACACCACTAGACAGGTACTTCACCCCTTTCGACAAGGGCACAACCCATAACATATTTTTGCTGCAAGTAGTAATCCATGGTTTTCAGGTGCAAGGAAGTTCATCCTTCTGCATAGCCCGGGTCAGGGACCAGGGCTTCGAATTCATGTTTCACCTCCCATTTAGTGAGACAACCTCTAGTGGGCTAAGCCTCACTTTCTGTTCCTTCGATTTATGCTTGAACGAGGGACGAAATTGAATTTCTGAATAGGCACTCCAAGTGCACAATGATTCACATGGCTTTGTTGGGGGGAGTAGAGGATCTTGTTGATGGATCCAGGGGCATGGACTATTTGTGAGGGTGTATTTGTGGAGGCATAATGATGGAGGACGTAGAGAGGAGCCAACTCAAATGTGACAGATCTTGAAAAGGAGATAAAGCCAAGACAGGTGCTCAGATGGGGAATGGGATCCCTACACCACTAGCCACAGATTCAAGATAACATGTGAAGGAAGGTGCTTGAAAAAATAATTAGATTCACGAGCAGACAAAAAATTACTGGAGTCCCACCAAGATGCACAAGGAGCAAGGCAGAGACAACTAAAGAGAAAAATAAGCATCAACCAATACGTTCTGAGAGCGAAGAAAGCGTTGCCAAAATAAGACCCAAACTCATAGAGAGTAGAAACAAAACCCCAGAACCTATGAAATGCAACTCTCTGAAACAATCAACACCTCGAGAACCAAATCCACAGATAACCAGACTCCGCAGGGATCCCAACTAAAAACCCTTGACCCAACCTGCAACATGTTAGGATTATTAATCCTCCCTTGTCCAATTTGGTCATATGTCTAAATCGGGAGTCCATCCAGTCTATTTATAGTCATTAACACGATTGGGTCCACTTGGATTAATTGGGGCACATGTTTCAGTTACTAAAGTGTGGGGAACACTAATTAAGGCTCACTGCGATTGATTGCACTTGATTGCATCAGTTTAGGAGCCTCCTAGACCAATCCCTACAATTTAGGAGCCACTGGGAGTGACGAAACCAACCAAGGTCAGTTCAGTTCAGTTGATGATGAGTTAAGCTAAGTTAGGAGTCAGTTACATTCAGTTCTAGTCCTCTACATTCAGTTAGCGCTAGGTTTACTTGACTGCACTCAGGAGGGGCACATTTCTCACCTACCATAGTCAGTTAGCCTTATTCAACACTAAATGTAGCACTTGAGTTGTGTTTTAGAACTCTGATGAACTTTGGTTATGGCTTAGACAAGGTCAGTTAACTATTGAGTCCTCCAATAGTGATTTAGACAAGGTCTTAGTTACCTATAGTCAAGTAGAGTCTAATGAATTCAAATTTCCTCATGTGGATTCGAATTGCTTGTGGCTATTAAAGCCATTGTACTTCATTGTAATTATCTATCTAATTACTCTTTGATTAATGAAAAGCATTCACAGCTGCAAGCCATTTTTGTATTGTTTCATTCTTCAATAACTGAGTAAATTGTGTGATCTATCCTGTGAGTTGTGTGTTTGTCCACAGATCTATGTGCTCAATTTAATATGGTATCAGAGCCTCAGCGGACAAGGCACTTCTCCTCCTCAGATCTCCTACTAGATCATTTTTTGAGCAGAATTGCTCCTTCCAGCACTGCACCAGAAGCGAAGAATTTACCACTTAATACCCCAAGCAAAGGAATTGTTGATCAAGATTTCTTGACTAACTAAGTTGGCTATGAAGAAAATTCCAAAAGTGCAGGCTGTCTGACGTTACGGTGCCCTTTTTTTTGTTTTGCAGGTACAACTTCGAATGGATTCATCAATTCCTCTTCTCTCTCTGTCCACAAACTATTCAGAATGGAAGAAGAAGATGATTTCATCTCTGATGAGACAAGGTCTCTGTCGGGTGTCTATTGGACTTGATAAAGAATTTTTTAGTAAGATTTACTGGATGAATATAAGTGATGGATCTTTTGGATCAATAGCAACGAGTCTTTTTCCTAGCTTGCGCTACCTCATTAGATCTATTGAAGACCCGAAGGAACTCTAGAAAAGATTGGACAAAACCTTTGGAGTGATTGATGAGGATCATAATAGCATTTTGGAGAGAATATCCAGCACCATAATCACTCTTGATCCAAAATTATCAGCCTCCACTCTCTCTGGTGAAGTTGTTCAAGATGAAGAACCAGAAGCTTCTACACAGTCAATTCGAATTGAAGACAGTCTCCATGCAGTGACTCCTTCTCCTGATACTCCGAAAGTTTATGAGATCTCTGATATCTCTCCTCATATTTCTGAGATATAAGAATACATTTGAATCTCTGATATTGAATAAAAACACTTATGCACTTCCATGCAAACATTCACCAGTGATTTTCCTTTGAATTCTGTGGAAAATTTACCAGTAATTGCTTCCGAAAGTGAAGAGAAATTTGATTTTTCTCCCTCTAATGTTGCTTCTAGTGTGCAAATATGTGATACCTTGGATATTTTGGAAGAAACATCATATTGACAGAGTGATCCATTCACTCCACATGATCTAGATTTTCTAGCAAATTCCTGCAGGATTGCATGCACCAAAATTCAGAATTTTGAAGAAGAAGAAAGCTGTGCATCCACCATCTCGGTCAACCATTTATTTGAATCTGATATTAAACTTATTGGATATGATATGATATTATTTAGATCTGATCTGATATTTCTTGGTTTAATATATCAAATTCATAATCTTTCAGTACTGCTTGTAGCTTATCTCATCAACGGTGTGAATAAACAAGTACCACAAGTCTCCTACAAAACTACTGTTGGGGATTTGATTCCATTTCACAGTTTTGGATCTGTTTTGAACCTGTTTAGATATTATTTACTTTCTAATATTATATTATTTGGTTCTTATTTTAAAATTCAAAAGCTTTCAGTCATTCTTGTAGCTACTCTCACCAATTCCGGTGTGAAAAATCAAGTACCACACTTTCTCTTCAAAACTGCTGATGGGGATTTGGTGTTAGTTTCCTCATATGAGGTTGCTGATATTTTATTATGTGATTCATTAGATATTTCAGAAGCTATATCAGAATATGGAGCTCAATAATTCTCTCTCAATAGTCCCAGTGCTTCTCTACCATTGATCACATGCTCATCTCCTCACAGAACTAGTAAAGAGGAAGATTTTCTTCATCCGCTTGGACACTTTCTCCTAACACTTAGGGCTGCTCTTACCACTCATGGTTTTCTGTTCATGGATGCAACATATTAGTTTCTTGAGTGTTCCTCACATGTTCTGAATCCTCAAGAAACTTTTCTCACTTATCAGTTGACTTCAGTTGCTCTACATGGGTCCAGTCTTCATCTGACAACTGTCTATATTTCTGATTTAGTTGAGCATATCATTCTTCTTACAAAGAGGAAGATTCCTCTAGACATAATGATGGAGAGTTTCACATGCCAGGCCCTAGGATACCTATGCACAGAAGAACTAGATTGATCTGGATTCTACCTGCTTAATTAGAGGGGGGGATTTTTTCCCATGTGGTTTTCCCTAGCACCTTGTTTTTGAGTAGTTATTTTACTTTACTTGATGTATGGGTGACCTATGGTCTTAGTTACTAGGACCCACAGATTGTCCAAGTTAGCATTTAGGGGGGTGTTAGGATTATTAATCCTTCCTTGTCCAATTTGGTCATATGTCTAAATTGGGAGTCCATCTAGTTTATTTATAGTTATTAACACCATTGGGTCCACTTTGCCTAATTGGGGCACATGTTTCAGTTACTAAAGTGTGGGGAACACTAATTGAGGCTCACTGCCACTGATTGCACTTGATTGCATCAATTTAGGGGCCTCCTAGACCAATCCCTACAATTTAGGAGCCACTGGGAGTGCCGAAACCAATCAAGGTCAGTTCAGTTCAGTTGATGACCAGTTAAGCTAAGTTAGGAGTCAGCTAAATTCAGTTCTAGTCCTCTACATTCAGTTAGCGCTAGGTTTGCTTAACTGCACTCAGGAGGGGTGCATTTCTCACCTACCACAGCCAGTTATCCTTATTCAACACTGAATGTAGCACTTGAGTTGTGTTTTAGAACTTCGATGAACTCCGGTTATGGTTTAGACAAGGTCAGTTAACTATTGAGTCCTTCGATAGTGATTTAGAAAAGGTCTTAGTTACCTACAGTCAAGTAGAGTCTAATCAATTCGAATTTCCTCATGTGGATTTGAATTGCTTGTGGCTATTAAAGCCATTGTACTTCATTGTAATTATCTATCTAATTACTCTTTGATTAATGAAAAGCATTCACAGCTGCAAGCCATTTTTGCACTATTTCATTCTTTAATAACTGAGTAAATGATGTGATCTATCCTATGAGTTGTGTGTTTTTCCACAGATCTATGTGCTCAATTTAATACAACACTCCAACAAGTGCCAAAGAACATATAAAATACAACTTGAGAAATCCATGAGGGAGCCCACATCCTTTATAGGCGGGTTCAACAATCGACCACCCTGCGAACTGATGAGACACCTCCTCCACCAGCTATCAAACGCATTTGAATTCATTATGAAAAATGCATATTTATTTGATCCAAGCCCTCATCCTTGTACTCCTTCTCCACAGCAGTCATTTCATTGACCATCTGCACTCGAGTACCCGTACGAGGGTATGCCTCCATATTTTACATCGCGAGACGATACCGTAGGATATAAGACGTCCTTTCAGGGCGTTGTTATAATGTGAAATGGCACTTCTCTATCTGAGTACTGACACTGAGCAAGTCGATGCACAAAAGGTCATTATGGATAGAAGTTTCCAAAAATTTATAGATGAAGATATTCCTTGATACACTGTATTCCTTCCAGACTTTCCCATGATTTTAAATGACCTTAACTTGTAATCGCGACTCTTTCCATTGCAAGTCGTGAGTCATTTGCAGGTATCCCTCTATGCAACCCGTAGTTAGATGATCACAATATGTATTCGTCCATTTCCTTAACAGGAGTCATGATCCATTGACAACCTGCCAGTATATACACCCGCGGTTACATTAAGAAATAATTTAAAAACTAAAAACATGATTAGTCAGGGATAGTTGGGTTCGAAATCATAACATCCCCAACCTACCTAACCATCTTAACCTTCGTAACTCCCCCTAATCACCAAGTATAAATAGAGGGGAGGTGCAGAGGTTGAGGATCCATCTTGGAAGAGCAAGGTTATGCCAGACGAATGCCTTTGGAGATTGAAGCAAGAGAACTCAGTTCTTGGTCAACAGAGGAGGGCTTGTCTCAGATAGAGGTTTTATCAATCCTTGCTTATGAATAAAGAGTGATGTTCTTCTAGATTGTGTGTTGATGTTCTTACTTATTATGATTCATGAAATTCATTGTCATCTATATTTATATGCAATTGTAATATTTCATCCATCTTTGTGTAACAATTAATATCTATATGCTAGACATCAATCTCTTTTGCAGGTGTTGAAGATATTGAATTTTCTGGAGAATTTGAAGAGAAGACTAAAATCTAGGACCATCCTTCATAAATAAGGTGCAAGTCCTTTCTGTCCTATTTCTCTCATAAATATCTTGATAATGTTGTATTCCTGCAAGTTGAATATTTGTACGTTGATGATCCCAGACCCTTAGGTCATAAGGTAGAATCCTTGAACAACAGAACTAGAGAATCCACTGGGGAGTTTATCTTGTTTTGGGTCTGTTACAATAGTTTCTAGTCCAGTTTTCTATTTCCGTTTCTATAAGTGTATTTCTTGTATTTTTCTTTCACTCAGTATTGTTTGGTGCTTAGGATCCCTTAGCCATTATTTTTTCTTTTAAAAATTTTTAGTTGTAACCGCGGGTTTCCTGTACACAGAGTCATGGTTGGTTGTTTGTAATCGTAGGTTTCCTGCATATATAGTTGCGATTCATTCGCAGTTTGTTTAAGTAACAATTGTATTTTCCTATAGGGTTAGGTCAGTCTACTAGGGTTTCCCCTATTTTTTTTATTTTGAATCCTTGGGTGCTTGTAGGGTTTCTGCTTTGGCATTGTGTTGTGTTGCTAGTAAATGCATTTCATTTCCACTTGTCATTCAAGTTTCTTCTAGAGTGAGTTAATTTTGAATCTCTATGTGTGAGTGGCTTAGGTCTTTCCTTCTTGGCAGTTTGGTTCAAGTGCTAGTGTCTTTATAGGTTGTTGGTCTTTGTTAACCCTTCTAGTACACTGTTCTGCCTATGATTACTTTGGTAGTGGTATAGGTCTGTCACTTTTGCCAAGTTTTGATCTACTTGTTTTTTGAGTTGGTATTTCAGTCCATTTAGGGTTTGAGTCGTCTTTGCTTTTCTTGTCAAAGATTGTTACTTTAAAGATATGAATGTTATCACTTGCATTTATACATGTTCAAATAGCTTAACTTACTTATTTGCATTCAATTGCATTAAAAATTTTGAGTTTTTTGAAATGAAAGACAAAAAAGAAATTTTAGTTGCATAAGTTAGCCTTAGTCTAGGCTCATTGTAGTATTGTTTTTCCATTATTTTCAGAAAAAACAAAATATAAAAGTCTTGTGTTTTTCAGAGTTGTTTAAAAAAGTTTCATTTTGTTTCATAAAAATAAAAAGGAAAAAAAACTTTGTTATTAGCATTTGTTTTGGAATTTTGCATCATATTTGCTTTCACATGTTGAGTCAAAACATCATTGAGTCTCACTTCGCCACCTCTAAGTAATAAATCCTTAAAAAGAACGCTTAATATAGAATTTATTAGTAATCTTTATTTTTATAGGTTCAATCATCCACTAGCTTAGGATAGGTTCTTAGATTAGGGAATTTTAACTATCGATGAGCATTTTGAATTTACACATAGTGGCCAATCTTTAGGTAACCCAAGTTTACAAGGGAAAAACTAGAAAGCTCCTCTAACAGAGGATTCAAACACGAGGCCACGTGAGAGTTTGGTTATGCAGGTAACCCTCCAATACCTCGTTTGAACATATACTAGGATTGTTGTACGCTTGTGGGTTCTTTCAATACCACTTCTTGGGCCCCGTTAGGTGCTGATATTGTTAGAATTTTGGGCTTAGCTACCCTTCCCATGCACATCAGTCAGGCCAACAACTGTTCCGTTGGACTCTCATTGTAAATTAAGTAGCCTTAGTTTCCAGACCTTAGGTTCTTACACGGGTTGCATTGGAAGGATATTTCCAGTGCTCCTAGGGTATACTTGGAAGGTAACCTTGTTTGATGATTTGGGAGGGAGGTTGGGTAATTCCAGTTCTTGCACCCAGAAAATGCATCACGAGACTCTAAGTAACTACTCTCTGATCTTCACTGGTTGGTTTCGGGCCCTAATCATCCAAGAATTTCCTTTGGAAGGTGTATCTATCCCTTGCTTGGGTTTGTGTTACTTAGGATATTTTTAGTGCATGCTCTTTGGTTTTCCTGTGTTTTAGTTTGACCTTTTAGGTGTGTGACATAAATTTTTAGCTGTGGAGGACCATCCTTTCCATAGGTCTAGAAGGTTGCAAAACCTTCCTCCATCTTTAACAGTGGAGCCTCCACCACCACCTCAAAGGTGGAGACTTGACACAGACGAATTTTTTGAGCCAACAGGTGTTAGTGAAGTTCAGGGTGAACCAAAACTTAGACCTACATAGGAAGAAGTTTCATTAGTAGAGATACAAGATCTGTAAGCTAACGAGTTTGCAAGAAATTATAATACACTTCTTACTGATTTGAGTGACCTTGTGTTAGTCTAGGTCCATCCTTTTAGTTCACCCGAGTCTGGTGTTCCTTTGAGTTCAGATATGTCTAGTTGAGGAGAAGGCATGTCTATGCCTACTTCAGCCATAATGGTTGGCAGAGTCTCTTCTCCCCTTGTGAGTACTCCAAGACCTACTTCATCTGTTGCACCTTTTTTTTAGTGCTCAAGTGGTCAATCCATTAGCACCTTCAAATATTACAGGTTAGTTTAGTGGGGTGGTCACTAGGATACCCAGTGTGCCTTATACTTCTTCTACTTTCATGCATAATGATCAAAGTGGTCTAGGTGGGTCCATTTCTTTTGTCCAAGTATTTCCATGAAATGGAGTTCACATTCCTCCATCCACATCGTGTGTAGGCCCATCAACTACTTATATTGGTGTGTGGTATGGGAACTGTAAACACCTTTACAGGTTTCAGTTTTCAGACCTCTAGTCAAGTATCGATCGCTCCATTTGGTAGCTCTCCTTTTTCACTGTTCAGTGGGGGGGTCTCAACTCCTACTTTTTAAACTCCAGTTTTGGCTGGAGCTATCCAAACAACTTTCCACACACCACAAGTCATTAATCCTTTGGTATTCGGGTGGAACCCGTTTCAAAACAGTGCTACTACATCACATCCAGTGGCTGGGGAAACCCCACATTTTCTTTTGGGAGCCCTAGGGCAGGTACTTCCTCACCTAGACTCCTCAATACCAAACTTTGGCCATGCCAAAATTTCCTTTCCTAGAAAATTTAAACTTTCCAGATTTGTCTAAACTGATGAACGACCCCATGCACCATAATGCGGCATGACCACCTGTTCCCATCAAATTACCTTCATACATTCCAAATTTTGAAGGGAAGACTCATGAAGATCCATATACTCATATCACCACATTTCATCTTTAGTGCTCTTCCAACTCACTGAATAATTACTCTGTTCGGTTGAGCCTATTTCAAAGAACCTTAACTAATGTAGCGACTAAGTGGTACATTGAGCTCCTTTCAGCTGCCTACGATATCTTCCTTGAATTAGAAACCATGTTTTTGAATCATTTTCAACTTCATGTTCGGTATGATGCTGAAACAAACTTGTTGTCAAATTTTCGACAAAACAAGGCCACTCACATATCTAATCATATTTAGGAGTGGCAAAGGAGAAAGAGGCTTATCAAATCCAACATTTGTCTCAAGTTCTTGTTGGAGTGGTTCTTGAAGTCTTTACTTCCTTGTATTTCAAAGGATGTGTCCACATCAAGAGTTACCACGGAGGAAGAAACAATTCTCAGGGCCTAGCAACTAGAGTTGATCTACGCTCAGTCTGGGTTTCTTTATGAAATTATCTCTTGAGATGCTAAGGTCTACCAATGACCTTAAGAAACCCAAGCCTGGAATCCATGATGATGGTGTGGTTGGTTCAATAAGTACAACCACTATAGAATCACTAGCTAAGCAGCTCCAGGAGTTGTCTGTCAAGCAATCTGTAGTGGAGGCATCCAAGGCTGCCACTCCCTCATCGCAAAATTCTAATGTATATTCAATACAGTCTTCCCAAAAGGGAAATCAGCAGCCCAGTGGGAAAAAGAACAAATGGAATAAGGGTGAGGGGAAACAAAATAAACAAAAACTCACGAATAACACCGAGCGGGGTAAGAAAGAGAAGAAGAAGGTTAAATTTACTTGCAAGTTTTTCCAAGGAAACCATCTTACCTATCAATGAACCTTGATATATCAAGCATAGAAGCTGCTTAAGAAACAACAACCGGATTTTCTAAAGGATCCATTTCCCCAAGGATAGAATACAAATTCTGCTTCGAAAAATGTCGGGGGCACACCTAGTGCTCCTACTGATCACAATTATATCAACATGGTTCGATCTAGTACTTTCTTACATACAAGAAATAAAAACTATGAATCAGAGGCTCAATATAAAGATAGGTTTGTTGAACCTTCAGCCCCTCTTACAATTGAAAAACCGACTGAACCTATGCCTCAGATACCTAAAGGTGTCTTTAAGAAGGCATTCTATAACCCTAATGTGAGGGATTCTTCTAACTACTTTGTGGTAGAAGATCTAGCCCAAACACCATGTGCAATGTTGGCTCTAGAAGTGCTACAAAGTTTTCCTTCTCAGAGGGATGCACTCTTAGCGTCTATAGGAAGTATGGACTTGGTGAGCCTACTGGTCAAATTGAATCTTTCTAAGGTTAAACTATGCCTACCATACCATGTGTCATTTTCAATCGATGTTGTCCCTGACGGAAAAACCTTTGGATGACCGGCAGTTGATGAGGGTGCTTCCACATGTGTTATGTCGATGTCTTATTGGAAATATTTGGGATCCCCAGAGTTGGTCCCATCAAAAGATTTGTTAAATTCTTTCGATGGAAGGTCTTTCCACTTGCACCATATCCTACCAGCTTTAAAAATAAAGTTGGTAGGGAAAGCAGTTTCTGTTGAGGTTGAAGTGATTGATACTCCTTTGGACTATAATTTTCTTTTGGGGAGAATTTGGACTTATGCCATGTGTGTTATTCCTTCGTCTGTCTTCCAAGTCTTAGTGTTTCCACATGAATGGAAGTTAGTTACTTTTGGCCAGCTGAGTTTTACTTGTAAGGGTCGTTTGGAAAATAATGAGTCCACGGTACCATTGATTGATAAATCAAAACCGACCAATGAAATATTGGGATTTGTAATGTATACATCACTGATGGGAACATTCGATATACCAACTCCTATAAATTACTTAGGTTCAACAAGCGTTGGGAAGAATATCTCTTCGATTGTGGATATAACTGACTCTTGGGTCCTACCTTCACACGAAGAACCTTAAGTTACCCTATAAAAAATAGAAGTAGCTTATAAAGCTATATTTAATGCTACTACTCATTCCATCATGACTCCTACAGTCTCAAAGGAGTCAGATGAAACCTACCTGCTCGCCTGGGAAGAGAAATCCACATATTCCTATGATTTCTTGGATATGGTTTTGTCTTCTGACGAAGCAATTCTGGAAGGCATGATTGGACCAAAAAATATTTGTGAAGACCTTCACCATGGGTCCTTCTTCGTTCCGTAACTAAGAAATATAGAGAATTTAGAGTTCCATGTGATACTTACAGAAGATGTTGACTTTCCCATTAATCCTTTGCCAATGAGGGGGTATTTTTTGAGGGGAATATGGAAAAAATCTCCACCACGATTCTAATTAACATATCTATGAAACCTGATGTTGTTGAAAATGTACATATTGGTGCAAACTGTTCTCCCGAAGAGATTTCCATTTACACTTCCTTGTTTAAGGGATTTTATGGCGTCTTTGCCTGGTCATATGAGGAGATGCCAGGAATTGATCCATCGATAGTTGAACATGAGATTTGTACTTATCCTAATGTAAAACCCATTCAACAAAAGCTCATACCTATAAATACATAGAAATCAGTAGTCATCAAGGCTAAGGTGGAAAAATTGTTGAAAGATGGATTTATTTACCTGATTTCTCTAAAGGAATGGGTATCCAATCTCGTTTCAATGGACAAAAAAGAAGGGACTATATGCGTTTGCATTGACTTTCATGATTTAAGCAAGGCGTTTCCCAAGGATAACTACCCTACGCCATTCATCGGCCATATAATTGATGCTTGTGTGGGTAGTCAGGTATTTTCGTTCATGGATGGTTTTTTGGGCTATAATCAAATTTAAATCAAACCAGAAGACCAACACAAAACAACCTTCATTTTTCCTTGGGGAAATTTTGCTTATAATAATATGCCCTTTGTCTTCAAAAATTTCGGAGCTACCTTTCAGGGGGAAATGAATTT
Source organism: Pseudotsuga menziesii (assembly GCA_001517045.1). Lineage (NCBI taxonomy): Eukaryota > Viridiplantae > Streptophyta > Pinopsida > Pinales > Pinaceae > Pseudotsuga > Pseudotsuga menziesii. The sequence continues at coordinate 452,169 of LPNX010917535.1, forward strand.
TTCCTTCCACGACATAAAGCATATTCTCGAGCCTTACTTGGATGATCTGCCAACCCATTCTCGAGAATGGACCATGCAGACCATCTTCGTTTGATTTTTAAACGATGCAAACATTATAAAATACGCTTAAATCCCCATAAGTGTGTTTTCGGCATCGATTCAGGGTGGTTACTTGGGTTCATTTTTTCAAATAAAGGTATACAGGTGGATCCGTTAAAAATTGAGGCCATTGTAAATATGCCTCCTCCTCGTTCTATCAGGAAACTGCAGAGTCTGTAGGGAAAATCCATTTTCCTTCAGTGATTTATAGTCAATTATGCCAATATCATAAAGGGTTTCATGTGCTTGCTGAAGCAAGACACCCCATTTCTATGGGATGAATCCCCACAACATGCTTTTGAGGCATTGAAAAAGGATTTACTATCGACTCCTCTCTTGCGTCCACTAGACTACACTAAAGATTTTATATTGTATCTGGATGCATCCGAGTCGATGATAGGAGTGGTACTTGTTCAGGAATATGACGATATCAAAAAGCATGTTGTCTACTATCTTAGTCGAGCATTAGCAGGTCCTGAACTTAGATACTCACACGTCAAGAAGTTGGCATTGGTGGTGGTGTATGTCGTCTAGAGGCTAAGACACTATATCTTTCTGAGGACAACCACAGTGGTTGCGGATGTAAATCATTTCCAGTATGTTTTATCTTGAGTTAAATTGATATGGAAACCTATATGATTTTAATGTACTTGACATACATTTTGTACTTCTAAGCAGAGTTCATCATCAGGAGGAATTGTGAGAAGATGGTAGGAACCATCCTTCATAAAGGAGTAATGATTGTTGGATCACCCAAGAGATCAAGAGTCAATACTTAGTTCCTCATTATTTCTTAATTTACAGATGAGAGGTTTCCAAATATCACGGAGCTAAACCATCATCTCTATTAAAATTATTCAGGTGCTTGTCAATTTCCACTGCCTCTGGGATGCGTCTCATACTGTAATGATCTTCGGTGGCTATGACCTTGGCATGTTCAATGAAAATATAATGGTTACGCTTGATGGAGTATTCAACCACTGCTAAGATTTTTATTCTATTGTGCAATATGTCCGAACAATGTTCTTTCAATCTTACCTTTATGGAGTGACCGGTCTCACCACTGTATAGTTTTCCACAAGAACAGGGAATAAAGTAGACCCCATTTTTTAGCTTTGAATCCACTAGATATTTTGTTTTCTCTAGTAAAAGTTTCAATGAGTTCAGAGGAGAGAAGGTGGTCCTAATATGTTTTTTCCTCAGTACTTTGGATATCCTATCAATAGTTCCTTGAATATATGGCAGGAATATCACCCCTCCGCTTTTATCCTTAATAATCGGTTTCCACGTCTTCTTCTCTAAATATTTATTGAAGGCTCTATTTATGTCCCAAGTATTATAACTATTATTTTGAAGAACATTGTGGAGATGATCCAATTCTTTATCAATATGGTCATTATCCTCAATTTGCACAACTCTCGTGGCCAAGGTTTTTAGGATAATGAGTTTTTGGGAAGGCACATGATGTGAGCTCGCATTGAGATATTTGTCCATATGTGTCTTATTTTGGTATACCTAATGTGCAAGAGATCCATCATTCTTTCTTGTGATAAGAAAATCTAGGAAGGGGAGCTAATTATTCTCATGAGTTTCCATTGTGATTTTGATGTGATTCGATTGGTTGTTGAGGTGGGTTGTTGAGGTGGGTTAAGAAATGATCTAGATTCTCCTTCCAATGTGACTAGATGACATTAGTGTCATCCACAAATATCTTCCAATTCCTTGGGTTTAAAGGGAAAGAATCAATGGCTTTCTTCTCAAATATTCCATGTAAATATTGGCGTGACCGATAGCATTGGAGAACCCATCACCACACCATCTGTTTGTTCATAAAATTCACCACATAAAGTGAAGTATGTAGATTTCAAACAAATTTTAATCAAATTAGTTGTTTCATCATTAGCAATTTTTCTTATAAGCATGATGGCTTCTTCAACCACAACTTTGGTGTAAAGCGAAACTACATCAAAACTAACCAAAATTTCATTTTCATCTACATGAATATTTTTGATATCATTAACGAAATGGGAGGAGTCTTTAATGCATGAGAAAGCCTGACCTTCCAATGGCTTGAGGGTTTTTTCCAGAAATTTGACCAACTGATAAGTCAGAGAGACAATAGTGTTCACAATCGGTTTGAGGGGAACACCATCTTTATGGATATTTGGAAGCCCGTAAATGCGTGGAACACTAGTATTTTTGGGAATGATATTTTTCTTCAGCTTATAATCTAAAGAGGATGCTTGGATTGCTTTCATCACTTCTATGATAATATTTGTGGTGGGACCTTTGTTCAATCTTCTGTAAAATCCCCCATTCATTAAATGATCGTGCATCTTATCTTGGTATGATTTGGTATCCATTATAACTGATGTGTTTCCCTTATCAGCTTTCATAATGCAGATATCTTCATTAGAATTTCATTTTCTCGACGCGTTGATCTCTTTCTTGTTCAGGTTTGGCTTTGGTGGTTTTGTCCTTGAAAGAATTCCAGCGCAATACTGGCGTGCTCCATCCACTTCTTCTTCAGGTAATTTTGAAACTGCTTCCTCAATCGATAAAATTATGGACTCTCAATCGAGATCTTCCTTGGTGCAGTGGAAAAGTTCAAACCTTTCTTTAAAACACTAATCTCTTCCTTATTTAGGTTATAATTTGACAGGTTTATGACATTGTTCTCCTCACTGTGCCTTTCCACCATTTTATTATTCCTGTTATATAATGCTCTTTCATTATAAATATTGGTGAATTTTTTAATGTGGGAAGATTTTCTAATTGCTAGGGTTTCCTCCACCTTTATTGCCATGTGTGAGCTGATCCTTGTCCATAGATCGTGGTGCATGGAGATGGATAGTTTTAAGTGTAGGTTGTAGCACTTAGTTTACCAATCCTGCAACCACTTTCTTGTATGCTTAATCTCTCGTCCTATTAGCTCTAAGCTCACATGGTTGAATAAATCAACATTGTGATAATTCATATGGTGAGTGATTTTATCGAAGTTAGGAATGGTGCTTGTAGATTTACATCGCTTCAGAAATGTGAGATTTTTTGTGCCTTTGGCAACTTTTATCTGCTATTTTTCTAGTCGTCGCCAATCCTTCGATGTTTCCCTTCCATGGAGGGATATGATGCTGTAATTTACATTATTTTTTTCATAGGTAAGATTCATCTTGTGTTAAATTGATGTGGAAACCTGTGTGATTTGAATGTACTTGACATACATTTTAGACTTCTAAGCAGAGTCCATCATCAAGAGGAATTGTGAGAATATGGAAGGTACCATCCTTCATAAACAAGTGATGGTTTTTGGATCACTTGGGAGCTCAAGAGTCAATACTTAGTTCCTCATTATTTCCTAACTTCTGGATGAGAGGTTTCAATAAATGGATTGTCATTCTCTAAGAGTTTGACTTTGATTTCCATTCCACTAAGTCTAATAAATCCTTATTGTTCACTGAATTGATCTTAGAATTCCCGACTGAATATACTATGGTGGTAGAAGAAGATTTATTTCTGGATGCATACATCTTCTTAATTTTGACCTCTGATCCATAGTATGGAGATATCCTAGTATATATCCAGACTCTTAAGCGTCATGCATCGTTCTCGCGAGAAGATCAGCGTAAGTTGCGAGTTAATGCAAAAAAATACCTTATCATCGATGATACTTTGTATCGACGGGGGGTGGATTCAATCTTGTGTTGGTTTCTCACCCACGAGGAGGCAAATAATGTCTTAAATGATTTCCAAAACAGATCATGCGGGGGTCATTTATCTGGGTTAGAATTAACGTCCCAAAATATTCTACGTGCCGGTTATTGGTGGCCCGCTTTATTTAAAGATTGTGTGGAAGCTGTAAATCGCTATCATCCTTGTTAGCTCTATACCAGGAAAATGCGGTCACACCCTGCTCCTTTATTTCTCGTCATCGCGGTAGGTCCCTTCACTAAGTGGGGGGTTGATTTCATGATGTGCAACCTAGTGTTTGCTGGGGGGCACAAATATATCATTGTCATTGTAGACTTTTTTACGAAGTGGGAAGAGGGAATTCCTACCTTTAAGGCGGATGGAAAAACGACAATGTACTTCTTATTCAACCAAATCATTGCTAGGTTCGGTATCCTGAAGCCAATTTTCATTGACCATGGTAGTTAATTTCAAAACAACATGATGAATGAATTGACTACAATGTTGGGGTTTAGGCAACACCTTTCATCTTCCTTCTACCCACAAGACAATGGCCAAGTCAAGGCAGTCGATAAGACCTTGAAAACCATTCTTAAATGCACGATAAATGCGAGTAGGTAAAATTGGAACATCATGTTGTATCCAACACTTTGGGATTACAGAACGAATGTAAATACTTCTACAGGTTTCTCTCCTTTCCAGCTCGTCCATGGGGTGGAAGCAGTCACACCGGTTGAGTGCGAGATACCATCTCTGAAAATTTCTATTCATGTGCTTCCTAACACCATTGATCATGAAGAAAGTTTGCTTCATTTAGAGAATCTAGATGAGCAACACATAGATGCTCTCATGGAAAATGTGGCACATAAGAACCGGGTAAAAAACCCGTATGATAAAGCCATAAATCCTAGGGTTTTCTTAGAGGGAGAACTTGTCTTGCATTGGGATCATGACAAAGAACCCCTGGGGGCAAGAAAGTTTAAGTCCATGTGGTTAGGTCCGTATGTCGTGTCAAAAGTTCTAAACAATGGATATTATGAGTTAATTGATTACAATGGTAGCAAGCTATCGGAGCCTAGAAATGGGCTCTACCTGAAGAATTATTATGCTTAGGAATGGTACTTTTTCTTGTATTATTATTGTATATTTATGTACAATTGGCCATTACTGGTTAATGGTTCTTACATAGTCTTCTTGATGTTTTATATGCCATCTGAGTGGTTCATAGGGTTCATTGATGGTGCCAACTGTCACACTTGCAATCTGGCTTCAGCTGCTTGGGTCATTTATGCACCCTCAAGACAACTGGTTTCCTTTGGTGGTGCTTGCCTAGGTCCTGAAACTAATAATATGGATGAATACAGTGTGGCCATTGAGCTGCTTTGGAATGCTATGTTGTATGGTATTACCCACATGGAAGTCAGGCTTGACTCCCAGTTAGTGGTTTCCCAACTTAATGATGATTATCTGGTGAGACACCCTACTTTGTTACAACAGTTTTTAAGAGTTAGGTTACTTGAAAGGAATTTTGAATATATTTCATACAATCACATTTCAAGGAATCATAACACAATCACTGATGCATTTGAAAATTATATACTCGATTGGCACTTAACACATACATTGTAAAATGAAAATATACAGATGCATTTGAAACACATGTAAATAACCAGGTATGTATGTGTGTGTGTGTAAAATATGTTCATAATACATCGATTTTGATTCGAAGATCCTGTCATAAGTACATAAAAATGAAAAAAATAGGATCAAAATCCATAATATGCCTAGATCTAGGGGTGCTACTTAGCCTCCTCAGTTGCGACAACCTCTACAACCTCCCGGTAACACAGTACATCCCAGGTTACCCTTTAAAGAAGGTGTAACCAGGATGGAGGAACTCCAACAACATGCTCCTGCATAGCGATAGGGATCCTCTCCATACTAAGAGTGGGGACATCATGGGTAAGCCTAACCAGCTTCCCCTCTACCACATGAAGCATTGGTTCATCACCTCCAATCTCCACCACTCGAATGAAGGTCCTGAGGTGTTTGTCAGGTCGTACTGGTTCTATATCCGTGTATCAACAAAAGGTATACCAAACTCAAGTACATATGTATATATATAAATTTATGAACAAAATTTCATAAAATTTAGATAATAAAAAAAGTAAAAAGTCATACCCATGTCTCCCCATGCCCCTCCAAGAGGGAGGATGAGCTTTGGATCACCTTTGAAATCCAAACCTGCATAATGGAACTGCTTTAGTGTAGGCACCTGTCTACTCCACTAGGAGTAGAAGTCATCATCATGCCCACACTCGACTCCTCCTCCACCACCCTGTTGTAGAAAGATGTAACCCCACTGTGTGAGTCTAGGCTCATGGGGTGGGCATGGTGGTAGTGTAACTATGGGATCGAGAGAAGTAACTCTCAAAGAAGAAGAATGAGACTAATATAATAGCGTATTCAAAATTCTTATTCCTACCTCTCTTGTAGTCTAAGATCTGTATTTTCATGATCGAGAAAGTTCCTGAACACTAATCATATAGTAATCCTCACAGACACTCTACTGCTATGCGGATGTGTGCCCATTTTGCTAAGTGTAAAGCAAAATATCCTGCTACTTTGACAATAGTTCTCACTATGAATTTCAGTGGAAAGCTAGTGATCTATCCAATCGGGATTTGAGTTCCTGATTTCTGGGTCCTAGGTAGGAAATAAGTGTTGATATAGTCTTGGACACTGAGAGGGTCACCACCCTGGCCGGTACCCTCCATGTTTACAGGTGCTCCCCTATGCAAGAAGCTTGTGATAACGTATATGTTTTCTATCATCATTTCCAAAGAATCCCCTTGGAGGTTGAACATCCCAAGGTCATGGTCCCACAAGCTCACTAAAGTCTTAAGCAACTGGACCTGAGCATGCATGTTCAACGTGCAGTAAAATTTTAGTAACCTGCACCTCCGCAAAGCATTCAATGTCATGGGATCGACTATAGCCAAGGGATCCATATCCTCATGCTGCCTTTCTTTCCATTCAAGCACCATGGTTTCCTTCCCAAGGAACCATTTCACCATTAGGTTTTAGAATTTGAAAAAAAGTAGTTTGCACAATAATTGTAACTGTGCAGTGTGCACAACGCAATCCATTCGTGGATTGCACTACTAGTAACCCGCGGTTATAATGTGCATTCATGGTTCTAATGAAGGCTACCCACGGTTATAATGTGCATTCACGGTTCTAATGAAAGCTACCCACGGTTCTAGTGTGGTGCCTTTAGGGATGGCAAAAAACCCATAAATAAAGCATGAGATTTAAAAATTGAAGACATAATATTTAAAGGGAGGGAGAAAAGAAGTACATGCATTCGTGGATTCGAAAAGCGTCCACCAAATTTCCCATAATGATCGATCAAAGGAAGGAGGTAAAATGGCTAAATTTGGTAAAAAACTCAAAATGGTATGTTTTAATTTGATTTTCAACTATTTATAGTAATAAATTGAAATTTTTACCCACTTTGTATAGTTAAAATCATTTTTATATTATTTGAACTAATACCATGTGCTTTCACCTAACTGTTATAGGTCCTGGATGATCCGCACTATGATTTCCTTTGCATATAGGGTAGGATATGGTCACTGTTGCACACTTTGCACTTATACCCCATCCTTCGTTTAACCCTAGGATATCTTTTTATCCATGGACTATGAAATATAACCACTATATACCCTGAAAAATCGTTGTTCTTCCATGGTTAGGGTGTCCTTTACATGGGAAACCCTAGTTATAACATTTTATTGTCTTTCTGGTGCCCATGCCGCTGTTGTTCTAGGTTGCAGGAGCCTTTGTAGTTGTTTTTCATGTCAAAATGAACCTCATTTTGCATATTTTTACCAAAACTACCCTTGATTATAAGTCTCCCCTCCCTTATGGAGTTATATTTAAGCCTTGGTCTAACTCCTTAAAATTGACTAGATAACTGAGTTACTTGTTTGTTCAGACTTGTTCAGGTAAATTGAATGATCATCCACATCAGTGGCAGGTTATCACTTTTTTGGAGCATGTGGATTCTTTACGAAAAATGAATACTCTATTTTCTTTGGAATCTAGAAGAGTATCTTCATACATAGGGTTATTTATTTTCTGGACCTGGAGGACTAAACTTATGGAAAAGGAACTAGTTCGAGCTTAGTTTTCTATTTTTCATGCTCTGGAACTAAACTTGAAAAATATTCCGAGCGTACTTTATGTCTTTTTCATTCTCGCTAAAATATAAGAACAAAGCATCGAGTCTACTATTGTCAGTCCCATTCTCGTAAATAAATGGAACTTTTTGAGTGACCTTTCCTTCCTTCACACTCGTTAAACTAAGGCTATATGTTTCTTTTGAAGGTGCGTAGGTTAGGTGATAATTTAAACCTTTTTCGGCCCTTCTTGACTAAGTACAGAAAAGGTGCACCTTAGTTCTTCGGAAGCTGAGTTATCCTGTGGATTTTTTTATACTTTTTCAGACTCGGGAGACTAAATTTACAAAAAAGCACCCCCTAGAGTCTTCTTTGGAGTTTCTAGACTCTCAAAAATATGAAAGCACCAATGAGAATTTACTAATTTGAGCTTGTAAAATCCATGGATCAATGACATATCAAGCATTATTTTCTCTTCACTTCAAGCTTGTGAAAAATGAAGAAAGACTTGAGTTGACTTTCTTTCACTTGTTAAAACTTAAAAAGAAATGCAAGGAAGAACTTCACTCTTTGGGTTATAAGTATGTTGGAAGCATCTCATTCTTGAACAAAGCGCTCTTTGAACCTCTCGATACTCATGTCTCAGTTTTTCACCTCTCAGTTTAGCTATCACTTCGAGTTATTACTCCTCCACTTGTTCGTTATACATGGGGAATCTGTTCATGTCTCCTACATGACAGATAAATCTAGTTGTTCCATATGAAAGTCTAAAACTGCCTTGGGGCATCTCTGTGTCGTGCTCAATGTTCAAGGATAATTACCCCTGTCTGGTCATTTTGATTCCCATCATTTTCATTTCTGAGATTACATTGTGTCTACCTTCCCTTATCCAGTCTGCTAGTTACTCTTGTGACCTGTTGAAGCACTCAATTCCTTCCTCCTCACACTATGACTTCCGATCAATACCTATTGAAGAATAAGACCTAGAGTTTCGAAAATGGTACCTTAAGATTCACTACCTATATTAGTGAACTCCTTTGCATCAGTGGTTAACATCACTCATTTGCTGACACTCTGATGGATTCCTTCCATGTTTGACTTCAGCTCACATATTCACATGGTAGGAGTTGTACTGGTTACTATGGATTTGGACAAATACCTTAGGTTACAACCTCTATAACCTAATTTACATGGTATTTTGTTATGTTCTGTGATACTATCTCCAACTATTGAAGACTCATCATTGTATATTGTGGCTTTGATCCACCATTGTAAAACATATGTGGCCCTGTTTTCGGTACCATATGATGTAATCAATGTTGTAAAGGAGCTAGTGTTCCACATTATTGAACATGGCATCCTCCGTGATGATTTTGTACATGAGTTTGATATGTCTATTTCAGGTACCTCTCTACGACCTTGATAACTGAGTTTCTCGAAGATAAAATATTTGTAATGTATTTCAGCCATCACTTCCCTCTGACCTCATACATTAGGGGGAATATTTTATACTGTGAAATGACACTTGTCTGTCTGAGCACTGAAACTGAGAAAATCGATACACAAAAGGACATTATGGCTAGAAGTTTCCAAAAAACAATAGATGAATATATGCCTTGATACACTGTATTCCTTCCAGTCTTTCCCCATGTTTTTAAATGACCTTAACTTGTAATTGCAACTCTTTCCATTGCAAGTCTCGAGTCATTCGCGGGTATCCCTCTATGTAACCTGCGGCTAGTTGATCACAATATGTATTCGTAGGTTTCCTTAACATGAGTCATGATACATTCGCAACCTACCAGTATATACACCCACATTACATTAAGAAAAAAATAAAAAATAAAAACATGATTAGTCAAGGACAGTTGGGTTCGAAATCATAATGTCCCCAACCTTCGTAACTTCCCCTGATCACCAAGTATAAATAGAGGGGAGGGGTATAGGTCGAGGATCCATCTTAGAAGAGTAAGGTTTTGTTGGAGGAATACCTTTAGAGATTGGAGCAAGAGAACTTAGTTCTTTGTCAGAAGAGGAGGGCTTGTCTCAGATAGAGGTTGTATCAATCCCTTTCTTATGAATAAAGAGTAATGTTCTTCCACATTGTGTGTTGATGTTCTTACTTGTTATGATTCATGAAATTCATTGTCATCTATCTTTATATGCGATTGTAATATTTCATTCATCTTTGTGTAACAATTAAGATCTATGTGCTAGACATCAATCTCTTTTGCGGGTGTTGAATGTCTTGAAGTTTTTGGAGCATTTGAAGAGTAGACTAAAAGCTATGACCAACCTTCATAAATAAGGTGCAAGTTCTTTCTTTCCTATTTCTCTCATAAATATCTCTAGAATGTTGTATGTCTGCAAGTTGAATATTTGTACGTTGATGAGCCCAGACCCTTAGGTCATAAGGAAGAATCCTGAACAATAGGGGTAATGAGGTGTTAGCACAAGGGACATGCAGTCCAACCACGTTCCTCTCATGCACCCTCCCATCCGTCGATGTATGCACCTTCCTTGGGGGATATTGTATTATAATGTTACTATATGTTATATGTTTTAAAGTTGTGTGATTATATGTGTGTGTGTGTGTTGATAAACTATATTATAATGTTATTAAACCATGACCTACAACCATGTTAATCATAATTTTTTTTTTAATGACCTCCAACTATGTTAATGTCAACATAAGAGTGTATAACTATGTTCACAAACTATGACTTCCAATTATGTTCATAAACCATGACCTCAACTTTGTTAAATTAGATCTTCAACCATGGTATAAACTTGCAATTTCACTATCATTAAGTTAATCAACCTTATAATGATTAATTTACAATGTTCATATATCCATCACATAAGTCACGTTAGCAGTGTTAAAATATCCATGGCATAAGTCATATGACCTAAGGGGACTAATTTACCACAAAGTTGAATTCAACATTAAAACTCCTAGTAGTTTTTCTTGTAATTGTTATTTAGTAATTATCACTAGACTAAATTAGCCATTTAGGTTAGTAATTTTTAGTTGTGTCACTTACTATCTAATCATTTTTTTTGATCCCACGACTAAATTAGTCATTTTTAGCCGTACATTGAAAATTGTTCAATTTTGATAATATTTAGCTACAAAAATTACTCATTCTCATAAATATTTGAAGGATGCATGTGCCTAAATATTGGAAGGATGTGCCTAAATCCATAAGACTTATTATTTATTTATATTTAAGCTTTTAATAAAAATAAAATAATTTTGTTGTAGTTAATGTTTTAATATAAATACATTATAAAATATAAATTCATAAATCATAAAACAAATACACATTAATAAATTAATGTTTTCATAGATATCATTAAACATTTATGCTTTAATATAAATTATTCATCAGCACAAGCATTAGCCAAAGCACGACTCCGCGAATTAAAACACAATTTCTTCAAATTCCATGCAATAGTAAAAGAGTGATCGGAAGAAAAAAAACCGGAGGAGACAAATATAAATTCTTTGCAATTGGAGTTGTAATTCATAACTCAATCAAACAAGATGCTTAGTACATGTTTGCAGGTTATTTTTAATGCAATTTAATTATGTTTCTTTGTTCACACTGCTAAGTGGTAAATAAAGCATGACATTAACATGTCGTCTATGTATGGGGCACAGTTTAGAAATCCAACATCACATGTTGAACGAAAAAATGGAATGAAATAAATGCACAATTTAAAAAATAAAATGAGTGTGAGAAAGTTAAATAGTATGTTTAGAAATCCCACTTCTAAGAGCATAATAAGATAGGTATATTTTTCTTAATTTTAAGATTATAAATAATAAACCGTTTCTAGATTTACTCAATTTTTCTTTAAGATTCTATGGAAATGTTATATCCCCAAGCTTCATAACCATATTATAAGATAACGGGAGTGACTAGTGTTTTAAAGAAAATTTTTTTGTCGCACATCACAAGGTTTGTCGATTTCTAGTTTTTTTCAAAACTAAAGTAAGTTTTTCATCCTCCTTTAATTCTCTTCTCAATGCTATAGTTCTAGTTAAGCTTATAATAAAAATCAATTCCTAAATACTTATAAGAAGTTACAATAATATATTACTAACACATAACACATAATAATGCAGTATATTACTAACGAGTAACACATAAATTTTAGTAATATTATAATGTATTAGTAATAATAATAAAACTAATTTTAATTGTTAATATTATTATAATTTTATTGTTTATTTATAATTTAAATTAATTAAATTAATTTTATATTTATTATCAATTATATTAAAATACTATATATTTAGTCAATTGTGGATTATTCTAAATGTTTTGTAACAACATTATTTATTACGAAGTATTTTTAATTTTATATTAATTTAATATATTTCTCTAAATATTATGAGACATTATAGAATAATCTTCACTCGATAACACTTCTAACACAATGTGATATAACATATATATTTAGTATGGGAAATAATTTTTTAATATTTTATTTAGAAAACCCATTTCAATCTTAAATTTGCTTTAATAACTACTCCATTGGAAAAGAATGCGAAAATTTTATCATAATTAAAATGATACAATATTCTATAATATTAAATTAATTATAATTGAAATCTTTGTTTTCTAAACCATATTTTTATTTATTTATTTTATCATCCTATATCTCCATTATTGCTCTTAGGTTTGTGAATAGTCTACATGGAATTTGTTCTTTTAAATTTATAAATTAAGGTTTTCCTCTTACATAAATAAAGGGCTTTATTATTATAACTATTATTATATGATGGTCAAATAGATGTAGCTTGGGTGGTTGGGAGGAATGAATGTTACCTTCCCCACCTAGGTTCTACTCTTAAAAGTGATATGATGATCTTGTGAAACCCTTTATAATAAATGTGTGAATGATGAGCTAGCCATACCTTGATTCAGTTTGAATATTAGATGTTGGAATTTTCCGTAAAGTAGCTCTTTAACAAATGGTGAACCACATTAAAAAAACTATATTTTATAATAACTAATAACTATTTTTTAGTTCACCAAATCCTTTATTTGATGGTAGTGATCTAAGTCATTTGCTAAGAGTATTTTGATTGATACCAACGATATTAGGAACTTTCAAAACCCGTGATTCAATATTCTATGACGAGAATGATAAAATGATTCTTTATCTTTTGGAGTATCGATTTTTTCCAATCATTGAAAAGCTCATTTTAGGTTTTCAAATTGATAGAGGCTACCGATATTCATGTATTTGTTAGATCATTACGTTAAAGGGATTGAACCTCACTAACCAAATAAAGAGAGAAATTAGTTCTAGGAAATATTTTATGTAAATAATTGAAGTTTAATTAATTTTTTATATAGACTTTCATATTATGAAACATCATAGATACTTTAAAGTATCATTGAATGTGTAGCATGCATATATATATATATATATGAATGCATAAATACATTTAAAATGTCAAAATATATATGAGCATATGTAAGTTATCTAAGTTTTTGTTGCTAATTTTTTTAGTATAAGTGTAAGTAATGGATTTTTTTTCAATCCTGTGTATTGTTATAAGGTTGAAATAAATTCGACAACATTTCTGCTTGTCGATACACACTTCAAAATAAACTTGGCACTACAATGTTTTTGTTTATGGTTTATGGTTGTTAGTTTATGGTTTATGGTTACCAATTAAGGGGTTTATGGTGTCAGTTTAGGGTTTCTGGTTACCTGTTATGGGTTTAAATCACTAGTACAAAATAAGGAATTAGCTATTACGCGACTAAAAATTATAGTCACCATGGGTTTTTTAAGTGATTTACTACTAAATATGAGCAATTTTGATTGACCCAACTACAAACGACTAATTTAGTCACCAGTTAACAAATATGACTAGATAATAAGTGACAGAGTTAATAATGACTAGCATAAACGACCAATTTAGTCACGGCATAAAAAATGACTAGTTAGAAGAATATAAATTAGTCATTTTTAATTGTGTCATGGAAAATTGCATTTTTGACAATAAAGTGTAAAGTTTGTAAATTGTCTACCTTCTATATGTAATATTGGTGCCATGCACCTTGATCTTCAGAGATCCAACAAAGCAATTACACAAATTTGCTTTTGACCATCTTTATCCCTGCTGCACCATTAATGAAGCAAACCATTAAGCACGTGTCAAAGGAAAATTAGGTTCCTACAACCCAGCTTAGCAGTGCAAAAAAGGTCACGACTTAGTCAAAATAGCTCACACAGGTCCTGACTTTGTCCAAAATTCCAACAAAAGTCATGGTTCTATCCAAGAAACCCACATAGATCATGGGTTTGGGGTTGACTATCTAAATCCCACTCATATATATTTGAGGCTTTATTTTATTTGTAATTACATGAACACAAATTGAGCATATTGAAGCACCAAGAACAATATTTTAACCAACCAAAGACTCAATTATAATTAAACTTGGGTTCTGACCCAGAACCAGTCTTAGATCCATATGCAGTAAAGGTAGAGGCCCGATCCCATCTCGGAGTTTCAAGTAAATATTTCGATTCCTTGACCTCTTATAGGCTTGACCTCGCAAAATATGATACCCATAATGTAGTGACGACCTCTCCTTATCATTATCAAGTTAAGCCTCCTTTATGCATTAGTGGTTAGGTAAATTTTGCATCTGACATCACCAACCACCTGATTCACGATGTGCACAATGTGAGAGTCCTCAGTCCTGTACTAAGGTTCTTTTCTAACTTCAATATAGCTATCATGATCTGTGACCATTGAACTAGCTACACCAGGCTCAAATCCTTAAACGTCATAGTAGTTGATCCATTAATTGAACTGGTGGAAGCACCAAGAACAATATTTTAACTAATCGAAGACTCAATTATAAATCGGGGTGCTGACCCAGAACCAGTTTCATATCCTTAACAACTCTTCCATAGTTCCTTACACCTATATGGAAGAAAGTATTAGCAAAGTAACCAAGCAGTATTTGAAGGCCTAGTTTTATAAGGATTGACCTTAAAACAGTCAGTAGACCACAGATCGAGTCAAGGAAGCCCAAGAAACAGTCATGATTCAGTCTAGCAGACTCGGCAAAGGTCACGACCTAGCTTAGCAGCCCAAAAATTATGTGTAAAAAGTTCACGACTTAGTCCAAACAACTCACAAAGGTCACAACTCTTTCCAAACAACCCACAGAGGTCATGGTTCTATCCAAACATCCCACAGAGGTCATGGTTCTGTCCAAACATCCCACAAAGGTCATGGTTCTGTCCAAAGAACTCAATTTTTAACTTTTTCTCCTTGAGACATGCCTATTTGTGTTTATCGATGCAGGGAATCACTTAGTTATTTTTATTTCCCATAATTTAGGTGCTTTGCAAGTTGTAGTCTCCCAAGTGCTACTTTTAGTTGTTCTATTTATGGAATCTCCAATCTCCATAGAAACCTGACAAACATCACTTGGGAAAAAATGAGCAATCTCTTCAAATTTCTGTTATACCCAAATCCTGTCACCATCATGTGATGAGATCCTTAACCCCTATGTTTGCCCTTAATCCCAAAACTTGGAGTGGAAACTTGCTCTAAATATCAATTATGCTTGAAAAAAACCTAGTACTACGCTTACCCTTTGGCTGATGAGCAGTACCTTGGTCAGCACCGCCTGTGTCCTTTTATAGAGAAGTGGTGCCACCGCGGAAGTGCTTTGTCTTTGAAGCGGTTTTCACCTAAACCGCTCTGTCATAAGGGAACAAAAGTGGTACCCTGGGTAAAATAGGAAAAAAATAAATTTCTCAATGCTTCTAGATCTTAAGCCTCGTGTCCTCCCTTATCCCTATCAATATGGGTTAGTTGAGCTTGAGATCCCTCTTGGTAGGATCTTAGAGCCACCTCACCCATATTTCTCTCAACTATCCCTATCCATTGAGCCCTATAAATACAAGCTCATGTCCATAGTTGAGGGAGGAGAAGAATAGTAGAGTTATGCTACTGAATTGATACCCTGGCCTAATCCATCTGATAGAAATTGTGGAGCAAGTTGGAGCTATCGAGGACAAGGAGTTAGTTTCGTGAAGGAGTGTCTCGACACTAAGGCACATAGTTGTAAGCTCTTTCATCTATTTTCTAATGTAAAGTTGATTTCCTTCCCACATGTTTGTTGTGTAAATCTCGTACATATGTTATTGGATTCCTTAGTCACTAATATGGACGTGTAGATGTTTTTCTGGATGCTTTGATGTCTTTGTATGTTTGATATGTCTTACAGGAATATAGGTATTTCGTCAGAGTTATGTTCCATGCTTCTATAACATTCAGGGAAGGTCTTCAACCGAGTTATTCACTCATTTGTTTTGGATCTGAACCATTCTGACCAGAGGAACAACTTCTGTCCACAGAAGGTGCAATATTCCTAATTACAAATCTAGTGACTCCGCTAGGGATCAAAGCAAATTTCGGTTGATCCGATCTTCCTCAATCCTTGAACCCTGCTCCGAGTCTAGGATCCATCTCCCACTCTCTTCAGTCAGATCTGCCATATGACTTAGTGAATTTTGGTTTGAGACTTTCAGATCTGAACTATTTCGACTTTATATGCTCTTTTTTACTGTCAATTCATCAATATTTACCTTGATTTGATCAATTCTTAACTTGAATTCTCGCTTTCCTTGTGTTTTGGATACATACAGGGAACCACACATGTGTTGTTGGCAACAAGCAGTGCCACTGCCTGAACTCTGTTAGCCATAAGTGGTGCCACCGCCCGAGTCCCTTTATCCAAAAGCGGTGTTCATCCAGAACCGCTCTGTCAAGACCCCTCCAGCGTGGTGCCAGGTAGGCCTTGTTCTAGAACTAGGTTTTTGTGATTTTTTGCAAAAAGTTGGATTTTGCTTGCTTTCAACCCTGCACTGTCAGGCTTGTGTTTTGAATTTGTATGCTCATGGTTGAAAATTTTATGGTAAAATTGGTTTGGTTTAAGAATTCAAAAGCTAGCTTAGGCTTGTTGATTGTTTGTGTGCTTTCATGCTTGTTGGTTGTGATTTTGAAAGAAATTTCTGAAAGCTTATGTTTCAGATTAGATCTCTTTTTGTTTAATTTATAAAGACTAAAATAAAAACCACCTGCTTATCATCTTAATTTCATTTTTTCCATAGAGGACTTCTTTTTGCTTATTAAAAAGACTTTTTTTTGATTGAGATTAGGTCATTATCATTATTGAGCATAGAGCATTGGATCTTTGATTAGCCTCACAAGCTTTCAGGTTCTCTTTGTTCTTTTGTCTCTCTTGCATTAGTACTATCTCAACAAAAGAAAAAATATTATAGTTTTAAGTTAGATCTATCTATGTTTAAAGAAAAATCGAAAAAATAGAGTGCATATGCATGTAGAGTGCTTGTTGTTTTTCTTTTAACAAAAGAGACTCTTACCCCTTTGATTACTTTCAAAAAGAAAAATGAGTTCAGAATGTGTTGCTTGTCTTTGGATTTGATTTGTTCAAAGGAGTTGTTTAGGAATTTTTGGTTTTCAAAACGAAAAGAAAATACTCTCTTTCCCTCCCGTAAGTAGGCATACCATGAATGGTAAAGTGAAACACTTGCATCTACATTCTACATGGTTTTACTTTTCTGTCAAAATTCCATGCATTCACCTAACCGTCCACTTTAAAATTAACGGTAGTTATAGGCTTAAAATTTACATAGCAATTTGAGTGATAGGCTAGATACATGTTCAGGTGTCGTTAAGCGTAGGAGTTGTCATTACTCGTTCGCATTACATCCCGGGACTCACGCGATTCTTCCACGTATCGTCGGTATATCGAATGACCTTTCACATACCCTTGAGGTATATAGAAAGGTACTTCACGTACTCGATTGTGTATAGGAAGGCCCCTTATGAACGGTTATCCATTAGACAACACTACTACTTATTTGAGCTCCCACGTACCTTGCGTATATCAGGAGACCCCACTAGGGTACCTTATCTATCTGAGAAAATCCCTTTGGCCATCTTGCTTGGAGCCATACACTAAAAACAACATTCGGGGAGATTAATACGCATGTACCCTTGAGGTATATTGCGAGTGAAACCTTCTTGACAATCTTGGTGAGAGACCTGACTATCTGAACTCATCCTATCATTTAAGTTTGCTTGTTTGGCCTATAGCCCGAGTAGAGAAATTTTTGGTGTGTTTTCTAGTTTTGAGACCCTAGGTTAGATAGGAACTGTACAAACTGGCTGAATTAAGATAGTCCAGAAGAGTACGGGGCTTTCCACCTGTTTTTATTCTTGTTTCAGGAGAAAATCCTATGGAAGCTATCGACCAGGGAGCTGCTACCAAATCTTAAGTGGGAGAAAATGTGGTCGCAGAAAGCGGAGATCCATATCCTTTGTAAGGTCCTCCCTTGGTCCAACAACCTTCTAATGGAAATATCTCATTCCTTTCTCCCATGGAAGGTCATGTTGATGATATTACCCGTCCAGATTATGGTCCCAATACTCCATTTTGGGATACCTCTATAGGATAGGCCATTGCTTCATTTGGCACATGTTTAACCTCTTCTGAAGAAGTTTCACCAAATGAAGAAGAACGTATAAAATACCAAGCATCTATTCTCCGTGCACAATAAATTGAAAAGAAAATATATAACATATTGGGTACACCACCACCTCGTTCAACAGTTTTTCGTATGGGATATCGCTCACTTATTAAATCTATGAGACCCATTGAACCTATTCTAGATCGCACTATGACTCCACATAATCCAGGTCAAACTCCCAAATCCACCACCTCCCATATTATGTCTGTTCCAAATCCTCCCGGGTCTTTCGCACCTGGGGCACAACATTCAATTCCTATTTCATCAATACCTTCTAGTGCCCGAGGGAAACCCCTGGCACAACCTACGTTTTCTACCACTAGAATTGTAGCTATTCATGGGAAGACCTCTAGTGTAGATCAATCTACATTGTATGTCCCTCATACCCACATGAATGTGGTTAAACCCCCATCCATTTCAGGTCAGCCCTTGGGGGCACAACCTGTAACCAATCAAACCTCTTGTGGGTATGGTTACATAGCCAATCAAGTACCTGTAAGCAATTTCAATTACCAAACTAATTGTACAGGAATGCCTTATGTAGGAATTCCATACCCTAGTAACACTTTCATGCCATGGGGGAAACCTAACTGTTCTTACATGCCAGTTATGGGAGGGATACCTATACACACTACAGGGGGTGTCAGAGGACCACCTTATGGAGGTCCTCCCCCTGGGGGGCCTATGGCTTTCCTCCTTATGGTCCTAATGGTCTCGGAGGGTCTGGTGGACCTCCTCCTAGAGCTTCCAGAGGCTCCAGAGGTTTACTTCCCAGGGGTCCCAAAGGGTCAGGTGGTCCTCCTCCTGGTGGTCCAGGTGGTCCTGGTGGTCCCAATGGTCTTGGTGGTATCAGAGGCCCTAGTGGTCCTCCTCCTGGAGGCTCTAGTGGTCCTAATGGTCCTGATCCTGGAAATCAACCCCTTGCGGGTGGATCTTTCAGTGGTTCTTCATCAAAAGAACCTATCTATCAGTCTACTTATGATCCTACTGGTACATATATGCCCTATCAATACTACTAGTATGTGCAACCTAATCGCCAGTTACCTTTCCTAGCAACTTTGGACTTGCCAGATTTGTCCAAGTTGATTAATGATCCCATTTGACATAACCCCTTGTGGCCTCCCATTCTGGTAAATTTAGCATCTGACATTCCAAAGTTCGATGGGAAGCAGGGAGATGATCCAAAAAACCATGTCATGACATTCCATTTGTGGTGTTCTTCAAACTCCCTTATGGATGATTCAGTTCGTTTACGACTCTTCCAGCGAACTTTGACTGGTACCATCGCGAAATGGTACATTGAAGTTTCGCAACATTCATTTGTGGATTTTGGTTATTTGGCAACTGTCTTTCTTACACAGTTTCAGCTTCCTATCCATTATGAAACGGGTACATATCTCTTAACTTCTTTGTGGCAGAACACCTCCACCCACATATACAATCATATCCATGAGTGGGGAAGGTAGAGAATACTTATTAAGGATCTTATCTTGGATAAGTTGTTAGCTGATTGGTTTACTAAATCTTTGTTTCCTCCAATCACCTGAGATGTGGCTATGGGTAGTGCAATTACCAAAGAGCAATCCATTAGTTGATACCAATATCTGGACTTAGTCTATTCCCAGTCTGAAACGTTGTATGACTTGATCCCTTAAGCTCCTCGCCCAAGCACTATCCTACTAAGCCACCAACATAAACCCCTGTTTACGAGATTGTTGGTTCAATCCAGTCCCCATCGACAACAAAACTTGCCAAGCAGCCCCAAAATTCCACCCCTACTCCTTAAAATCCTAAGGTTTCCATCGAGGTCAATTCCATTCAAAGTACTCAAATGCCCGGCAACAATAAAAATAAAGGTAAAGATAAAAACAAAAAACCTGGGAACCAACAGGATAATCCAAAACTAACCATCAACGAGAACAATAAAGGGAAAAGAAAAGCCAAATATCCATGTCTGCTATGCAGAGGTGACCACTTCACGAAAGAGTGTCCTTGTCATGAAGAAATCACTCAATTTCTAAAA
The DNA here is from genome assembly GCA_001517045.1 of Pseudotsuga menziesii. Lineage (NCBI taxonomy): Eukaryota > Viridiplantae > Streptophyta > Pinopsida > Pinales > Pinaceae > Pseudotsuga > Pseudotsuga menziesii. Next base: position 472,767 of record LPNX010917535.1, read on the forward strand.
ACTAATCCCGCCCCCGTAGTTCTCATGGATCCTTTTCCCTCTCAACAAGAGCTGATAGAGCACATGTCTAATCAGGGAAACTCTAGTTCTTCAGAGGAAATTCGCATGATGTCCTCAGACACTATTAGTTTGCAAACTCGAAGTTAGAGCTATGAAAAACCCATAGACAAGAAAGAAGACAATTCTTCTTCCCGAAAAGCTCCCTCTACTAGTTCTCTTGATTCCTCATCTACTGTTACCCTAACCATCGAGAAACCTAATCTCGACATGGTTTTGCGTCCACCCAAGAGTACTCTTAGGAATGTTGTTTTTAACCCTAATTCCCAAGTTGCTAAATTTTATAATGTAGTTGAATATCTTGCTCAGGCACCATGTGCAATGTCTACATTGGAAGTACTCCAAAGTTGTCCTAATCAACGCAAAAACTTGTTAACTGCGTTAGGAGCTTTAGACCTGAACAACACTAATTTGATCCATTTCAATGTCAAGAACTATAAGTCTAGACTACCTCAAAAACTCACTTTCCAAATCATAACAAAAGTAGTCAGAAAGAAGGTCTTTAGAACTGTCTTAGATGAAGGAGCTTCAGCTTCGGTTTTGTCCCTGTCTTGTTGGAAAGCTATTGGCTCTCCCAATATTGTAACATCACCAACAACTCTGAAAGCCTTTGATGGACGAGGTTTCCATCCCCATGGTCTCATACAAGCCCTTTCAGTTGAGCTTAGGGGAAAAGCTGTTTCTATTCAAGTGGAAGTAGTAGATGGCCCTCTAGGTTACAACCTCCTTTTAGGAAGAAATTGGTTTTTTTCCATGACTACTGTCGCTTCGACAGTATTTCGAACTGTCCAATTTTTGCATATAGGTAGGATTGTCACCATTGACTAGCTCGATTTCTGTACACCGGATGTTACTACCTCTACGACTAGTAACATCCCTATGTCAGGCCAGTCCCCTCCTCCTTACCAGTCGATTGGGGTAGGCATGCTAAAGGATTCGTCCCTCATGGGGATTTTTCCATAAACTCCTCCTAACACAGAAACAATGACAGTAAATATGATTTCATCGTTCGATTATGACCCAAAGGGCAAATAAATTGTTGAGTCCACCTTGTTGAGTCCACATGAAGAAATGTACAACATTATCCAAACCCTTTCCGATGACCACACTAATGATATTCATCTAGTGACTTCAGACCTTTACTCCCTACCCTATTGGTTAGAACCCTCTCTTCCTATTCAGGATTATCTCTCCTAGACTTTTCCTTCTGATGAGTCCATTATGGAGATCATGAGTACGAATGATCCTATATGGGAGGATCATCATCATAGATCCTCGTTCCTCCCCAACACCAGTTCAGTACACCATGATTTCGCATCCCTTTTTTCCACTGATATTGTCACCACAACTCAAAATCCTATATTGTTGCAGAACACAGATTCTGAAGGAAACCTATGCAACATTACTTAAACAAATCCAATTGACATATCTACCAAGCATGGCACCCTTGAGCATGTTCATGTTGGGCAGAACTGCTCAGCAAAGGAATCTGAAGCATACCTAATACCTTTCAAATAATTTCGTGATGTTTTTTCCTATTCTTACGAAGAAATGTCAGGGATAGAACCATCCATTGTGGTCCATGAAATAAAAACCTATCCCACTGCAAAACTTGTCAGGAAAAAACTAAGACAAGTCCATCTATGGAAATCCGCATCTATCAAAGATGAAATAGAGAAACTTCTAAAAGAAAGGTTTATTTATCCCGTACCCCTGATGAAATGGGTATCGAACATCATCCCTGCCAATAAAAAGAAGGGCACCATTAGAGTTTGCATCGATTTCAGAGATTTGAACAAAGCTTGTCCCAAGGACAACTTTCCCACTTTGCATATCGACCAGATCATAGACAACTGTGCCAGAAGTGTCATCTTCTCATTTATGGATGGATTTTTGAGTTATAATCAGATTGAGATTTTACCCACAGATCGACACAAGACAACATTCATTTTCCCATGGGGAACCTTCACATACAGGAAGTTACCATTAGGCCTTAAGAAAGATGGAGCCACGTTCCAACGTGATATGTCCTGTGCGTTTCACGATATAAAACATATTGTTGAACCGTACCTTCATGATCTCCCAGCTCATTGACATCGATGGGAGGACCACCCTGGTCATCTTAGAGACATTTTCCTGAGATGCTGTCATTATAACATATGGTTCAATCCTCATAAATGTGTTTTTTGCGTTGAGACGGGACGCCTTTTAGGTTTTGTGGTTTCTAAGGATGGCATCTAGATAGATCCCTTGAAAATTGCCACTGTTTTAGCTCTACTAGCCCCAACCAACCTTCTAGAACTCCAAAGTTTGCAAGGGAAGGAAAACTTCCTCCGCCGTTTCATGTGAAATTTTACAGAGAAAAAACACGGTTATATGCGTCTCCTTAAGAAGGACACTCCGTTCTTTTGGGATGACCAAGACCAATGAGCCTTTGATAATCTCAAACACACTCTGACTCATTCACCTGTGATACACCCCCCATATTATTCAAAGGATTTTCTCCTATACATTGTTGCTTCCACTACTACCATCGCTATGGTTTTGGTGCAGGAGAATCCCGATGGTTAGGAGCATGTGATTTACTATGATAGTAAGAATCTCATGGATTCTAAAACTTGATATTCACGTGTGGAGAAATTAGAACTGGCCATGGTCATTGCTGTTCAAAAATTTCGTAGCTACATTTTGCTCTCCACAACCACTGTATTGGCAGAACAAAACCCTATGTATTACATCCTGACTCGTCAGGTGCTCGGGGGAAAGTACTCTCAATGGATAGTCATCCTACAAGAGCTTGATTTGGAATTTTCCAAAGCTACATCAAAGAAATCCTTGGTCTTTGCAGAGCTCATGTGTGAACTTCCCTGTGCTTTGATGGAATCTGAGCCCAGTGATTCATTCCCAGATGAATTCCTGTTCCTGATAAGCACTACTGACCCATGGTATGGAGATTTCCTCATTTATATCCACACACAAAGGTTTCATCCTACTCTATCCCGTGACGATCGCCATTGTATCTTAATCCACCACGCAAAATACTACCTCATCTTGAATGACACTTTGTATAGACGTGGTATTGATTCCATTCTCTGGCGATGCCTTACCCATGAAGAAGCTGAACAAGTTTTGAATGATTGCCACTCTGGAGCATGTGGCGGTCATCTATCTGGGATGGTTACAGCCCAGAAAATCCTCCGCGCTGGCTATTTCTGGCCTTCAGTCTTTAAAGATTGTCACGAGGTTGTTAAGAACTTCCCACCCTGTCAACATTTTTATCCGAAAAAGCGCACTGATCCTGCTCTGTTACACCCTGTCATTGCCGTTGGCCCATTCGCCAAACGGGGGATCCATTATATGCATTATAAGCCTACCTCAACCGAGGGGCATGGTTACATCATCGTAGCCATTGATTATTTTACAAAATGGGCTGAGGCCATGCCTACATATGTAGAGGACGGTAAGACTTCCGCTCTCTTTCTATTCAATCATGTGATGGCAATATTTGGAGTCCCACAGTCCATAGCTACTGATCATGGATCATATTTCCGTAATTAAATGATGAAGGAACTAAGTGCCAAGCTAGGTTTTCATCATGAAAAATATACACCCTATTATCCGTAAGCTAATGGTCAGGTCAAGGCCATTAACAAATTTTTGAAAATGATGCTGCATTGGATGGTTGGAGACCATAAATCCAATTGGCACCATATTCTTTTCTTTTCTCTTTGGGCTTACAGCACTTTGATGAAAACAACTACTAGTTTCACACCTTTCCAGCTTGTATATGGACTAGAAGCTATCTTGCTAATTTAATGTCAGATTCCATCCTTGAAACTTTCCGTCGAACTTTTACCAGACACCTCTGCAGAGGAAGAGAGATTTCTATACTTGAACAACCTTGACGAAACTAGAAGAGCTGCTACCTTAGCTAATGAGGCACAGAAGAAACGCATCAAGGCGCAGTATGATAAGTCTGTCCAACCTCATGCCTTTAACGAGGGTGACCTAATTTTGACCTATGATCAGAGATATGACAAACTAGGGAAAGGGAAGTTCGACTCCATGTGGTACGGTCCTTTCGTCATTTCCAAAGTTTTAAAGAAAGGGGCCTACGAGCTCATGGACTATGATGGAACCCCCTTAGGACAACCTTGCAATGGGTTGTACCTGAATATGTACTATGCCTAGATCTCTCTTGGATAGTATCTTGCCATATATGTATATTACTTGACTTTTAGTGTGCTTAAGTATTTTCAATATGGTTTTGAGTTTAGTGTAAGTATCTGTTTATACCATTTTTTGGTCGTGTAGAGTAGATAGCTTTCTACGGCTTCGTTGATGGTGCTTGCCACCACACCTTGAATCTTGCCTCAACTGCTTGGGTTCTTTATTCCCCAGCTTATAAGTTGGTCAGTTCAGGAGCGGTTTGTATTTGTCCCACTACCAACAATATCGCTGAGTATCGAGAAGTCATAGGTCTTCTGACTGAAGCTTCCTCCCAATATGTTCATAACTTGGTAGTCTTGATGGACTCACAACTTGTGGTTTTTCATCTAAACCATGTCTACACCATTAGGAATCCTATGCTTCTCCGTCTCTTCTGGAGGGTACGTTTATTGGAAATATCATTTGAAACTATTACCTATAGGCATATCCCCAGGGAACATAATGCAGTTGCCGACTCATTGGAAAATTACATCCTAGATTGGCATATTTCCCATTCATGACATGAAAATCAAACATGGTTCAATGTAAATAAACTATAAAAGACACATAAAACTCATGT